>VMKM01001094.1:0-182945 GCA_008360985.2 Macquaria ambigua
ACACACACACACACTCGCGTGCACATAGAGGTGTGCATACTCTTTCACGCACACACACACACACACACACACACACACACACACACACACACACACGTCTACCCCCTCAGAGTCACAGGGCAGTCCCCTCACAGCTGGCTGGAAGAGGGCATGACACTCATCTTTCACAGAGATTTGATCAAAAGGAATCACAAAGGCTGGAGGCTCTCCTAATGCAGTCAGGGGAGACTCTCCCTCTTTTCCCCTCTCTCTCTCTCTCTGTCTGAGTAATGCCCTAAATCAACGCTGCCCCTCTCGGTGCACACAGCCCAGTGTGTGTGTGTCTGGATTCACCTTAACACAACTCTGTGAACAGCCTCCATAACAAGTTATGCCTTGTGCCGTCAGGAATGTGTCAGTGTCTGTGTTGAGTGTTCCTCGGGAGGAGGGGGACTTCACACATGACAAAAACTAAATCTGTGTTATCTTTAGGAAGACGTGTACCTAGGGATTGGGTATCAAACCTCTGCACTGAGCACTGAGTATTGAAAACTTTAAAGTATGGATAATTGGCATTAAATGTCTGGTAAGATTTGTAATCTTGTTTCTTTTATTAGATTTTTTTTTTTTTAACTTCTTTTGATTTGTAGGGACAAATGTTGACATTTCTCAAAGTAAGGTGTCAAAAAAGGACTGCTCAAACTCAGGTATCCTATTGGCCCTCGTATAGAATGCCCAGCCCTTGTGTAACAGCTAAATCCATGTGGCGGGACAAATGACAGAACTCGCTGTAACAACTGAGGCATGTGTTTGGTGGGCAGTGAAGAGCTCCACATAAATCTACAGTGAGTGTAGAAAATGCAAAGAGGGCCGATCCTCTGCCTGCTATTAAATCTACATTCAAACACAAAGGGAGTTATGCCACATTCAAGACAGTTGTGTGATTGGGGAGTTGGTCATGGGAGGGTTAAAAATACTGTGCATTGACCATTTAGCACAACAGTATACCAATTAAATTTGGGACAATGAACGATAGATTTGGCTGACACGAGGTATTCATGTTTGGTTGACTTTTCAGGCACTTCCTTTTTATTATTAAGCATCAACTCAGATATATTGGCGCTTTCAGAAAAATTCCAGTAAGGCTGCAACTAACGATTATTTTCATTATTCATTCATTAATCTGCCAATTATTTTCTTTGTTAATTGTTTGCTCTATAATTTGTTAGAAAATAGCCCAAGGTGGCCTCTTCAAATAGCAGTTCTTCAAAACAGTAGACAAAGAAAATTAGCAAATCCTCACACCTGAGAAGCAGAACAAGGAGATGTTTGGCACCTTTGCTTGATTGGTTGATTAAAATAGTACCTGCTTATTTTTCCCATCCATAACCACAAGTTGAAAGTTGACGTGTTTTTACAAGTTCAAAACACAACACAAACACATCAGAGAGGAGCTTTTAAAGCGTTGATGTGCATCTGCTCAATTAATGGAAATTTCATATTTAGGATCGTTGAGTTGCCCCTTCAAGATTCATCAAATAGGGGCTAAGGTTTTCACTCTTACTTTTCTGCTTCTGTGTCTTTTTTTTTTTTCCATTTCTCCTTCCTCCTCTCCCCTCTGTGGCAGAGGGAAAGCTCTGATGATTTTTAGCCATTAGAGGCATCTGCTAATCCACAAATTACACAGCAAGTTTAAACAGGTGTACCTGGTCTGCTCTACCTGTGGCAGCTTTAGGGAGGCTGGGGGGGGGCACTTTAAAGGTTCAGTAAACAGAAAGTGCAAAACAGACTTTCCGTCCCCCCCCCCTTTTTTTGAAAACATTAATTTACCCAGAGAGTATGAATGGAGCGCTCTGCTTTTCCCAGCACGTCACTTCACCATGTTTAACAGCTTCTTGTATAATCTAATTTTTCTACTTTTACGCACTGAAGCACTTGGGGGGGTTCAGTGCCTTGCTCAAAGGTAACTTCAACTAAAGTGCTGCAGGGAGGGAAGATTATTACTCATCCACTTTCCCCACCCACATTCTCCCAGCGAGGAACTCAACCTGACAACCCTCCAATCAGAACCCTGCTCCTCTAACCTCTAGGCTAGCAACACCCCCTGACTTGACATTCAGAAATTTGCCAAGCAGCCTCGCTAACTGATGAAAATGCAGCTAATGGCCCTTGAAGTTGGACATTAAAACTGCATTACTTTCCACAGGAGATCAAAGCTGTTCTTATTTGTGAAAAGCCCAAAATGTTATGAGGTTACATATATGGATAAGAGACATCCCGTCAAGGCAAGTAACGCAAGGTTGGAAAGCCCTCCACTCCCCCGCGGCCGTCCAGGCAAGCAGATCTGCTTACCGGCCTTGTATTTATTCCATACCTAGGGGATGCATACCAAACACAGCCCCGGACCTGGCCTGGATTAGGTCTGCGCTGCTTGTCAGATTGCTGCTCCCTGGGCTGGAGCACCGCAGACGTATTTGCGCCCCGGGGGCTGACTAAGCGTAGAAGCTGCAACTAAAACCACAGCAAATAAACTCCATGTGCAGCAGAACAGGTCACGCTGCCTACTTACATGTCTGTCATTAGCCTTCCTGCAGGGAAGAACGAAAGGGGCTTGAGTACTTGAGCAGATGAGCAGCTTTGGGAGAGCATTACACTCTCCTTTACACTTTCTTTATTTGATGAAGCCCAGCAAAATGCTGCTAGTGTGTACACGTGCACTCAGTCATTATTGGTTTAAATTTGGCTGATTTAGTTCAGATGAGTCACCTACATGTGATATCATTTTTCTAATTCATCAAATTTCAATACAAAAATCAGTAACTTTTTAAACACCATTCCTGGCCTAAAGTCATGTTTATATAATTACAACGGAAGCTGTAATTTCGGGTGATAATTGTACTCTATGAAGACCATGCCTTTGCCTGTATTTGCATATTAGTGCATCTTATTAATATCAAAATAATCACTTTTATTTGAAGTTCAGACCCAGTTAGCATTGTTTTAAGTTGTACTGGCTACTATCTCTCCTCGCTGGCTACCGTATCATGCAGAACCTGCCTCAACACAGCCACACTACAAGGGGAGTTTTGTGTGTGTGTGTGTGTGTGTGTGTGTGTGTGTGTGTGTGTGTGTGTGTGTGCGTGCGTGTGTGTACATGGCATGTGTGTCATCCAAGTGTTGGCCTGCCTTTCCTCACTTTAGTTGACAGTAAAAAAAAGGCCAAAAGGGGAGCCATTACCTCCCCATTCCCTGCAAACTGTCCGTACCAGACTCCAGACACCACGCCAAATGGCCCCAGGTTTACCTGTCATTCCATGCTATTATTCAATACAGATACTTTCACTGGGTCACTGTAAATCACACGGAGAGCAGATAGAAGACCCAGATAGCTACTATAAAATGAGAGGAGAGGGATGAAAGATTTTGGTGTGTGACAGGGCTTTTGGCAGCCTGGATCTCCCAACTGTGTATTACAACACTATAGTACTCATTTGTTTACTCCTGCCCATGTGGACACGCAGTTTGTGATGCAGTCATGCAACAATTGTGTATGTGATTATGTGTGAAGGAGATGGAAAATGATGTGACAAGAAAAAAGTGAGGCGAGCGCTTTCACCATGCAGCATGAGGGGAGGTCAGCACTGCTCATGTGTGTGGGAGGCGCGGGGCTTTCATAGAGATTGGTTTTTATATAAAACAGCATTAGTGAATGCAGAGCTGGCCACTGAGTGCTCTTCAAATGTTAAAAGAAGACCACAGGATATTAGTGCTTACTCTGAGTTCTCTTTCTTCTCTCTTTAGTTAGTGAGTAAAAATAAATACTGATGGTACAGGCTCAGTGCACACATGGCAAATGGTACACAAAGACATGCAAAGCAAGGTTGGTGTCAGCTTTGAGGAGTTACTGCTTAAATTTAAAATGCACGATCATTATTTGTCTCTGTCTTTGGTGCTAGCACTGTGGTGTTTCTGCACTTAACTTCCCAGAAATCAGTCAATAGGTGTTTCTGGACCAGAGGAACTTTTTCACAGTTCTAAGAACAGTTGGAGGATTTAGGCAAGATTTGGATCAGATTCAATCTTAGACTTCCCACCTATATAATTTCATTTGGCAGGTTTAGCAGCACTAAATGACTCGTCAATGTCATTGACCTTTATTGTAAACATTACACAAGGTGATGCCATATCCCTCTGCTTTGTCAGTGAATTTACTACTTTGAATTCTCTCTGTATGAAATGTGTAAATAAAGTTGCCTTGCCTTCAATGCAATTCATGCAGCACTGTGACTGGCTGCTTCTCACTGTTCGAGTAAAGGGGAGTGGATTTAGGTCAGGCAGTGAAATTTGGGCACAACGATAAAAAGAGCGGCTCTCACCAAGTATGACTCGGCTCCCTTCGTTCATACCAAAGAGCCGTTGAAAAGAATCGGATCATTTGCAAACGCAACATCACTACTCAGATGCACATGCTCTCAACCGGCTCAGCTGGAAAAGGATGGACTGGACCCGAAAACGCAGAAGCGTGAGAAAGCCCGTGGAGACTTTCAGCCATCCCAGAGAGCACTGATCATGTCATCGTATCAACAAACACTCTTTTCTAATGTCATCTAACTGAAAACCATCTACACCGTTCGGCCCTCTCTGTCTTGTAATTGTTACACACATTCATGTCTGAACTAGCTGGTGATGTTTTACCTCATGATGGTCTCGGGCTTAGGGAAAATGGTGTTTGTTAAAGAACAGAACTATCACCACACGACATACTGTTGAGTAAGGTTATGTCTGGAGGCTGGATTGTTTGTCATTTGTGTTATCAGACTGTGTTGTGTGAGCTAACTAGCAAGCTAGCAGTTTTTAGATAGAAGATAAAAGCCCAGTACAAATACCAGTTAACACAATGACAGTAGTGGCAGTAAGAATGAGCGCAGCAGTGCAGACAGGCCTCCTTAAAACTCAATCTGGGATTGATCATCTGTGGGAAGTTGAATAGGACATACTTCTAATCTATTGTTGTACAACTACTGACAGTGTTGGAAACCACAGACCATACTCCATTCCCACTTCAACTGCAACTGCCATCTATCTGTCAAACGTACTTGCAATGAGGCCATTAAACAAATGAGTCAGTGTTAAATGTTACTTTCCACCAAGTGGTGAGAATCACATGTAGGGTCCTCTGTGACGAGGACGTGCTCCAACATGGCTCATCTCAGTTTTTGACTCTAGAGCAGAACTGTCAAGAGGGGGGCTCTGGAAAGACGTCTGGCCCATATGAGGAAAACTAATGAGAACCAGCTGACTGTCTACTCACACTGCCACTGAAATGGTGTGAAGACATCCCTCCAAAGGACACGTTGGACACACCTGCAGGTAAAGGCATTAGCAAAACTAACAAAAACAGCTCAGCAGCTCCGCTCCTTTACACACACTACAGACACACACACACACACGCAAAGTTTACATCAGTGCTGCTGTAAACCGATGAGACAGGCAGCATTCCACTGAAGAAATGTATCTCCTTCAGTGGAGAGTAATGGCAGGTAGTACTTCATTTCAAATGGTGCTCATAAGGCTTTAGACCCGTACTACATCATATAAACATTCATATAAAAAAAGATGAATACTTTATGGGGAAACTACTGTATGTAACTGAAGAAGTGATACAAAATAAGTTCATTAAAATTACCAATTGATTGACTGGTCCATCAACTAGTCAATAAAGTGATGACTTGTTTCAGCACAGATATAAAACCTTAAATGCCATAAAATGTATCTTAACACTTTATTTTGACCACCCCAATTTATCATTTATAAGCAATATATAAGTAATATATAATATACAAGTGGCTTAACACACACTAATGTAGTTGATTATTTTGTGTGTTTTTTAATGGTTGTGTTTTTACTCTTATGAAGCATCTCCAACTTGTGCATAAACAGTTAATGAATGCTTGACAACACTGTATAATGTAGCACAAAAGAAAAACATCCCTACAGTGTTAATTTCATCAACAAAAACTATGATAAAAAGCATTTGTTGACGGCCTTTTTGCCAAGACAAAAATTAGACTAAATAATAATCTTTGAAAACATAAACTATGAAATGCAGTAATTCCACCAATGACTCAAAACTAAACAATAATGTGAAAGACAGACAAATGGTAGTTATCTTATTAATGCAGTCTTATTCAATGACCAACATGCTTCTACATCTAGCTCCTGATAGGGGAAATGTTATCCTCCACCACCCAAAAGTATCTCCTCTTCAGAAGCTGATCTCACTGCACTAATAAGCAGCATTTTGCATTCAGTAATGTTATGTGTCTGCCAGTAATGTTAGCTAATGTTACTGGTTCTTGGAAAGAAAAATGAAACCAACTGATGGACCAAATTCATCTACAGTCCCACTGAATATTAGACAAGAAGCAGCAACAAATGTACAGTACAGCCAGCGCGCCAACATTTAGAAAAATGTAAGCAGCGTTAATATAGCATTATCGAGAGCTGCTGATGTGGATGTAACGCTGTTGTTACTTTTTCCCGTTTGTAGGCTTTCAATAGGAATAAATACAGGATTAATGTGCTGTCAACAATCTAAATCTTACCCATATAATGTTTTAGCAACTCCTCTCAAGCGCAACCCAGACTGAACTATATTTTAGGCAACAAGGTGATGAACACTGCTCTGCAGGGAGGAGCACATGTTAGCTGCAGTAAGAAAGACAGTGAGTTAGCCACTGTGTTCAAAAAACCTGAGTTTGGGAATGATACTGGACATGGATTTATTAAAGGGAGTGACTGAGAGTGATATTGGAACTGTTTGTGTGAACTATTACAGTCTAGTAATGTAGAAACAGTAACTGCTGATGATCCAACGGCTGGATCCTTCCCGGCCCAACTTATCCCAAGATTCATTGTGAGCGTGTGAGAATGTGGCGTCCCCAAATGTCCCGTCAACAGCGGCCGAGCAGGATTACACTTTTAAATGTAAGTATTGGGTTTCAACTCACTCGAATAGCTAACAATACAAATGTTAAAAAACCAAGCAGCCTTAAAAACCTCAAACTTCAACTGCAGCTGTCAAGGTTGCTAGGCAACAGGAGTAGCGCTTTGTGATGCTGGTAGCGCAAATAGAAAATCCTCCGTAGACCAGACCGTTTCATTTAACAACGCTCGGTTCGGCCTTCGAGGACCTCCTTCTTAGACCACGTCCTTAGAAGGATGTGGCCCCTGAATTGAGACACAGCTAGTGTCTTTTAACCTTCTATTGTTAACCTTGCAATAGAAGAGAACCACACCTATAACCATGGTAACTGTACACATGAAAGATGATGTCTGTAGCTTCAGAATGCTTAGAGGACATTAAAGTTAAAAATGCACAATTAAAAACATCAGACTATGTGACTTTAGTTTTTGTTGACTAAACTAGGCTAAAGGTAACAATATTCAAATGACTAAAGTGCTAATCAACTTTTTCATCAAAAGACTCAAATTATAATTATACGCACGTACAAATCATTCACTGATGAAACTGTTTATAAATGTGTTCAAAACTCATAAACAAGACATAGCATATATAATTACAGCAGCGTTATATTGTGCTATTTAACTGTTTATACTCCACTTGTGGGTGATTAATAAGAGGAATTATTATTTCAAGTTATAATTGTTAAATAATACATCAATAAACCCTTAAAATATCTGAATGTCTGCTTACAACGGCATTATAGTGTGTTATAAACCATTTATTACAGATTATAACGGCTTATAAATGCTAAATAGGGGGGTTAAAACAAAGTGTTACCAATTTAAGCACCTTTTCAGAAGCTCTGAGATTTGATTTAAATCATTTAATTTTGTCGCTCCACTAACAAAAATCTTTTTTTGCTTTGGAGTTCAGTGGCCATGTTGGTTAAATGTTACACAAAATGTCACATGACTCAGATATTGCTTTAGATAACGCTTTGTACCCTCTCTCCGCCCGTCACAGCCATCCCGCGGTGTGGCGACAGAGCGTTCAGCCGGTAGATAGATTAATAAAGCTGCTCCCCTTCCTCCCCCATCCGTCCATCCCTCCATCCCCTCCCAGGAGTCTGCTATTGATCAGACATGTCCACATTAGAGGGAGGGGAGATGCTTTTATGATAATCCACCAACCCTCCCCGCCACTCGTAATGGCTGCATTAGACGCTCATCCCCTCCGCACCCGACACCTGGCCCTCGCTCTCTTTGGACTTACTGTTTGCATTACAACACTGTTTAATGGGCTCTTCACAGGGGCTGAGGGGGCTGGGGGCAGGGGAGGGCAGGAAACTTTCCAAGAGTTTCCAGTAGATGAGGACCCAGCAAGGAGCCACTGGGAAGGTCCGGTGCGAGAGTGATAGATGGCACCATGTTGAAGTGGAGGGCGGAGGGAGCTGGAAGTGGGGGTCCATTACCCATTACTGAATGCCTTCTCTGTCTAGCCACGCTGCTCGGCTGGCTGTCTGATGGCTAACAAACTCTGGGAAGTGGAGCTTTGGATGAGTGTGTTCTCTGACCGGACCCAGACAGAGGGCCAATCAATAGCTCTCTCTCTCATTACTTTCCAGTCAAAACAATCCAGATACTTTCTGACACAAATGTAAAGAGTCCGTCCACAAACGTGCCAAAGCCCAAACTAAAGATCAAGGTAGGACACTTGTGTTGGTTGCCACTGGTACTAACAGGAAACGTATTAGCACACCAACAGCATGATGGGCTATACTCTCGCTCTACCTCTGCATTATTCACCAGGCTGGCTGGCTTCAGCAGAGTGGTGGGGCTCTCAAGATGCCTGGCTCAGGAAAAAAACACAAGGTTGAAAAAAAAGTCAGGAAAAAAAGACGAAGAGAAAGAGCCACCTGGACACCATCAGTCTCAGCCAAGGTAAACATCTCCGACATTCCTCCCGGCACACTGGCCTACAGAGGTCAAAGGTCATGATGACAAACGAGTGACCCAGGAGCCCTGAGAGGCCAAGAGAGGAGCCTCTGGAATCTCTCAGCAGGGGGACGGGGGACACAGAGACATATTCACTGGCCCAGGAGCCATGAATAAAAGGATAGTGGACTGCAAGGTCTCAAGGCCACTATGCAAGACCCAACCTGTGGCTCTTCCAAGGGAAAAAGAGCCAATACGAGCACACATGCACAAACAGAACAGCAAAAATGTGTTGGGCTGATCCACAGACCTCCCTCTCAGTCCCCAGCATATGGAAGTTAACACTAAGCTATCATATTCATCAAGACGCCCACTTATCAGGTTCAACAGTGGCCAATTACAGATGTCAGCCTGGCCCAAAGCAAAATGTGTTCAAAAGTAAAATCACCTGAGATGAGAAGAAAGGATAGGAAGCGGGTATCAATGATAACTTTTAGACCAAACTAGTTGTAGTAGGAAGTCAGTTGTAACTAAGGAATGTGTAATGACAATATTTCATGTGTAAGGAATGGCGGGTATGTGAAGGGGGTCTGAGGGTGATGATGATGAGGCACAACTAGAAGCTGTGCTGGACTCCTCCCTGGTGTCAGCCATCTATACTCTAAGCAGTAATGTTTGTATTAAGCTGGGTCTTTACAAGCTATTTGAACATGTTCATAGTGTTGCCCCACAAACACAGCTTGAAGTGGGGACAGTAGTAGAGGAAATTGTAGGGACATATTAATTTGTCATCAGATGGTGTTTTGGTTGGAACGGATCAGGAGGAAGTATCTGCTCCCCATTCTTAACTACTGTGTCTGTGTGCAAATCTCAAACTGTTCCAGTGAACCAGTGTCAACAGAAAGGGGACATGGTTGCACTGTGCAGTTCCAAAGTGTACTAAGTTACTGTCATGTGCTTAATTGCCATGAAGGACCGTGGGACACGTCCCCTCCAATGTATGAAAGAGGGAAATTTGACCCCCCCAAAAAATTGTCACCCATGGATACAGGTTCAAGCTCATACTTTTCTGTGTTTAATTACATTCGGTCAGTGGAGGCAGCATTCAGTGTACTAAGTGTAGTGGCGTACCGCAAAAGAAACAAAAGAAGAAGATATGCGTGTGTGTGTGTGTGTGTGTGTGTGTGTGTGTGTGTGTGTGTGTGTGTGTGTGTGTGTGTGTGTGTGTGTGCGTGCACCTTCCGGTAAAAAGAGACAATGGAGGCAAAAGAGACGGAAAACGGACTGATAAGATGCAGGTTCGAGGTGAGCACCAAGATATTATTTGTGGTATCAGTCTCTCTCTATGGGTTACTTCACTAAAACTAAGACTGGTGGTCCTGGTTACTGGTATAAGCCGAAATAGCTCAGTTGGGAGAGCGTTAGACTGAAGATCTAAAGGTCCCTGGTTTGATCCTGGGTTTCGGCACTGAGTGGGCAACTTTTGAGGGCACAGACAATATGATAACCACTATCATGAAGCTGGTTCTCACCTGTCTCTGTTAACACTGGGGTTTCCAGCTACAAGCAGAAGAGGCGGGTTGTTAACTGGTAGTTACAAGCCCCAGAACCAGAACCATGAATGAACTAGGTGAGGTCAGGTGATAGTACCTGCAGGAAAAATCAGTTACAGCAACAATTGTGAAAAGTGAAAAATAAATAATATAATCACATAACTAGAATGTAATAAGAAGCTTTAGAAGACTAGAATTAATTACAAATAGGAGCTAGTACAGGCACAGCCTCCCAGATGAGCGCCATTAGTGCTTTATTTTAATGTGCTGATGGCTGGGTTTTTTTTTGTCTTTATTTTTTTGGAGACTTCCACTTAACCAACCCCTCCCCGTCCCCCTAAGTTGCTGACTCAGCAGCTCACGTCCTGTATTAGGCTGAACAGTTCATTCAGGAATCAAGTGAAAATGTTGGGAAATCTGATGCCAATCAGTGACTCAAAAGAAAATAAAGAAAGAAATGATTGAACATGAATACATGACACATTTGTTTTCCTCTAATAATAATGGTAAAGCTTGATCAGAGCAATTACTTTTTAAAATTTCAATCCATTTAGATTGCCTACTTTAAATCAAGTGCTACCATTAACATTCATTCTCTCATAATATTCAGCCTTTGAGTGCAGTGGACAAATTATTCTTCTCTTAATACAGCTGCTAGTTCATGTGGTGAAAAGCCAAAACTGTAATAATAGAAAATCATCTTAGTAGCCAGAGATGGATTACTACATCTTCTTTGGAATACTTAGGCTACATGTAGTGAAAGTATACCTGCTGAAAGAAAGGACAGCCAGGCATAGTATATAGTACATGCTGTATACAATTAGTATGTAGTATGTAAGTAGGACACAACTACAGTGACTGTGGCAGGCCTGACACACTTTATCACACTTCATAGTATTTGTTTCATCTTCTAACAGGCTGTGTGGCCTACTCCTTAAAGAAAATGTAATCAGTCAGATCCAGGTTCATGTGAGGATCTACCTTGCTTAAATGTCCCTGAGCAAAGACACAACCAGCTCCAGGCCTGCTGCTGTGGAGCCGAGCCTGACCCTGACCTCTGACCTCTCTGACATCAACAGCCTCGGAGCAGTTTCACAGGTACTGTCAGTACTATTCAGTCTTGTTGTAATGCTCTTCACTTTCAACATCAGCTGGTTGTGTAGGCAGACGAGAGAAGCTAACCAGATACAATGAGTGGAAATGTGAGTCAGACTGAGAACAGGGGAGTGTGCAAGTGCTGTGACTAGAAGCGTCATCCCTGCTTGACCTGTGAACTCCATCCCAGCTTTCTAAAGGCCAGGAGTTGAAACTTGCAACTTCTTACAATGCGCCAGTCTGCAACGTTCTGAAACCTGCCAGTTTACACCAATGCGACTAGACGAGACGGTGTATCGTTTCCATAGCAACGACTCTGCACTTCCGTTCTAACTGCCGGCTTTTTTTTTTGTAGCTGGATGTAATTTGTAGCGTCTTAAAATATGAAAGAGGATAGTGATAGTGAGTTACTTGCTACAGTTGCATTTCTAGTATTGATGAAACAGAGTAAACATAAAAAAAACCAGAGGGTCGATGACCAGCTGACTTCGCTACGAGCTGATTGGCTGTTGAAACAGGTGACATGCCTTACCTTCTAAAATCAGCCACTGGTGACCTGACAAGCTGAGTCTCAGGCGCCATCAGCCGGCTTGAGTCAGGCACGGGTCAGTTCACACCGCTGCAACTTTTCCCTGCAATGTTCTAAAACGGTTTCGTCTCGTCACGAATCTTTGGTCTGAACTGGCCTTTACACACCCTGACAAACACACTCAAATTCCCATCCACATTAGCAAAATACTTCCTGAGAAAGCTCATGGCAACAAATCAGCACAATGACTCATTGTCCCAATGAGATCACATCTACTGCCTTTTTATTCCCCATATCCAGCCTCTGTACTGACAGCTAATATGGGAGCTGAATTAAGAGGAGAGGGGATTCATGCGCAATTTAAAGCTGCATGATGCAAGATTATATATGATATACACCACCTGATCACTTTAATCACCAAAGGCAAAAAAATAAAATAAAAGTGACCATATGTGCACAACAATGAAGCACAAATCTCAATTTGTAGCTTTATTGGTTATAATTAAGAAAATATTTAGTTGTTTTTTTTCCTGTACACAAATCTTCAGAGTTCAGTAGTTACTTCTCTATACTTGACTCACAAATCCAATCTTTTCATCTGACTCAGCGTAATTGTAATATTTAATGCTAGATTGTAGGCTATATGTTGTGCAGTGAAGGTTTAATCTGTTAACAAACATATCTTGTGTGGTTGATATGAATAATAATAAAGTTTATTTCAGCCATAACTATCCGACTGTGATCTGCAAACTACAGGTAGCCTACAGGTGGATCTAACAGGATGTAAATATTTCTGGGACTTCCTGTATATTCTTTGAAGGCTGCTGGAAACTGTCTGACTTGATTGCTGCTGTTTGTCACAGCGCCCCCTGCTGCTCCCGTCTGATCTCGTCCACTTTCCAAGCAAGGCGCAGTTCATCTCCAACGAGCCTACGAGACACCCACGTTCGCTTCCTGACTGGATCTTATCAGTCACGACGTGTCCTTCCCTGATTCGTCACGCTCCTATCACGTGAACCTTTCCCAGACGAAAACAAACAACATCAGCCTTGACTACCAGTTAATTCAACATGGATAACAAATTACAACACTTAGTTTCAGTAACAGTTCCACCTGGTCGCCGGTCCAAGCAGAGAAATCTCTGCTCCTACTTTTCTCCATTGCTGTTCTTCTTCTTCTTCTTCGAGAGAGAAACAGTTGCTTCTTTTGCTACAGAACAATGTATTATGTGTACAGAGTATTCATAGTGTATTTAATGAATTCTGCTGTTAGGAAGCTGCTGGATGTACATTTTGATAGCGGGATTCATGACAGTGCCTGAATCCCGCTATCCTTGTCCTGTGTGAACATGGCCTAAGGTCCTCCTCCAAAGACTGCAGTACAGGAAACACAAATAACATTGTATCTATGATAACAAAGGTGGAGGGCGCTGACTGGACCACAGATGGGATTTTTATGTTACAAATCAGCCTGACATTTTGGCAAACCCTTTCAGCAGGACAACCCTAGTTTGACACATAATAATACAAGACAAAGATAAAAATGCACAGTCATGCGTAGGCAGCGATGCTCAGCCAGCAGACCAGCTGGACATCAGGGACAGCTTTGCGTTCAGCCGGTTTATCAATACAGAATTAAAGCTTTCAAAAAACATTTTTTGAGGGGAAAAAAATCCTCATTTCATGATCATCTTTGCTCCCGCTTGATCTTGAACCCCTGAGGTCATGCAAGCCACCAGGGTATTTTCAGAGGTAGGAGGTGGTGCTGAGAGGTGTGGGTGGGGGGGCTTTCCAACAGGTTCATCTGGAGGCCTTTGCTGCTGTGACACATTGTGACCTCCCCTGGGCTTTGGGCACAGCGAGAGATCAGAGAGGGGGAAGGAGGGCAGAGGAAGAGGAGAGAGTCAGAGAGGAATAGAAGAAGAGGGGGTCTGTGCGTGTCTTCATAGTGTTTAGTTGTGATTAGATTGAGCAGCATCTCTGTGGTGGCTGTATATCCATCTGCCGCTCAGGGCTGAGCGGTGTGTTCCTGTTGCCACCCTCATGACCTCAGACCTAAACACACCAATTAACCACCACTGGACTTTCCACTTTTCCTCAAACTCTGGTCCAAACAAACACACCACTACATCTAACCCCCCTGCCTCTGTTCATCTTTGATCTGCTGCCTCTCGCTCTGACCTACAACAGAAAACATCGCCCTCTTTTCGCCAAAATCAGATGATAGCAAGGAAACACATTCACTTGTACTTGTAAAAACAGTTTCTAAGATACAGAACAAGCAAAGAAAATGGCTGACATGTCAGTCCACCACTTTGGTCCAGACAGAAATATCTCGACAACTACTGGATGGACTGCCATGAAACTTTGTACAGACATTCATGGTCCCCAGAGGATGAAGCCTCCTGACTTCAGTGATCCTCTGACCATGAGGTTGACATTTTGGTTTTCAGTGAAATATCCTCAAAACTAAGGCATGGGTTGACTTGGATTTAGATTTGGTACATTTGAGTGATTTTGATGATCCCCTGACTTTTTTTCTGTAGTGCCACAAGCAGGTGACATTTTTCACTTTTCTAAACATCTACTAAAGAGATTGCCTCACAATTCTTCTACAGACATTCATGATTCCAAGAGGATGAATCCTAATTGGTGATGGTGGTCTAGTTTCATCATCAGGTCAAAATTTCTATTTGTCCAATACTTTATGACCAAATACCTACAAAACTAATGGCATTACCATCAGCGTCAACTGTACTACGTGTTTAGTGCTAATTAGCAAATGTTAGCATTCTAACACATTATAAACTAATGGTGAACATGGTAAAAATTAGGCCAGTTAAACATTAGCATGTTAACGTTGTCATTGCTAGCATGTTAGCATTAGCATTTAACTCAAATCACACCTGTACCTAAGTACAACCTTACAGAGCTGCTAGCATGGCTTAACCTTGGTCTTATTTTTCAAAATTTCAAAAGACCCAAGGTGTGGATTTGGTGATTTACAGGTGAAAGGGCCAGATCTGTGTTTTAGATGTACAGCTTACATATAGCTGTTGTTTCAATGGCATTTTGATGGCTATATTTCAACATGTAGTAGATTATACAGGATCTCATGGACATATGTCTTGGCCAATACTGTGCAAAAGTGTTAAATGATTAAGTCCTTGACATACTGTCCACCGTAGAGTGTTTTTGTGTGGGTTTACAAGTAATATGCCACCAGTATTGGTGTCATTAAGCCTACTTCACTAGAATAGTCTTTAGGTATGTTAACCATAACTATGCCAGTAAGACCAAGGTTGTAAATAATTTTCCGTAACTGTACTTTATTGTGGCTTGCGTATGTAGGATGAAGTTGTGCATATGAGTTAAGATAAAATAGGATAAGCTTTATTGTCCCCAAGGGGAAATTTGGCTTGGGCAATAGTGCTCCTCACAGCTGCAATCATTGTGTAGTTGTGTAATTTCAGCCAATGTGAAGCTCTCAGCCAATGACGGGAGGGAGCTTGTGAATATGAGAACCTGCCACTGAAACAGCTTGTGGTTTGGAGTGATAGACAGAGTAGAATAAATTAGATTAAATACACACAATTTTCTTTCAATTAAACATCATACATTCACTTTAGAGTTGGTTCAGATACTTTTGATTAAATACATTGGAGTCAGAGTTGCTGAATTTGCACTTTAAGAGTGTTTTATTTCTCCTCTCTATAATCCATCTCTTGTCTACCTTGCTGCCGGGGGGATGATGATTCAAGTTAAAGCTTTAGAAGTCTGTGTGCATGTGGAAGCACAGAGAAAGAGAGAGAGACAGATCACCTTAGGGCCTGTGTTGTGGCACGGCTGTGTCAGGGCTGTGTTGGGACTTGTAGCAGCTGAGTCCTGACACTAAGCCCAGCAGCACCCGAGGGCCCCTAAGTTAGCTATGGTGGCCTGTGTCAGGGCTGGCACAATGAGCTGACAACACCATTCGTCACTTCCTTTGCACTCTTGGGACTCGTAAAAGATGGGTTGATACAAAGGTAAGGATTGAATTAAGGCAGGAAAAAAAATTCCACTCAGTTTAGCCATTGACACATCCATTTATGAGATTGTTGCCTCCACCCTAATACAATGGAGTTGAGTGAAGTTTTGTTTGTGGTGAAATCCACAAAATACACTGTCAACAGTTTGATAGGGAGTATTTCTTTGGTACAAAGTAGTTTCAATGAAAGCTGTTGACAGTGAGGTCTGTTGATTGTCACATTATTTTGAGTTAGTTGTTAGTTAGTTAGTTAGTTTGGTTGGGTTTAGAGTGGTCAGAATGGCTCCAATTGTGCCACAGAGAATAAAACCCAGGTTGAAAAATAGAATCTTCCTTTAATCAAGTAGTTCTTCTTTTAACCGTGTCGGCGAAGGTATCCTAACTTTAACCAAGTAGTTTTTCTTTAGCTAGTTTGGTTAGCCGGCTGGTTGCCCCAAAAGTAGATTTCATATCTCTACATTGGAGGTTAGTTTACATGACCTACAGTTAGAATAGCCCAGCCTGAAAAATACTGGAATTTTCCTTTTCAGTTCAGGAAAGCTCATGATCACATCAAAATATGTTTTTTACCCATCCATCCACAGACAGATAAGTTATTATTCACAGGGCCTCTTATCAGTTAAACATTAACATAGACCATATTTAGAAACAATTGATGCTGTCATTTTTCTTGGGGGGGACAGTCTCTTACAGTCTGATATGACAGCAGTGATTAAATTTACTGTATATTATAAACACTTTACATTTCCTGTTCTCAAAAGCTGGGGTCTTGTTGGCTTACCTGGTAAAAATCCTGTAGCATACATGCATACAAAGCAATCTCGGAAACCATTGGCTATCGTCTGATGACAATTTGAATGCAGACACATTTTAAAAAAGCTAATAATAAGCTAATCTCTAAGGTTCCAACACTGATAAAAAGCAAAATCGTCATCAGACGATAGCCGATGGGTTCCAAGATTGCATTTCAGCCAATGCGTTCTGCCTCTTTTGCTCTCCACATGGACTGTTTACCTGCATGCAACCAAAGGCTGCTCAAACGTGATTGGTCAATACTACTCGGACTACAAACGGACTACAAACGGAAACCAGAACACTTCTGATACCAAAATCTTGTCCCTTGCCTACAGATTCTGCATTCATATGCAGATATACTGTATGTATGTAAGAGATTACATACAAAGTGATGCAGCTGTGTTTTTTACATTTAGTTTACATGAGAGCCATGGTGGACAAAAAAAAAAAATCTACAGAAACTCCAACATTTGATTGAGTGAGTGTACAGCTTTGATTCACAGGTGCTTGTTTTTCTTCCAACCAAGCTTGACCCAAGATGGCATCCGTGAGGCAATTTGAAATGAATACAGCAAGGTATAAAACTGGATTGTGGAAGCTGTTTTACAAGTCTGGGCTGATCGATGCCCACGTGGCACGTGCACAGAAAATCTTCTCTAAGGCTATAATTTCTACATAAGAGAGGAGAGGTGCTTCATTAGGAAGGCTGGCGTTGCAGAACTGAAGACTTCAGATAAACTTATCAGTATACAAGACCCATTTCAGGGCGCATTCACAGGACTCGACGCAGCCAATTTTGACGTCATTTTTTCTCACTTAAAGTCAGTGCAAATGTGTTTCAGGCCCTCTACATGAGCAGAGAAAGAGACAGTGGTAATCCCAGGAGTGTGTGCTGGATTGTTTGCTACACGGCCAGTCTCTCTATTTGACACTGACACTCTCTCAGGGCCCAGAAACCGGGTCGCCTCCGAGACGGCCAAGACAATGAAGAAGAAAGGGTGTCTCTCCGGCACAAACACGCACACACACAATGTGGCATACCCTCTGCCAATCAAGCCTCACCCCTGTGTGTGACACTCAGTGAATCAAAGAGCTGACTTCATTAGTCCTCCAGATGCTTGTCCTATAATGACATTCAGCAGCACATGCACTATGGGAGTTACATTTTTAAAACAAAGCTAAAATGTCACGCATTCACACAAACACACACATACACACATGCATGCAACAACCTCATGGACCAAAATGTGCCTCCACTTTTTTTCCCTTTTTCCTCAATTTCGATGTCGCTCACTCTCTCCCTCTTTTTCTGCTTCTTTAGTGAAATGTGAGACTCCGGGAGCATTCCTTTCTAAATAGCCTCTGAGAGAGTGAGGCTATGAGTGAGTGAGTGGGTGTGGGTGTGTGTGTGTGTGTGTGTGTGTGTGTGTGTGTGTTTGAGAAAGAGAGAGATGCTGTTTAGGGAGAATATGGCAGCAATGAGAGAGGTTTCTTTACCAAAAGTAAAACCCAACACATTTTCTATTATTCATTCTTGATCTCCATTTAGACACAGAGAAAAAAAAAAGAAAAAAATGGGCGGCCCACTGGATTGGCCTACAGGCTGACACACACTCGCAGACTACAGCTGCAGCATGGCTCACCAGTTTCTAAACAGGAACACATTTATGTAAAAACAAAATCTGCACACACATATGTACAGCATGAGGTGTGTCGGCTGCACGACTGACAAGTCCGCTGGGACGGCCGGCGTTAATCAGAGCAAGATGTTTATTTTCATCTCTTTAATGATCAGGATAGACCCGTTCCACACGGACACCAATATGTTTTCCCACCAACATACATCTGTTTGTGTCATGATCAATCCGCTCTGACACATGCAACTTCGATCAGTCGACCCCACCCCACCCCTCCCCAGACTAACACACACACACACACACACACACACACAGCTGGCTCTCCCCAACAGCCATCAGGCTAAGGGACATAATTACCCAGGCTGCTTGTGACATTCCTGTTTAAGGGTCAAGGGGGAAGCTACCCCCCCACCCCCACCTCTTCTTCCCTCCTCTTTGCATGCAGACACACAAGCAAACAAGCCAGCCATGCATGAAGACGTGTGTACACACACACACACACCTCTTCATGCATGGCTGGCTTATTTACTTTTATGGAAAAATTATTCATAAAAAGTCTTAAAATTACGGCACACCCAACAAATTGTCTCAGTACTACAGGAAGGTAGGAACATAAAAGTGAAGTTAATTGATGCTTACACAAGATCACCCCTGCATTAAAGTATATTGCAACTTGAATGTTATTTTTGTATGTTTGACCATCCTTTCTTTCAGTTATGATAACATCACCAGAGTCATTTCTGAGATCCCACAATGTGGCAACAGCGCTACAACAAAGTCAGATGGGGCAAGAAACACAAGCAGTGTGTTTTAAGAGCCTTTTTATTATCAGTTTTTCCAACTAACAAACCTTATAATGTCATCCTCCAACACATATCTTTGAAGAGCATAGTTATATAGAATTTAATAAGAAAAAAGGGGGAAACAAGAAATACCAAACAAATAAATAAATTAACCTACCTTTCACCATTACATTAATATTTTAAGCATGAGCCAGTTCTTCATTCAGATTCCCAACACAACTGTATCTTAAAGCTACAATCATCAATATTTTTACATTAACAATGGGTCAAATGCTATGGAGAGCTTTAGCGTCTTTTAGCTCATTGTTTTGATTTTACACCCCACAAATGTATTGTCCTCATCAACCCTCTGATAAATACACTGTACACTACCTGCCATGTTCACCATCAACTACCTGGTGAACATAGTGGAGCATTTAGCAGCTAAAGAGCCAGATATTTCCCTCAGGAGGTGGTGGAGACCAAAAACAGAGCTAACAGAGAGGGAATACTTGACTTAGATTCATCAGGTGACACAAACACCACTCCACATGAATGCTAACGTTGCTCTGCGTCTGCTGGATGTGGAAATAGGATGCTGTTTGCTAACACGTTGTGAAAACAACTCTATAAGGTGATAATATGTGACTGTTGTGTTTACAGCTTGTTGTGCTGCCCTCAGGTGGCCAAAAAATCAAAAGTATAAGTGAAATTAAAACACGTTATGTTCAAAGGGGATACTTACAAACGAAAAGTCTAAGAAATATTAAAACCAGATTATCTAAACCGAAAGTAAGCACACCAGGAAGTCAGTCTGTGAACTGTGAGGGATTTTTACAACACACAGTTTGGGTAATAATTTTACTGTTCATCTTTGTTTTCGACTACTACTATCTGCTTGTGTTTCTTGCCATGTCACTGATGTTACTGTGTTCCCAGATCTCAGCAATAAAAACAATGAGTACCATATTATCATATCTAATAGAAATAATGGTCAAAACTATGAGAATAAGACTCAAGTTGTAATAAACCAGAATTATTCTTTAATTTTCCCAATTTAAAAGAAATACTAGTTCATGCAAAAGTGACCCCGTGGCCTTCTTGTCTGTACAATTTATCAGTGCTGTTGTCCTTTTTTTGTCATGTGTCTTGCTAAACCATATCACCTGGAGTGTAGAGGTGGGGGTAATCGGGGCACAGCAGGGGTCAGTGAGTGGCTGGGGGTGGCGGAGGTGGTGGTGGTGGGGGTGATGAAATTAGAAAAGCATGTGGAGATAGATGTGACTGCAAGACGGATCCAGACACTTCCAGATGCCCGGGCGCTGAGGGGCTGAGGGCTGCAGCAGAGCCACCCTCCCGGGGGACGTGACTCACCTGGAAGGAGGGCCAAGCGCTGCCAGATGTGGAGGAAGCCGCCTGGGTCCCTCACGCCAAGCCCGTCTAACACTGTCTCGATTGTGCTACAGCATATGCTTCCAGTCAAGGGTGAAAAATGCAGGCACCAGCACATGCCAGAAGTCTTTCAAGCATAGCCCAGCAGTCAGCCTCCAGCCTTACACCCACTCTGATCCATACACACACACACACACACACACACACACACAGCGAGCAGATCCTCCCAGTCAGTGTAGTACAGACATGTCACCACACAGCAAGTCAAGGCTGGTTAAACTGTAAAGCAGCTAGAAGGGACCCAGTCCAGACACCCAACCCTGGGGATAGTACTACATACCACTCAGTCAAACACACACACACACACACACACGCTGAACATGGCCAACCTCACATCACCAAAAACGGCAACCCTTGTCCAGGATGAAAGCAGGAAAAATGCAGACAGGCAGAGAGAGGAGGAAAAAGAGAAATAAGGAGTGAGTTTATGTGCTGTGTCTCAGTGTTAGGACACAGAGGCCGAAGTGTCAGCCAGGATCCAAACAAACACAGATGCCACTGAATGAGCTGCCTGAGTCAGACCAGATGACTTCATCCCCGCTGTAACGTCCATATTGTACTAATGGACCCCAGGATCCACGCGAACCAACACAACCATAACTGTATCAGACACACAAGTGACAAGGTCGGAAAAATCCCAGCCAGCCCCACTTAACCCAACGCCCACTCTCACACACACAAGACGCTGATTTTGCAACACTGGAGAATCGTCACTTGGCCTGTCTGTGGGTCTTTCTGTGTGTGTGTGTTTGTCTGAGCCTTGGAGGTGTTTCTGAGAGTGTGTAGGGACACGCAGCTGGTGAGCACACATCTCTTTCATACAGCAAATCTCATCCAAATCCCCCTCACCTGGAGCAACACACAAACACACACACACACAGATGGCTACCTCCAGCCTGTAAAAGTCCGAGGGCCCTGTGCAGGAATGTTTGTGTTGCACAATGACCTCATTGTGCCGTGATATGGCTTGTCTGAGCCACGCTCTGTGGCAGAGTCACACCTGTTCCACCTATGCCAAAGGGCTGACAAAGCCAGAGATACATCAATCAACATTTAGAGCACATAGAAACACACACAGATGAACGCACACAGATTAGAGACGCAAGCACACACATGCAGAGACACACACGCGCACACAATGCTGATGTGGCACTGTCTGCAGCAGGGTGGCTCCCTGAACACTATTATATTAAATGAGCTGGGATATGATATGATGGTTTGACATATTTCAAAATGCTTAATTTGCTTCGACTTGTAGGCTGTTTGAATACGTTCACAAAAGACAACACAACAGGCAAAAACAGGACAATTTGTTACAAAAACTATTTGGCATCGTTTAATTATAACTAAATGTCAGTCTTGTAACTTGTTCAAATACCCAGTGTCTGTTTTCCTCTTCTGCTGATACACAGGAAATGATGTTCTAGGTTTCAGTTTTGCTCAGAATATATAACAAAAGAGGGTACTTAGTACTGTATTTAATTATTGATTAATCCAATAGTTGGAAATTGTTAACTATCTTGATAAACAATTGATCATTTAAGTCATTGATCAAGCAAAAATGCCAGACATTAAGAGATTTGTTATTTTGTTTTATATCATTATAAATGGAATATTTGGGGCTTTTGGACTGTTGGCCGGACAAAACAAGATGTGAAGATGTCACGTTTGGTTTCTTGGATATTGATTGTAATTTTTCACTATTTTCTGACATTTTATATACTCGACAATGAATCCATAATGAAAATAACCATTAGTTACAGCCCTGTGTGAAACAATAATCATCATTCTGAACAAAGAAAAGAGCACCATCAACACAATCTCTCATTTTGCCAGCAAATTAGAGGATAAAGATGCCACACTAATTGACAGGTGATCTCTGGGAAATGCAGTGCAATAACACTGCAGCAATGAGCAGCTAGCAAACAAACAAAGACACAGGCAGTTACAGATGCACTTGAGCAGCACTGTAGACAGGTACTGAATGAATGAGCGATCCCAGGTTAGTCTGTTGTCTGTCATGTCATATCAGCTAACAGCGTCTCAACACACCCTGCGCAGCGCAGCAGCATCAGTCCACAGTTTGTGTCTACACAGGATGCGTTCAGGCACAGCACTGAGTGTAGGTCACCCACATTTTGGTAGTGCTCAGGGCCCAACACACAATTACAGACGAAGGAAAATAGAAGCTTTAAAATAAGATTTGGGTCATGGCTACGCGTGTAAGGCGAGCGTTGTGTAGGCAGCTGTACATTTATTAAAAAGATCTGTTCCATCAGACGCGCGTGATACGGACAGAGAATAACTGGCTGAAACGGCAATGTCGGCTATCTTTCTTAACTCAGCTTTAGTATATTTTTGCTGTATTTGTGTGGTTGTTTGCAGTTTTTGATACTAATTTAATTTCCAGTGAGGTTTGCTGGTTAGCATTTACCATTATATTTGCCTTTAGTATTGTGTTTTTGAAAAGTTTATGTTCCAACTTTAACATGTCCCTTTCAGTACATGCATCCTAAATAACCACAATTATGGGATCCTAAGAAAGGGATCAGAAATGTTATTTTATCTTATGTGTTTATATTGGAAAATGAATATTGGCCAATATATCTTTATCAGATATTGATATCTGCATCAGCCTCAAAAACCTAGTATCAGTATCATGGATGATTGAGTAAATGTCCTCACAAATAAGTGTGCAATTTAGTTTTTGAATCCATTAGAATCTTATAGTTCATTTTACTTTTTTCCACTCTAACCAACCGAGACTTGTCACCGTCACTTCCTGGTGCCATGACACGGAGTCATTAAGACAGTTGCCACAGTGTCATTTGATCCACTGGCTCATTGGTCTGTTGGGTCCCCAGTGCCAGAAGAGCACTTCCAGGAAGCCTCTGATACTTGTGATAAAGGTTTTGCTAGTGGGCCAAAGTGATGTTTCAGTGGGAAATGACTGCTGTTTGTCATATTATCACCACCACTCTGAGAAGAATCAATCAATACCCATCTTGTGAAGGTCCATCTGGGAGAGCTGCTGCTGCTGATGATGGTGATGCACACTAACACTGATGGGAGAGCTCACTTGGCCCACCTTCTCGTGTCAAAATGGACCAATCAAGGAATAAAAGGAATAATCAGTTTCACAGAACAGTCGTGGCAGATTCAAAGTTTGTTTCAATAGTCAATAGCTTTCCAACATTTTTCTTTCATTTTGAATCTTTTCAGTGCTTCAAGAGATACTGAGACTGTTACATGAATACTAAATATGTTCGGCAACATCCTTTTTTTCAATGACTGAGAAAAGATGCTGACAAAAAGAAAATGACTTTATGAGACAAAAACAATGACTAAATCTCTATATATTTTGGAGGAGGAGATGAATTAACAAACATTATTTTTTTCAAACAATCACATTGTAGGGTAATTCTGGTATTTTACAACCTGAGCCCTATTTTATATATCTAAATGACTAATAGTTACCAAAGGTTTTGGAATTGGTCCAGTAGATCGCCTCCGCTGGCAGCCGCCAAACGGGCTGCAATGGCTGTAACGTAATCCTTGGGGGCAACTGCGCCCGTCAAAGTCTGTCTACTAAAAGTGCTTGTTTTTGCTGCTGACTCAGATTGTTATTAAGTGTCTGACAACATACAATATGCGAAGCTACGCTTTCTGTACTCCAACACAACAAAATCCTCTCTCCAACTCTTGAAAAAAATAACGCCGGCATAACTGCGTCTATGTAATGTATGTAATGAAATGCATACAAATACATTTGAAGTGGGATATATTACCAAGATATGTTTATAAATATGAGACCAATATAAATATATCCAATACACATGAATTAAGGTGCTAGCACCTTTTTTGGTCCAATTCAGGCACTGAATCTGAGCCTGTCAGCAGCAAAAACAAGCACTTTTAGTGGACGGACTTTTCACGGGTGCAGTTGCCCCCAAGGATTATGTTGCAGTCATTGCAGCCCGTTTCTACTGGACCATTTCCAAAACGGTTGGTACCTATTAGTCATTTAGACCCCAAAATATGTAAAAATAGGACCCAGGTTTAAAAATACCAGAAATATTATATTAATATTAATTCATGACTTCTCTTCCTGCATGCCTGGGTCGTCTTTCAGGTAGCACACCTGCAGTGCAGAGCCAACAGTACAGTCTACAACCTCAGGTGGATTTGAACCTGGAAGCGATTTGCTCATACTAAAATGTTTTTTTGTCAGTTTTTGTCAACTAGTTTACTGATGACTAAGACAAGACTGAAATACTGAGCATTTTCATCAACTAAAAATAAAAAGGAGGCAGTTAGTAATATGACTAACACTCACATGAACTTAACACATCTCAAATTATGCAGTGAAAATCCAGTACAGCAAAGCTATACACCAAATGACACACAATTTTACACAGTGATAAGATATGCATCACTTTCTGTTTGGATGTCTTTGCTGTCTTTCATGTGTGCGTGTGTGTGTGCGTGTGCGTGTGCGTGTGTGTGTGTGTGTGTGTGTGTCACATCCCAAACTATGTAATGCAAACAGTACAAATTATTGCTGCATGTGGTTGGCCTGACAGTGGCATGGAGCATCTGACACACATCTGGAATCCATAAAAAGCATGTAAAACTCTGGATGTTTTACACGTTCAGTGCCAGAGCAGGAAGTACTGTGTCCTCTATGTAGCTAGGCGGAAAGTAAGGGTGTGGAGGTTGGGGGGGTTGGGAGGGGGTGGAGGGGCATATAGCAGGTCCAAATTTCATGCAGAAGACTGGAGTTTGTGTCCCATCACAGACCTGCTGTTAACGTTCACCTTTTTAATTAACCATAAGCACGATCTTTCCCTAACCATAACCATACTGTAGTACACAGGGAGCATGTGTATACAAAAAAAAAACACTCATGTATTCTATGGTTTTGCAGAATAATCCAATCAGTGTTCTTATTTGGCTATAGGGCACGCTTATTTTCTGCTTCCCCACACAAAGGGCACACTACTTCCTGCAACATTGCCACTGGACATTAATTGTGCGCTGCAGATTCATTCAACATGAATGTGATTCTTAGGGATACTGGACTGCACAATTTATACACACACAGTTCTCCAATGGATCTCTCTGGTTGCACCAGGTGATCAGGATTTTCACACACAAGTTCAGTACTGAATAATATTCATTATTTTGGAACTCAGTAACACTGACTTTTGGTGGTTGGTGGGGCTTAAAATGATAATGCTGAGTGGTTGCACTGTACATCTAATCATCCAGCCCAGTCATCATGACATTTCTTCAGTCATATTCCCTTAAAAAGTAGTTCCAAGGTGTGGGAATTATCTGAAGCAAATTATTTCTGGAAAGACACGTTGCTTTTTTAAATGTAATTTTTCAATGCTTCAAGCACCACAAATGAAATTCTCTATTCTTGCTGGGTGGAGGCAGACATCTCAGAGACAGATGTCTAGGTACCACTATGGAGAAGTGAAAAAATCTGTATTGACGCTTTAATTATAATAGTAAGTCATTGTGTCACTGAAACCAGGATATTTCAATATGGTGCTGCTGTAACAACAGACACACTGTATATAGGCTCCTTTCCACCAGAATGACTGGACAGTTGAGTGTGCTGGAGCACCACTGCAGACGCTGACAGCGGCCAGATCCTGGTGTGCTGAAACAGTGATCTGGGTGGGTATGAGAGCGCAGTGGGTTAGCTATGGTGCTGTGGAGGCTGCAGCTGAGAGCTCAGAGCTGTGGGATTGTGGGATTGTGTCAGGCTGAAAGGGGATCCAGCACAGGGTAGAGAAACACAGCAGCTCCCCCTCACTGCTGGAGCACACCGCTGACACGCTGCCAAGTTCTCAGGGCTCCACAGGACACACACACATGCAAGTGCACGCACAAGAGCAAAAAGTACATATTCACACAGAGGTGCATTCACACAAACACAATATTACACACAGATCCATAGTCACACACATGTGCACACAAAAATACATGCATGTATAGTATCCACTAATACACACAGATGCAACCTCAAATACACACACACCCACAAATGAGCACATGCACACATATCGAAAACTACACACAAAAGTACAGACTCACACTCCAAACTAAAGCTTTGCAAGAAGCACACATAACATCCTGTAACGTGCTCCTCTGTGACATACCCTTCTGTTTTTCTGTTCTGAGAGATGGAGAGACGGACATTTTTACCAGCAGAGCGGATTTCTTTCCTTTCTGATTCATCACATCTCTCCAGTGCTGTAATTCAATACACAAACAAATTCTGTTTGTGAATATCAATAGCAGTATTTAAAAAGTAAATCTTTAACTTGATTTTTAGGGTCACATATTCATGACACCTATACTTCATTAAATTTAGCACCAATACAAAGAAAAGACTAAATCTCTTGGGACAGAAGGGAGCAATGTTGAGATGAGGTTATATATATATATAAGTCGTTTCAGTCATTTCAGTAAGTGCCCCGAAATGACACATTTACGTTCAAGTGACAGCGCCCTCTAGCAGCCATAGTTATTATGACTCTTGTCCATCGGGAGCGAAGGAGGAAGTCGTGTGACATCATTACAGACTTCAACACAGGAGATCGCTGTTCATTTCC
Organism: Macquaria ambigua; assembly: GCA_008360985.2. Taxonomy (NCBI): domain Eukaryota; kingdom Metazoa; phylum Chordata; class Actinopteri; order Centrarchiformes; family Percichthyidae; genus Macquaria; species Macquaria ambigua. The sequence goes on from VMKM01001094.1 coordinate 27,379, forward strand.
TACCGACAGTCAACAATTACTTTAACCATGATCGTTCCCTGACCTTAACCAAGTGTATATCGCTGTAACCATGATGACGAAGGTCCCCTAACTTTAACAAAGTAGTCATTTTAACCCAAACCACAATATTTCCCTAATCCTAACCAAGTTGGTTTTATGCCTAAGCAATTTCAGTATTTACTGAAAACCACAATCTTCTCCTAATCAAACAAACTCTGGTGCATTTGTCCGGTTAGTGCGATTCGTTTGGGCAGGTGTGAACACAGTAATCACACTCGGGTGTGGACCAAAACAACCGTACCGAGACCCTTTAGAGGTGGTGGCCTTGGTACGGTTCAATTGTGGTAGGAACGTGATCCGACCTCTATCCAACCCAACTATGTGGTATACTCCACAAGTTTGAGCTAAACGGCTCCTGTAGCCAGGTGTGCTTTGCATTCTGCGATGCGCCAGAGCACGCAAACTGTTTCTAGTAGTAACAGCTAGCCGGAGAATGAACCAGCAATCTTTCTCTCACAGACATATGCACTAGTTCACAACACAGGACCTTCTGTATTTACTTTCTTCTTCTTCTTTGGTTTTACTGACTACAAACCAACGTTAATGGTGCATGCCGCCACCTACTGTTATCGTGTGTAACATCCCCAGACACATCTGACCAATAAGCAGAGTGAATGTTCTCACATGGTTTGTAGTGATGCATTTTAGTTGGCTTGGATTTTTCCTCTGTGTGAAAAGAAACCAAACCAAGGGGAAAACACTCCAAGTTTACAAACTCATCAACTGATTCGGACCAGAGCAAACCAACTATAGATGTGAAAACGCCATTAACCAAAGTGTTTTAGTACTCCGGATGTGACCCCGGTCTCTGTTTTCAAACCTGCGCTTTGTACGCCCACCATTTACACGACTACCTACCTATGATTTCTCTGCAGTACAAGAATGCAGCACTAACTGGGCTGGAAAAAAAACATTGCCAGTGAACACAATCCATGAAACCAATTATGTTTCCTCCGATACCTTATCGATTGTATATGTAGATACAATGCTGGCTCTGTCTGTACAAGACAAAAAGAGTTAAACAGGTAGACAGAGCGGAAAAGAAACACATGTGGGATGTCTGTGTGGGGACGGGTTTAAGCGTGACCTGTTGGGACCCATCAGGGTGAGCCATCAGCCAGCCACCCAGTCACTCCAGTTCATGTGATGAGTTCCAGACTGGCTTTTGCTCCTTGTCAACCCCCCCCCACCCCACCCCACCACCACCACCTAAAGCCTGCCTCTGGACTCCCTTCATCCCTCCCTCCCTCTCTTTTCTCCCTTGTGTCCCATCGCCGCACATCATCAATACCCCTAAACTCCTAAGACCCCCCCCCCCACACACACACACACCCCTACCCTTCACCCCCTCAGCACCCCTCTGGAACCCCTCACTTCAAAAGCCTGCCAGCTTAACATGTCATTGATTAGAGCAGGAGGGGCCTGCAGCCTAGGGGTGAGGGGAGGTTTTTCTACAGCTATCTATCACTACTGGGGAATCACACACACTATCAGACAATCAAAGAAAGCACTCACATCACATACACATATCCATTCTGGCCTGCTGCAGACTTCTGTCTTCTCTAGTGCACAACACTCACGACATCCCGCTTTTATTTAGTTATCACTGCTAGAAACAGATGGAATGCAAACACTGATAACAGCAGTGAGTCATTGTGTTCTGCCAAGCATCATCAATCATCGGATCATTTTCAAGTACGGTGGAAGCTGTTGCCCTCTCTGCCAGTGTATGTAGGTGTTAGCAGTGGGGTGGCTAAGGGGGTATAAGGGGAGGAGGTGGGCGGTGGTGAGTAGCACCCTGGGGTGGTCCACTAAACATTAGAGCCTCCCTGTACACCTGTACACACATAGACATGGTCATGGACAAAGATATGCTTACACATGCTCATACACACCCACAGAGACACACACCCACACACACACATTCCCAGGCTGGACATGTGGCAGGCCACCCAGCGCTCCTGCTCCTTTTCCTTTAAAACACATCTGGTAGCTCCATTAACACCGCACAGGAGAAAGTTACTCCCTCCATCTCTGCCGAATCCTCACTTACACTTCTCATCTAGCCACACCACCTCAGCGAAGGGGATAATTGGCCAAATGAGATGTTTGCACACAGCTGACTGTGTATGTCAACAACCTATTTAACAGCGATTATGCCTTGAGCAATGATGTTTTAGCGCAGGTTTTCCCTGGCTTCCTTCTTTCCTGCCCTACTCTCTCTCACACACAGAAACATTCTCCCAAACACTAATTTCTTATCAGGCTCTTGATCAGTCTTACTGTTTTCAATGTCAACTCTGCAACAGAAACACGCAGGAATGGAGGTCTTTCCTGCCAGGTAGTGCTGTTCTAGTCATATAGAGCTTGCTGCAGAGTGTGTATCATGTTCATGAGGCAAGTAACAACTACTTTAACACGCCTACACACAGTCTGTTTATCATGAGACAATAGCAACCAGACAAATCCAGTTATCTGGTCTAGTCATCGTCACATTCACATCTATGGAGCACAGACTGTATTCAAATTCAGGTGGCTCATCTTGTGGCAGTCCTAACCTGTTCTATAGAGGGAAAGAAATGCTTGAAATGAGTCAAAATACTCTCCTACAAGCCGCTTGATCCCGATGCCATTTAAAGTACGCTGACACTGTCAGTTTTGGGTCATCTCCACTTTTTGTTTCATCGCTGTTTTTGCTTTTTCTAAAGATGCAGTGGTGCTGTTTGGAAGCACAAAGGGAAGTAAGGCCAAGCATTGGGCTGGTTGAGAGAACCTTAAGCAGAGGCGGTAACTCCTACATGATTTCATCTGGGTAAGCACACAATCAAAATACCAAGAGGATATTCTGCACCGCAGGGTATGATTGTCTTCAACAATACCAAATTATACTGAACACAGAGTGATTTCAGTATTTCCAAAGGCACTTATGTCCCTTGCCACAGTATGGCCAAGTATTGATTTTAAGTTGCAGAAAAGTTAAGTCTCAATGTGTAGTTGGTAGTGGATCTGCTTACAGCCATGATATCATCTGTAAAAGCACAATACATTTTTATCAAAACAGATGACAGTGCCGTAGATTCCAATCACAATGACATTAGCAATATCGCAAATGACTAAAAATCCAGCCAACATAACTTCTCAACAGCCTGTCATGCAGTTCAATCCATTTGTCTAGACAGTGATCATACATGTAAAAAACATGTAATATCTTTATTTCAAGCAGCACTAATCAACTGTGGGGTGTTTTGTTTTTTTTTGTTTTTTTTTGCCATTTGGGTGCAGAACTCCACAACAAGCTGAACATCACACACATATTTGACTTATAAAGTCGATATGGCTAATATGCTAGCAAACAGTTGCCTATTTACTCATCCAGCAGACTCAGCAACATTAGCAATCATTTAGAGTGGTGTGTCAGACCACCTGATGAATGTAAGTCCCATATTTACTCTCCTTTTAGCTCTGTTTTGGTCTCCACCAACTCCCTAAATGCTCCTCTATGTTCCCCAGCTTGTTACTGTGAGACTACACTGATGAGAGTGAACCAACCCAGTAAAGCTGTGGGCCCTAAAACCAAAACAATGAGTTGAAAGGGGCTAAAAACCACCACATGACTGAGGGGAACTGCAGAGTTGGCGATAATTCTCTGTGGATTCATCACCCTGAGCAACCCCTTTCACGTTACACAGTTGTTTGATCTATTGTTAATTTAAAAATATTGATTGGTGCAGCTTTGATATTTCTGTTATTAGCGGCCTTTAATGAACGCCCTTTTCCCACTAGCCCAAGATTATTGCGGGTTGAACGTCACCAGCAGTTGAGTGGTGAGCTATGAGAATGCATACAGAGGGCCAGACGCCATAGATGTGTTTAAGGCCAGTTCAGACCAAAGATTCGCAACAAGACAAGTTGAAACTTGCATCTACTTGCAATGTGCCGGTCTGCAACGTTCTGAAACCTGCCAGTTTACACCAATGCAACTAGATGAGACAGTGTATTGTTTCCATAGCAACGACTACCTGTACTTTCGTTCTAACTGCCGGCTTTTCAGGCTGTTTTTGTAGCGTCTTAAAATATGAAAGAGGATAGTGATAGTGAGTTACTTGCTACAGTTGCATTTCTAGTATTGATGAAATGGTGAAAACATAAAAAAACCAGAGGGTCGATGACCAGCTGACTTCGCTACGAGCTGATTGGCTGTTGAAACAGGTGATGTGCCTTACCTTCTAAAATCAGCCACTGGTGACTTGACAAGCTGAGTCGCAGGCGATGCCATCAGCCGGCTTGAGTCGAGCTGAGACGGGTCAGTTCTCACCGCTGCAACTTTTCCCTGCAACGTTCTAAAACTGTTTCATCTTAGTGTGAATCTTTGGTCTGAACTGGCCTTTACACAGCAGAAATTACAGCTAAAAACATGACAGAAAAGAGTGTGGGTGAATATCATTGATAAGGGTGAAACGTTACGATTATGTATAGTTCGTGTGTTGATGTGTTAAAAACATTTTTTTGGAGTTGTAATTTTTTAAAAGATACTAATATATAATTGTTTTAACTTTGTTAAAATTGCAAAGGCTTTAAATTCTATTAGCAAGTGCTGTGGTAGATATTAATTTATGTTAGAAAAAATGGATTGTAAACACCAAGAAGACGCTCCACTTTTTCAGACAGGCTGAACAAATTAACCACCAATGAGAGATTACATTACACCCAGATGTGATGTCAGGCCTTCAGCTCTCTATTACCCTGATCAACAGGCAACACCTTTCTTCAAATCAATAGATCCAGCATGTTGAGGAGCCCTGATGTCTTTTACTCAAGCCTGGCCAAAGCTATGTATGTTGGAAAAAAGTGAAGTTTCACCCTGTAGTTAGTTTTCCAAAAAAAGTTCCAAGGGGTTCTAGTTTACATTCTCAACGCACCTTATTTGCCAGGGAACTTCGGCCAAGTTCCCTGATCAACAGTGTGGAGCTAGACAACCGTATGGATAGACCATGTCTCTAGGCTAAGCCATCAGAGATGTTCATCTCTCCCTTCAGTGAAAGCGCTCCAGGTCAGTGAAACCAGAGGGGAGAGGGAGAGTCAAGCTGACCAGACCCTGAACAACTTTCATCTCTGATTACACAGCTTCTCTCTCCAGAGTGTACACTTCTCCACCCCGGCATACTGATCAGGCCGATTCAGCCCTCCATGATCACTACAGCTCACAGACTGACTGACTTGAGCTCCCGCCCCACCTCGCACACCCCCATCTCTATCCTCCATCCCCCAGCCCTCCCCTACATCACCTAGGGTTATCGTCAGAAGTCTATAGCCCCTCCGAAGTCTCAGTAGAAATCAGCAGGGCTGGATCGGTGAGAAGGCCCGGGCCAGAGGAGGCCTGGGAGAGGAGGAGAGGTGCTCTGGCTCTTAAGAGACTCCCCTCCCGGCTTTTTGAAGGGGGAGGGCGAACGGAAGGAAAATCAATAGGCAAGGAGCAGGAGGCCTGTGATGGCATGGCTAATCGGGTTTCTGCATTAATGTTTCAGATGCTGGGAGAACTCGTTGCCTGGCTTGCTGTACTCAGGGCCTCAGTGCAGCCTTGCACAATAAGCAGCAAACACATACACACAAAAGGCAGCTCTGTAGCTTGTAGGTTCACACACGTTCCCTCACTCAAGCATACAAAAGAAAAGGACGTATCAATAAGAAGCTCCACTTTTTCTCACACTTTTTGGACAGTCAACCATTTTGGACAGCCAACCAAGTACACATGGAGGGACACAGTCACAAAACACACCAATATGGGGTTGTAACAGCAGCCTGGTTTTGCATGATATATGCAACCTTTAACTCAAAGAGCAGAACAAGAGCTGATAACACAAGAGGCAGAAAAAGGGAAGGAGGCAAGCAAGAAATTGCCCTGAAAAATGCAAGCCGTAGGTCACTGTTGAGATAAGCCCTAAGAACTGGAGAATGTTAGTGTGTGTCAGTGTGTGTGTGTCCACATGTGTGTATGAGCCAGAGAGAGAGGCAGCAGGCATAGCTGTGTTGGAGGAGCAGTCCTCCCAGACACTGAATCATAATCTCTAAACTCTGCCGGTATTTGGTGTTTATGCCACAGTTTCCACATTGCTTTCCTCTGACATTAGCCGTGTATAAATCAGGGGGCGACAGACAGGCAGCTCCCTTCTAGAGGCTGGTACGGGAAGGGGAGCTGCCACGGGCTGCACCCTGGGCCCCCACCCACCACCGCCGCCTCCCCGCCTCACCACCAGATGTGCTCTGCTATCTGCTACACCCCCCACCCCCCAAACACACACACAGGCACCTTCATCCCACCACTCACACTGACACCACCAATGCCTCCAACCATGCTGAAATATTCACTCTCTGCTCTCCTACGCTCTGACTGTGCTGGTCTGCAGCTTTGACTACAACAACAACAACAGTGATAGTTTAAGTCCAGCAAAAGTGATGTAGCTCTGCTGCTGCCTTCAAGTGCTCCTCAGCCAACCCAGCATTTATTTTTTATTAAGTCACACAATGTTCATCTTGAACGTGTTTGCAAAACGTTCACTCTCAATGCATACTGTAATTTCTGTTTAATAAAATGATCACAAGCTAACCATCACACAGAACAATCTGGGGCAGGGTAGAATTCCAGCAAGTAAATGCTGGTTGGTGTCTGGGACTGTAGGCAAAATGCATTGGGGGAGCATGTGTGTGTGTGTGTGTGTTCGCACAAAAAGGCCCAGTGTTTCTGTTCAAAAACAATATTTTAGTATCTCATAATTAATTGCTGACTAAATAATATCAGCCACCGCTCTCCTGGCCACTTCATCACCGACAGTCCTACTTTCCCACTGCAATAAACAATCTGTCAATTGTTCCTGAACAGCTATGGTTCTAGTCGTAAACTTGAGTAGATAGTCTTCATTTGCTGGAATGTAGTTAGTTTACTGTTTATATTTACAGTTTACAATGTTGTTGCTCAGCAGTGAAACTGTCACTGACTCTTCAGGTAATGTGAACATATTGTTTATTGAAGTAAACCAGGGCCTTCAAACGAGTAAATAAAACTAAAGTCCTCTGTTCATTCTGTGCCATTATTTACAGTCTGGTGATATTCTATATTTTCCTGACTGTCATCACATCCCATGTGCAGACCCAAACCAACAATCCTGCTAACAAGTATCCTTTCCTAAGTCTGATATATTTTATTCTGCTGTGCCCATAGAGCTCCATTGTTCTCCAAAAATGAACACACACACTGTAGTTTATTTTAACTGGATCCCACATACACTGTCCTGCTGTCAGAAGTACTCACTAGAGCACCATATTTGCATTAATACACTGCTGAATATAGTCCCCAACAAACACACCATTTCCTCCTGTTTGAGCAACGTTTGCTAAACACTATAGTGTACATTGTTTTAGGAAATGCCTGAGCCCTAATTTAAAAATGAAAAATAATAATTAAAAAAAGATATATATATATATTTAAATATATCTTTTTTTAAATATATATATTTAAACATTAGTGTTGGCTGGAATTCAGTGCATGACTCACCAATGACATTTCTCATTAAGGACGTTGACTCCTGGCACTTCCACAGCTGGTTCAGAGAAGCAGTTTTGTGACAAAGTGGAAAAGAACAGCAGTGGAACAGCAGAGTCCACCATGTAAAAGCCAGCCACAGCTTTGCAGAGGTAGCTCTGGTATGCAGCACCTGCAGCTCATCACCAACTCAGGTGATTGGCAAAGTGACAGTTTTAGGCTCCGCCTTCACTTTTGAGGTGACACTGGGCCAGATGCTGCATTCATGTCACATGGGGAAAACGGCAGATACAAGCTTCCTTCCAGAATATACTGTACCAACAAGGAAATGTATGGCAGCACAGAACTGCCATTGTTGTTCAACATGACAATACTAAGTTTCTAAGTATCTTATTAACACAACATAGCATCCCTCTAAAACAAATGGGGAAAATGCCTTGTCATATTGAAATCCAGTAATGATTAAAATTCTCTCTAAACCTGTCTCTCTTTCTTTTACATGATTCTTGGTCCTCTCTTTTATCCACATACTGTGCTGTGTCCACCAAATCTCAATTAGTCTGTTCATCTTTTTTTCTTTCTCCCCTATTTTTAGCTATGCTTGCAGCATGGCTCTGTGAATGACAATGTCAGTCGGTTGGTCTGAGATATCTCTACAACTATTGGATGTATTGCCATGGAATCTTGTACAGAGATTCATGGTCCCCAGAGGATGAATCCTACTGACTTTGGTGATCCCGTTTTCACCTCTAGTGCCGCCATTGTTTGACATTTGTGGTTTTGAGTGAAATGTATTGCCATGATTTTTTTTTTACAGACATTCATATTTCCCTCAGAATGAATTGTATTTACTTTTCCTCAAGATGTCAAGAGTTTAATTTGTCCCACACTTTGGTTTATAACCAAATATCTGCAAGGTCTTGATTTGCTGTTTAAAATAGGACCCTTAGTATTGTTTTCCTCTACCCAACCCTCAAGAAGAAGACATTTTGCTCTCTGTGGTACCATATTACCAACAGGGCAAAGGGGGAAACTGCTCAGGGACCCCCAAAAGCCCCAGGTTTACTGTGTGTCAGTTGGTTTTAGGTAATTTGATTACTCACAAGTTTATTTTGGAACTTGCACACCTAAAGTACAATATGAGCTGGATCGTGCATTATGACGTATCTTTGTGGCCCTGTCTTGTAGAGGGTCCCTGACACTTTTAATTAAAAGACCTTTAAGATTTTAGTTTACATATGCTCACATTCCTTACTGCGTAGCATAAGGATGATCACACTTTTTTGATAAGAGGTATGTGGGTTTTACTGTTCACCTGCTAGCAAATGTTACTTTCAAGGCCTCTGAGAGGAGATTGTGTGAAAAATTAATAATGTGTTATATAAAAAACATATGACACAAGATAAAGATGCATAAACAAAAACAGTAACAAATGGTCTTGGAAATGCATTCTCATTGCTATTTGTCTTCCTGTCTCAAACTAAGAAATAGACTCTAGTGTTGTGTCGTGGAGGAGACTGTTATGACCTCGGTTTGTGGACCTATGGAGTCCTTTTAAATGTGCTTTTAGGAAAATATGCCAACTTCATGGTGTGGCTGAAGAGGAGAGGTCATGCTGGGGTGTCTTGCCACATTCTTCCTCACTCAGCAGCACTTCTGACCTTGATGGAGCCTGCATGGCAGACAGGTACCGATACTAAGGGCACTGACCAGTTCACCAAAGTGACAGGCGACAGGTGTGTCCATACATGTAGAGGCCCTGGGAGCAGTTGTGATTTTCAAGCATCTGACTCTTCCCACTCTGTCTCTTATACATACGTCTCTTCTCAATCCTTTCTGGTGTGTGTGTGTGTGGGAAGAGGTTAGAGGGTTGCCATAGGAACATAAGTTAGGGTTTTATATTTTTAGTAGCCAGGCTAACGGCACTGTTCTAGGGATGATTATGGAGGTCGGTCCCTCGGTCCACCACTTTGGTCCACACTGAAATATCTCATCAGTTATTAAATGGAGTGCTATGGATATTATATATTATATTATTACACATATTCAAGGTCCGTAAAGGATAAATTCGAATGAGTTTTGTGATCCGTTGACTTTGCCATCATTTTTGGTTGTTTCTGAAACATCTCAACAACTATTAGATGGATTGCTATTAAATTTGGTGCAGACAATCATGGTCCCAAGAGGATGAATTGTATTAATTTTGGTCTCCTGACTTTCATCTAGCGCCACCTTCAGGTCAAAATTTCAATTTGTTAAATATTTCTGAAAAAACTACAATTCCAGACATTCTCATCAGCCTCAGCTATACTTTGTGTTTAGTGCTAATTGGCGAATGTTGCACACTATAAACCAAGATGGTGAACATGGTAAACATTATACCTGTTAAACATTAGCCTTTTAACATCATGTTTTAAGAATGTACTTTAACAAACAAAATAACATTGATATATGCAGATTTGCAGGTAAATAATGAACTTAAACTAAACAATCAATACAAATGAATTATGCTAATTGGTTAAATGCATTTCACTGTACAGTTTGATTTTAGTTATTTTGGTCAGCTCAGGTTTGGTCATCTTAAACTTGGGGCTGAAATCTATCAGTGTTTCTTTGAGCTCTGTTTGCAGTGACACTTCTTTTGCTCAGACAGTTTCTCTTGTGCATTTACAAAACGTATGTTGTCTGGCAACCATGAGTTGTCACCAGTCATAGCTGCAGCAACTGCAGATTTAACAGGGTTTTCAGTGATTTCGATGTAATATTAAAAATGTAGTTCATGTTAATGTTACCTTGTTTTTTCATGTGGGGAAATGTTATTAAAATTGTACTGTAAAAAAAAAAAGAAAATAATCTTGCAGCACTTTTGGCCCGTCCTTGAGACACTTTCTCCACTGCTTTATTGTGTAATGACAATCAAGCTTGAATTTTAACACACGCGTCATCACTGTACCTGAAAAGGATCTTCACTAAGAAGACTGGCAGCCTCTAGTTGTGTCTCAATTTAGGGGCCGCATCCTACAAAGGCTGCATTTGAAGACCTAATATGTCTCAGCGCGCAACAAGGCCATCCCATTTCAAAGGCTTCTTCAAATGAGGCCTCCTTTTCCTGAATTTAGAGGATCCAACGGCTGGATCCTTCGCAGCCCAACCTATCCCAAGATTCATTGCACAAAAGTACCGTCAGCAGTGGCCGAGCAGGATTACACTTTTAATGTGAGTATTAGGTTTCAACTCACTCGAATAGCTAACGATACAAATGTTAAAAAACCAAGGGGCCTTAAAAACCTCAAACTTCAACTGCAGCTGTCAAGGTTGCTAGGTGACAGGAGCAGCACTGACGCTGGTGACGCAAATAGGAAATCCTCCGTAAACTAGACCGTTTCATTTAACAAAGCTCAGTTTGGCCTTTTATATTGTGTGTTACTGAGTTGTGTTTGAAAAGAATGCTTTACAACACAAAATGTCCAACAAGATCAGGATACCCTCTCTAGTGGAGCCAAAGCTGGGTGGAGGGACATGAAGCAGAGGGGTTTATGGGAAATACTGGTGATATCAATACCAATGGCCTGAAACATGCAGTAACTACCACCATGGTCTCATTTTCTTACAATAGTTATACAAAGGTATTGCACTTAATTTGACAATGATAGATAGATGTTCAAAATGACACATAGCAACTTAACATAATTTTAGAGTCAGTAAAAGATTAAACCACAGGCCTCTGACAAACCGTATTGAAATCTGTTGATCTGTCAGAACCATATGAGAATTACCAATAGCACTTGTGTTTTTACAGCTGAAAAACCCTCCTCTCTGTACATGTCTGAGATCTGTGTCAGGTTCAGGCTAAGCCTCAGGGACATCTTTCATGGGTCAGTGTGTGTTATAATTTTGTTGTCTCTCAGAAATACAGCACTTCACAGACTTAACAGAAGCATACAGTGCATGAGTGCATGTGTTAATAGACTGCACGTGTTCATGCTCGCACATAAAAACGCACATAAAACATGTTTTTTTTCTTTCACCACTCAAAAGCGTCCTTTTTCTGAGGTGCTCTTAGATCTTCAAGCAGTGCCATTCTACAGTGACAGTATTGATTGTTCAGCTGTAGACACTCATTTCTTCTCTGCTTCGACTCCCAAAGCAGTGATTCTGGGAATTTGAGTCCCTTCAACCCCATTCTTTGTACTTGTACTTGAGTCTGCTGGTTGCTTATTGCTTTCCTCCAGGGCCTTGCCCTGGACAGAGGCGGACGTGAGGACTGAAATGCCTTATTTATTTTACTTGAATGTATTCTTGCTTGACAGCACAGAAAATGGTTGTCCTCACACACAGACTGTGGATGAAGAATGAAACACACTGACAGATAAGAAATATTGACAAAATACATAAAATAGTAGCTGTCTTCTTATTGATCTGCACTCCCATTTTCTATGTCCACACCTTCCCTAAATCTACCTTCATTCATGTAGCAGTAAATAAGCAGGCAGATAAACTAGCTTACAGTATACTATAGCTGGTGATCATCATGGGCAACAAAACGGAAAAGCTGCATTAAATAAAACTGAGGCACATGGGTGCAGCGCAACAAGCTGTAGACACCTTATATGGTTGTTACAGCTAACGTGTTAGCAAACAGTTGCTTATTTACTCATCCAGCAGACGCAGAGCAGCATTAGCATTAATGTGGAGTGGTGTCTGTGTCCACCTGATGAATGTAAATCCCATATTCACTCTCCTTTCAGCTCTGGTTTGGTCTCCACCAACTCCTGAGAAAAATAACAGACTCTTTAGCTGCTAAATGCTCCACTATGTTCACCAGCTAGTCGCTAACTTTGTCGGCCTTCTGTTAAGTGCTAGACAGGTAGTGTACAGCTGCCAGCTGCTGCTGGAAACAAGGAAACAAAAACAGTACATCTGTGAGCTGGAAAACTAAAACATGAAGGTGAAATGGGCTAAAATGCTCCATAAAGAACTCCAAACTGGGAGTTGGGTGATAATTCTCTGTGGGTTTGTCACTCTGAATTCAAATGAATGCTAATGTTGTCTGATTGATGTCTATGTAGCTGGTTGTTTGCTAACATGTCAACCATTATAAGCAAATAGGTCAGGGCTTGTTTTGGAGTTCTCCTGCCCCCCAGTGACCAAACATGATTCGCAGCTTTAGCGAATTTGGAATCCACACTTCATTTTGGGCACCTCACAGCCTGAAGGTCATGGGTTGAAAAAAAGCCGTAAGCCAGGTAGCTTTCACAGTACACGCATTTTATTTCTTTTAGCCAGGTTAAGTCTTCTCAGACTGTATTAAGGGCTAACATGTATCAGCATTTTTTCTATTGATTGCTCCGACACCAAAAGCACTTTGTATTACTATGAATACTAGCTATGGTGTCTTAGCTGCATATTTAACAGCATTTTTAGTATGGTGATTTCAATGTTTATTTCTTGTTTTCTTCCATAAATGTTGCATTGTTTTTATGTGGTGAAATGTTATTAAGATGAACAGTAAATGTGCAGTAAAAAAAAGAAAATAAATCCAGTGGCCCCCCTAAGGTGCCTTAAGGACAGGCCAAGGGTGCTGCAGCCCCTACACTGAGAACCACTAGAGAGACAATTACAGAATGCAAATACGCTGAATTGCAATTGCTGGAACATTAACAAATTAAGAGTTGTAGCTTTCACCTGGATGTTACAGAGCAATGTTGACCTTATGGGTACTGGGTACAGGGTCATGGTCGGGTCACGGCGCTGGCACATCCCCATCTAGAGGAGGGGTGTGTTAATCCTCCTCAGGCCCAGGAATGCCACCACTGGCCCAGCCGCGGTTGGGTCCGGCAGCCGGCAGCGGGGCCTCCGATGCTAATTGGAGGCTCTGAAGCGTTGGGAGGCATGCAAATATCTCCGGCTTTACTCAGATACCCTTCTGTTCCACTTCCAGTCCTCTCCAATCCCCTCATTCCACCTGACTGGAGGAGAGGAGGCGAACACAGCTGCCGGTTTGTTGCCTCCTTCCCGTGGGCCCTGGCTGTGTCAAGGGAAGGGGGGAAGGGTGGGGGGCACTGTGGCCGCTGTTGCCTTGATTAGGGGCTGGGCTTCCAGGCCCATGTCATGTACTGTACATCAGAGGAGATCAGCAAGCCAGCCTGAAAGTCAGATGACACCGAGCACATGCACAGCGCTCCTTTTATCCCCCACCTCCCCCATCATCTCTTACTGCCATTTCTCCTCACTCTTACCTGCAGCTCCCACTCACTCGCTACCCTCCATCACCCCTTCCACCCTCCTCCTAGTTTCATCTCACCTGTCTGTCTTACATATAACCCATAACTCTCCCGTGGGACGGATCAGAAAAAGCAACCTGCAGAATGCTGGTGGTTATCAAGAGAGGATGAGAGAGACAAAGACATAAAAAAAAAGACGAGTGGCGTTTTGGTGGGGGCTGCCTGGGGTAAAGGACCATAGCAGAGCAGGCACGAGGAAGATGTTTAGACTTGGGCGGAGAGCTTGTCAAAATCATCAGGCTTTAGCCTTTGATGAAGACCTTTTGGTTCAGGACTTGAGAGTCACTTGACATTCAGAGGGTGTTAGCTGAATAATTGTCAAGAATCCCTCTTCATTATTTATCTGGAGCAATATCTTTGGTTTCATGCTGGGCCATTTAGTCTGGGGAAAGACAAACGACCAGTGTCATAAAATATTGTAAAATGTGTTCAATGCCTGGTAATGCAAACAACAACCTTTGTGCACTCCAGGTGAAATACATGCATTTCCCTACCATGGTTTTAGTAACATTTAACATTTAAACATGAAATACATGGTGAAAACTAACACATAATTCACATAAGTATTTCATGGGGGAGGTGGATGAGCTGGGAGACAATTAGCCTAGCTTACCGTAAGGAAACAAAACTGAATAAAAACTAAATGAAGCTCATTAGTTAACATGTTGTATTGTGTTTGTTTAATCCATATTAATCCCCGTTTTAGGGGGAGTTATGTACTGGAAATATTTCTTGACGAACAACATCCGTAGTACTTCTGTGCAGCATCTCTGGCTCTAGGGCGGGTTACCAGATACCGTCAGTCAGAACAGGTTTTATTATAGGTCTCTGTACGGCACAATGATACCAAACCTGGCACCTAATTCTTCCTCAGAACACAAATTGTCATTTTTATATTTTTGTTTGTGTACGGATTAAATAAACGAGACACAACATGTTATTTGTGAGTTTAAGAGGTGTTGGTAGGTGTTTATTTATTTTTTTTTTACTTTGGACAGAGCCAGGCTTGCTGTTGTGGCTCAAAATAGAGGAAATGGTTAGCAATATGACACGATTAATATAGCAAGTTTTGCTAACTAGCATCATAAAGGTTGTTTAATGGCCCAGACCGGAAAATCAAACTTTCATGCTGATGTTGCCCCAATACCGTTCCTCTTTATTGATCTGTTTCTTCACTGCTGGTGAAGAGGTATAAAATGCATGGAACTCAGATACCTGAAAAACTACCTCCTGAATCATCTGCCTCAGTGTACTTTCTGTGGTTGCCATAGTCACATGGAAAGCTGCGACAGCATGTTGAAAAAGTTAAACTGTCATGAACTCTGACAGCAGTGGCAAATAGCTGTGGCCGCTCACAAGAGAGGCATCTGTGGTCTCTCTAGTTGCTGCTGCCACTGGCCTCAGCAACACTCTGGCATTGTGTTTACATTAGAAACAATAGAGGCGGCATTCTGAAAGTATCTTTAGTTACGATGCAGTGGTGAAAATTAGCATATAATTTACATACACATTTACATTTGTCATCTTTACATTATTTATGGTCATGGTTTCATATTTTTTTATTCAGAGCTGATTCAGATCATAAAATGTGGGGAGTAGATTGGACTTTAATACTGCAAACATATTTGGCACTTTGATACTATTTACAGTATGGTCAGCCTTTTTTCTCCAATAGCCATTCAATGTATTTACATTCTGTAACTACGTCTATATACTAGCTTTCATTGATAGTGGCTTGGAACCCACCATTCAAGCACTCGATTCAGATTGCCTTCACACACACAAAGGACTGACAGGAAACAGTGCAGCATGTAATCCATTGTTACTGTTTGTAATTTGACCTAATTGATATCAGCCTCACTGTTTACTGTTCACTCTTCTACAGCTGTATCAGAGCTGGATTAAGTCACTTCTAATGCTAACCCAACATTTCCTGCGGCTGCTGCTGCTTCACATAAAAAGTGTTTAACTGGCAAAACACAGGATGGCTTTTATTGTGAAGCAGTCACAGGAAACACAATGTATTTGTCACAGAGGTTAGTGTTGACCACAATTGTTCATGAGAAATGTGTCTACAAAACGTTTTTGTCAGTGGATCAGTTCCAAATCTGTCAGGGAGCAATGAAGGAGTGAAGAGCTGGACACCTCCAACTCCTCAGCAACATAACTACATTACATTACTGTGTCCTGCTGCTGTGTGGAAAACTCCTGGCTTTGTGTGCAGCATGGAATCAGATGGAGGTTGTAATTATTATAGACTGGCATCCTCATTAAAACAACCTGAGTTTGTTTGGCTGCACTGTAAACAGATACAGTAGCGTTTACTGTATTCAAAGTAGCTGCTCATCAAGTCTTCACTATAGAATCAAACTGCATTTGCTGGTACAACCACCATGGGTGTCGCCAAATCAACCAGGACTGAAATCTTATGGATTAGCACTTTAAAGGCTGTTCTCTCTCTTTTTGCTGTCCCTAATTCAGCTGCGTGTTACTGCATGGTGACACCCTGAGAATCCCTTATTTTCCTTATAGAAAATAGTTTTGCTGGATCGGTGATTCAGTGGTGCAGCTGAGAGAAATATGAAATCTGCCCCTTTCCGACCTCTCCCACCTCATGTTTTCGCCCACAGCCTCTCCTCAGCTGTGTGCTCTCTGAACTCTGACCGCTGCACATGTGACAACCATAAGGGGAATGCGATGAGTCCTTTGCGGCAATTTTTTGGCATACCAGGGCGTAAATTAGCCTTCTCTCCTGTGTGTCTCCATCCTCCCCTGAGTTTGTCTCTCTCCCTCAGGTCCCCTTTGAGATCCAGCAGCCCATGAACAGGGCCACTAAGAGACAAGTGTTGAACAGGCCATCTTCATAGCACTACCACACACTACGCTTCCTGCACCACTAATACCTCACCCCCACCCCTCTGCTCCCCTTTACTCTCAGAGGAAGTCCCCCTTTCCTGAAGCCATCACTCTTGGCACCCTTAGGTCAGGACTAAAATGTGACTTATGGGCTCAGACAGGGACAGACTCTGCAGCTTGTGTTTGTGTAGCAGCTAAGAGCAACACATATGGCTGAGCAGTGTGAGGTACTGGTTTCTAGTGTATGGAGTTGCAGGCAGAAACCACCATGTTTTCTCTGCCTCCCCTTTGATTGAAGAAGTATTTATTTTTTTCCACAACTAGCCTCAGCCGCTTGACCTCTCTTCGAACCGTCATGTGCTTCTTGGCCTTACACGTTTGGTCTATCTGCTGCTCACTGTCAGTTGCATGAAATATGATAACACTTTACCAAGTCACAGCTCAAATGAGTTGTATGGCTGTGATACAGCTTTAATGTGACTCCATGTACAACTGAATGCAGCCTGTGAACCATGTGCTGGGGGCTCCACATTACTTTTGAATAAAAGCCAGAAAAGCAGTAACTTTCCACATTTTTAACTAATGGTGGTAAGTGCTGTGCAGTTTAGCACAGTAGTGTTTTGCTCAATTTTCCCACTTGGCAGACCTTGTGGCTCAGTTAAATGAGTGTACTATTTTTTATCTTGCAGATATATATTAAAATGAAATACTTTAATCCAATTAAAATGTTATTTACATTTGTGTGCATATGATTCAGGACAAAATTAAGAACTAATTTTAATTTTCATTTCGTTCCAAAATGTATAATTTGATTATCCGACCTCTACTGACAACCTTTAAAACTGCATTTCAGAATTAAGTACTTATATGGCACGAAAAGTTCGGTAATCAGAACACAACAGAGATTTTGATCATTTGGGAACAGGTCAAAAGAGAGAACCGCATTTCATATCTTAGTGAACATTCTCTGAAGACTCCATCTGTGCCTAAAGATCCGGGGGATAGCCTCTGATAGCAATTTTAATTTTAAAGCACAGATTCGGAATGCTACTATAATGGCCTTTAACTACTTAAAGAACATTGCCAAGGTCACACCATTTCTCTTGCAGCACAACTGTGAAAAACACGCTCTGGTTTGCTCTTAATTACCATAACAGGTTCACAGGTCTTCCAAAGATCTTGATCAAACATCTGCAACTGGTTCAAAACACTCCAACGGGGTGTGTTCCTAATGCGGGGCTCAGACAATACGATATCAGCCTGATAATAACCCGGCAGACGTAGGCTGTCGGGAATGAAATGCATTGGGCACAACAATTGATCATGCAGTGTATCATCGCCTCACGAGGTCCTGACAAAAAGATTTTTTTTTCTTTCTTTAGGCTTTTCCAAACACAAGACAGCCAGTATTACACACCTTCGGACGCCATTGTTTGTTTACATTCTTGTTCCCGGAAGTCAGTCATCCTTCCCGATGACATCCCACTGGCCGTTTAAGACGGCAAGCTATGATTGGTCAGGGACCAACGTGTAGTTTTGTCAACGGCAAACTACAAAGAGAGAGAACACGGCAATAATTCATGACTCCATAATCGCCAAATCTGACACAATGACCATCTTTACAGACAAAAATATTGTGTAGTCTAAACCCGTCATTACAGATCACTGCGTTCTGCTGAGTCTCACATTAATTGTTCCTTGGTCCTCGGTCCAGGACTAAAGTCTACAGTGAGGCTGCATTTAGTTTATTTAGTTTATATGCACCCAGACTGAAGAAAGAAGAAAACCTAAAACTTAACCTGCATTTAAATAGGAACTTTTACTAAATGTTATTTCACCTACAGTATTATTTATCATTTGTGTACTGTTAATTTTATTTGTTTTCAAATCTCTATTTTATTATAATTATTTTTTAAATCCTTTCTGTTATGTTTTTAATGTTCCCATTACTTCCATTTGTCTTGTGTAGACAAATGTGTTTCTGTGTATTTTTCTTCTTTTGGGAAAAAATAAACCATGAACTCCATTTACAAATTATTTTTACTGTATTGTGTATTATGTAAGCATAACACTGCCATAATGATAACGAAAGTCACTGTGAAATGGACAACTGGCAGACAAAAATGAAAAAAGAAAATTAAATTGGAAACTGGAATTTTAAATTTGAACTTCAATTATGTCCTGATTTATGCTCATTTGTAATGAAAATGTTCATAATGGCAGGAATCTCTCAGGCCTCTTTTTTGAAATCTGTCAAAATCAAGCATTATGAAAATGAATATTTATCTAATTTTCCATTCAGTTTCTTCTCCTGTCATGCTCCTCCAACCACAAATATCAATAGATGCAAATCCTTACACAATCATGTACAAAACAACGTAATGACTTCGGACAGATAGTCCAGTTGCTCACCCTCCTAAGTAAAGTCAGTCAAATATGTCAATCTACCACCTGGAGACAGCCCAGTCAATACGTAGACCTCACACAACAAACCCCCTCTCACTCCAGCTGCCAGTTTGCAATCACCAAGGCATGGTGTTACAGGTGGTGTGGATGTAAAGGTCACAGAGGTGGAGCACAACAACAACATATAAGACTTTTAAATATTTCATCCTAATGTTGATTTTTGTAGCCTAACTGCTTTTTATCTATAAAGCATCTCATTTACACAAGGATGTACTGTTGAAACTAAGTCAAGTTGTATATCAATCGTTACAGCTGTTATAGTTGAAAGTCCCATAAACATCTATCAGCAATGTACCTTGCCATTTATTTTGTTGTATAGATTCTGCTCCTTGTGGAGTGGTCATACTGTAAATGATGTATTGTTCCAGACAGATTTAGATATCTGACTTAACACTGCATGTTCATAGTCATATAGGGAGAGGAACTATACAAACAGCAGCCTCAATAGACCAAAATCCAATGCAGCCACACCAGAACTCACATGTTCTTGACTAACAGAGACAATTAGAATATTGTTTTCCCAGAGTTGAGTTCGCTTGATATTTGATATTTGGTATTCTGTCATTATTTGTTTATCCACACTTAATAATCAATCCCACCTTGTATAACTGGTAAAGAAAGTTAAACATTAATCAATCTATTTGTGATTACTCAAAAATCAAAGATCACTTGTGGTTTAAATTCTATACACAGAATGACCATCAAGCTGTTTAACATTATTCGCTATCATGGGCTGTGTACGAGGCAGCAAGGAAAAGGACCCAAATGAAGACAGCCAGTCAGACGGGACAATTCAGTGATTTTAATGATGGTACAAAGGATCCAGAGAAGAAGAATCCACAGGTTAACAGGAACATGGCAGGTAAAAGGTGCAGACAGGCAGGTACAGGTACAGATTCGGGTTTGGTTTCAGGTTCAGGTAGAAGAGGCTGGAAAGCAAAGGCACGAAGCAACATTGCAACAAAGTGGCTGGTATATATACTGACAGGGTGATTGAAGAATGAGAAACAAGTGAGCAGGTAGATGTGGGAGTCAGGTCACTGGTACAGGTGGAAAAGTCTGGGGGTGTCTGGTGGACGAATGGTGAATGCAATGACTTCATAGAAGTGCAGGGGCCTGGGGAAGTGGGAATGTGGCTGAAGGGAGGGACAGAGATGCAGAATGGGCAAAACAGGACTGAGGCAGCCATGGTGACACTCGCATGTAGTGCAAATGGATCGCTACACAGAGTGTGTTCCACTAAATGTGGGATGTCAAAAAGTATCCTGTGAAAGGTAGGAAACAACAAGTCCTCCAAATCAAATGACAAAATACGTTGTTTGTAACTGCCCTTTACGATAATGATAGAAGCGTTTTCTGATCTGATGCCCCTATCAGCAGGACGACGTCATTTGTCTGTGCCTTCCAAAATCGCTACAAATCATTGTTGAAAAATAACTCCGGTTTATGATGTGACAACACTATGGTTAAGGTTTAGTTAGGTTTAAGCACAAAAACAACTTGGTTAGGGTTAGGGAAAGATCATGGTTTGGGTTCAAATTACTACTTAGTTAGGGTTAGGGTTAGGGGACCTTAGTCATCATGGTTACAATAATAAGCACATGGTTAAGGTTAGGGAACAATCATGGTCAAAGGGTGACAAGCTTAAAGCTTTGGGCTAGGGTTTTGCTTTATTTTCAAACATAATTTACTACGAAATTTCTCCCTCTCTTGCTCTGAAAGTGCTAATCATCTGCGTTTGTGTGTGTCCAGTGGAAAGAGGGAAAAGAGACATAATGTAGCCAGTAACAGTCAGTAATGGATGAAATATGGCAAAAATGTAGCTTCCAGTCGGGTTTGGTAGTCTCACAGTTGGCAGTACCAGTCAGGTTCAGTTGTTTTAGGTCTTAAACTTGTGAGAAGAACATGAACAAGTACACATGTATAACAAGTACAAGTACATTTTTGAAAAGGCTGTATAACAGTGGATTCAAATACTGTAAACAAAGTAAACATTGTGTAAAAATTATTTCCATCAAAATCCCACATTGTGTTTGTTTTCTTGATAAACAACTTAGCGCAGATAAAATCTCCAGTGCAACTTTGACAAATTCAGAGACAGTGAGTGGAAAGCCTTGAGCTGTTGTAAGTGTTGCGATTAGATAGAGGCACCAAGGAAGCCACAGAGCTCCATTGTACTTGTATTCCTTCTGTCAAAGCAGACTGGCCGTCCAAGGCCAGTTTCTCCAGGGCAGGAAGGAAAGACAGTCAAGAATCAGAGGAGTGAATCGGGCAGAGGAGGGATGGGCTGATAAGGACAAGAGCTGGAGGAAGGAAGAGGAGATGGAGGAGTGAAATATGAACAGAGAGGTGGTGCTTGTCTGCTGTGGTAACCGGCGGTAATGGCTGTGCCCTCTTTCATGTTGCATCATTGGGAGAGGGGGCTTTAGGGAGATTTATTTGGACGTCAGTATCAGGGGAGGGGGACCTGCAGGACATGGCCTGACAGGATGACCCCTGACCTCTCCTCTTGCCAGAGCTGCTTGGGGTCCCATGAAATACCCAAGGGGCCCCCGAGACTAGCCAGTGTGTGTCAGGGCCTTCAGCGGTGTCAGATAGCTTAGGGCCTTTTTCAAATGCATTTTTCAAAAGGGGGGAAATCAATAAGTTGGGTCAGAGAGAGGCGGCTGCAGAAACATGAGCCTGTGATATTTACTTTGCTGTAAGGCACAGCATGTTCAGAGCACTTGTCAAAGATGTGCCTCCAAGAGCGTGTTTAGTTGTAAGACAAAAATAAGTCGATAAATGGACCTGAAGTCACTTTTTTTTTGTGGCACACAGTTTTACATTCAATAGCTTATATTTACTATTTTGCCTGTACTATTCTCAGTTTTTAATTTAACTAAAATGTATACTGTATCATGCATTTAGAAGACTGTAAAGACGGAATCATGCATTTCTGTTGTAGAAACTGCTTGTAGCCCTTTGTAGCACTTCTGCAACACTAGGTGGATGGGTTGCATATTAAAGGATGAGGATACCGTTATCCTGTATTCTTCTTATTGTCAAAATGATCCAAACCAACTATGTGTTAGTCTGTCTTTCAGCACTTTCTGACTTCCTCACCCTTTATGTCTGTCACACTAAGCCCTGTGGGGTCTGTGAAGGATACATTATCAATCTTTTCATTAAGGAGCAGTTCAGTACCCTTAACAATCACAAATATGTCATCCAAAAAAGGTTTCCAGAATATTAGAATATTATGGGGAAAAGTATTCTCCTCTGCATTCATAATCAGTGCTTTTTATTAAAGAATGACCAAGATATGTAGTGAGCAGAACATTTTACAGTTGAAAAATAAAACGGTGCATACACACTGTTAAAAGCAAGTATATCAACAACTAAAGTGGTCATACATTTTTAGCCAGACTAACATGATCAGAATCAAATCTCCTTGCCACGTATTCACACGGAAGATAGAGAACAGTTTAGGATGGGTTGTGAAATTGCAATGACAGCAGTGTTATTCTTCCTCACCCAGGGTTTCCCCACCATGCATCTTGGATTGCACTCTGGCCAGAGACAAAGCGGGTAATTGGATTCACATTGTGTCTGCGAGGGGAAGCAGGGAACAAACCCCACCTCTCCCCAGGCTGGCCCATGGCGGCCAGTGTGATGGTGATATTGTACTGACCCTGCCTATCAGGGGTCACAATGGGGAATTATAGTGTCAGCTGTCAAGCTGAGACCCATATTCTGCCCAGAGGTAAGGCACATTCGCAGCTCCAGAGGACTAAACCAGGCTCTCTGACACACTCACACACACAGACACACAGACACACATCCACACTATATCTCTCTCACTTTTGAGCGCTCATTCTCTCTCACTGCACAGCCCTGCTCTCTTGGGCCTGTTGTTGCCCTCCAGGGGTGAGAGAGGGGAGAGAAGTTACAGGCTACAGCAGAGCTTAGCCACTGAGTCAGAGAGACAGACACTGAGGGCCGATGGCTGCTGGGACATCAGTTCATACTCTATAAAACAAACACAACACTGGTAAAAGGCCCTCAAAACGACAGTGGTAAATGCTGTTAGTGGAAAACAGATCATTGCTTTGTGTCCAAGACACCACAACATTGGTGGTACTTGAGAACAGTCTCAAATCTGAATTCCACTTTTAAAAAACTGTGTCCCCTTTCAAGGAATTATCATGAACTGAAGATCAGATGTCAATGTAAAATCTGGTCAAATTAACCTGCTTAACTTAGCACAAATTTCCCCAAGAAAATTGTTTAGCAGAGGCTGTAAGCCACCAGATCCTGGCAAATCTTATGATCACTTTAGATGACAGCCTAAAAAATAGATATCTACCATTTGCTGTGTGAAAGAGCGCCTCGCGGCCTTTCCTATGATGGCTGGTGATGTATTTACTTTTAGTAAAGGTTTGAGTTAAAATAGCCATAGTTTGCTTCATCTTTCATAGCTGCACATCATGTTGTGGCTCCAAGCTTGGTTTAAACACACAGAACTTTAAAGTGAGACTTTGTAGCTTTTGCTGAACAGTGGCCATTCTGGACACAAGGAGACAAGATAATGATGAATGTTAAAACATAGTGTAACAGTAGCACAAGTAGAAATGAGTCATAAACATAAACTAGCAGAATAATGTAAAATAATAATTCAGCAACGGTGTGTTTAATTGCTAATGAATTAAACTTTTCATTTGTCATAGGAAGATTGTGTTACATAGTCCTTCAGAGGTTGCATAAGTTAAGTTTCAATTCTAGGAGATCCCAACATGCCAAATGTGTCAGGCTGAAGGATAAAATGTGTGAAAATGATGCACAAGATAGATGTGATGGTGGGGCCATGAACAACATGGTCCCTTAAGTTTGAATATTTATCTCAGTGTAAACATCATATAGCTCAAATCAATCTAGAAATCCAACACTGAAATAAATCCTTGAATATGTTGGTCTACTAATAAAAAACAAAAAATAATAATAATTTGTTGTGATGTAGGTGAACTGCCCCCAAGAGGGTTAGTTTGAAATATTGGCAATTAAATTGTGTAGCTCTTATTTAGATCTTTAAGTACATAGAGTCTCTCTTCAATGCGTACACACACATCCATACTCACACACACACTGCTATGGGGAAGTTGACCTCTCCTAGCAGCCAGCCATGTGCTTAAGAAGAACTTGTCTCCTGTCCAGTTTTTTCTATCAGCTCTCCCATCACACGCTGACACCACAGCAGCACTTCAAAGAGGCCTGCTTTTGATGCTAACCATCAATATGCATTTCATCCTGCACCACTTTCTCCCCAGCATTCCTCCTCTGTGTCTTCTCTGCGCAGTAATTGCCTTCAAAGCCAATTAGCGCAAATTATTTGCGACCGCGCTGGTGGTAAAAATCCAGTGCTTGTCGGCGGAGGTGTCCTGGAGGTCAGATGTATTAGCTCAGTGGCTCTCATTTTCTGTAAGCTCTTTCCGGTCTCTACTTGTACAAATATGCTATCAGCATAACCCGTGTCAACCTTCCTACATTAATCTCCAAATGTGGTGCAGGGGAGGTTTCTGTTAATGCATTATTAGAAGAGCAGCAGCTCACAATTTTTCAAGGCTCACGGGGCATGTTGCCCTAAACATGTGAGACTGGTAAGTATGTTTAGTTAATTTGTCGAGTTGTGTGTTGGCGGTTTGCATCCGCAGCCTAAGCCAATGTTTGGCTAATGCTGCCAGGGCCATTTCACTGCGGTGCCTGCCTGTATTCCCTCTCGGAAAATACATGTTTTACTCTGTAAGCCAGATCAAAGCGGAGACGCCGGGATCAAAGACCGGCATCACGCCGCTTTGGTCACATCTGTGTTGTTTACATGAATGCTAAAGGCATTTATATCAAATATTACCAACTTTGAAAGATATATGTGTTGAATCACAGTATTTTGATGTCACTTTTGAAGTACATCAGTGCGTTTGGGGATAATTTTGAAAATCTCCCCACAATTTCACAACAATTTTGTAAGCCTTAAACAAGATGGGAGGACTGAGCCCTGGTAGAGTATGCATCTGTTTGCAACCCCCCCACCCCCACCCCCCATTTACAAATTCCGCCACATCCTCGCTATCTACAGCGCGGCCCCCTGTAGGTATGTCTCTGAAGAGCTTAGCTCCCACCAGTGTCCATGCAATGGACTTAACTCCACAGGATCAAACACTTCCCATCAGCCCGTTACCATATACGATATAAAAATAACGAAACAAAGGGTGTGAGGTTACTGTACCTCTCTCTGTTGTCTGTTGACCTCAGATATTCTCTACTCGGTAATCTTCCCCGACGGGAGGCAGAGGAGGAGTACAGGCAGCTGAGGGGGAGTGGTGGGTGGAAGTGTGTGTGTGTGTGTGTGTGTGTGTGTGTGGGTGGGGGGGGTCTAAGAAGCAAGGAGGGAGGAGGGGGAGAAGAAGGGGGTTCAATGACCTGTGAGCTGGCCTGCTGTTGGGCTAGGGGCTAAACACCCACCCAACCGTCGACACCCCCTTTACCTCTAACTGGATTATAGGCCTTGCCATAGCCCTTGCAAAGGGCCAGATCTGACACCCCCCCAACACACACACACACACACACACACACACATACATGATTTGGGGTTCGTCTCTGAAACAGCACTCACCCCTCCTTCTGTTGGAGGTTTCTTCACTCTTTCTCCGAGCTCCCCTCCGTCCCCTCCAGGTAGAGTGAGGGAGCACAGGTGTCTGAAGGGATGCAACGCATCTACTCCCCTACACCCTCACCCCCAGCCCCCCCTCTCTGCCAGCAGCTGACCCCTGACAGAGTGGTATGTGTTGGAGATAAGTTTGTCAGGACTCAGGAGGAATGTAAGGTTCAGTGGTTTGTGGTGATCTGCTGCATCTGGCTCTGTTTCACCACCGGGACTCAAGACAGCTTCCTATCTAGACATCTAGTGCACATACACTACACACACACACACACACACACACACTCCTCACCACCTCTTGATTCTACACTAAGAGACCACAACAACAGAGACAGTTTCCTTGTTTAGTTTGTCAAGTTCCTCATTTAACACGACTAAACATTTCAGTGGAGTCCAAGAATAGAAAGACATTGTGAAACAAAAAAAAAAATCACATTACTGAGATGAAATTATACAAAGATGTAAAAAGTGTCATGTACATTACTCCACTTGATCATTACTTCCAATTTGGACAGTACTCTGTCAAAGTGGAAAGAAATATAATCAACACCTCTAAAGCTCACAAATTAATATGTTGTAACTATGTAATCTGTGCACAAACAGAAATGTAAAAATGACTGTGGTTTTAGAGTTACATGCTGGAACTATTTCTTGGCAAACAACAGTTGGTTGCTGTGACTGTACGCAGCTTTATGGAGCCTTGTCATCACAGTGAGGCTGCCAGCTTTGGTACCATCATGCCTGTACAAAGACTCATTCTTGTCCGTTAAGATATAGTTCCCGCAAATTACTCTAAAACCCCCAACTGTCATTTATACATTTCTGTTTGTGCACAGATTACATGTTAATTTGTGAGCTTTAGAGGTGTTGATTATATTTTTTTCCACTTTGACAGAGTACTGTCCAAATTGGAAGTAATGATCAAGTGGAGTAAGAGAGAGGAAGGATAAAAGACTGTACATCATATACTCTTACTCCCACTCCCAGTGCAGGAGAGGTGTGCAGCACAGCTCAGTTCAGCAAGCAGGTCAGCGCTTCAAGGTCCTACGCTGGCTGACTGACAGTTTGCTCTCACAGGGCTGAGTGGCCTGAGCATTTCATGTGTAAACAAGCACTGGTCTGGCTAGTTTCAGATGTCATGAAGAGGAGCTGGCAGGCGGAGAGCAGCCACAGCAGATGCAGTCCGACACTCCCAGGCCCCGAAGCAAACGCACCAACACAAATGCCTGCTCAGGCAACCGGAAGAGGTGACAAAACACATCAGGTAACTTTGCCTTTCCGGATGGTTCCCACCCTCTCCTGTCACAGATGCCTTCACGTCAGACGGTAATGGTCATTGAAAGTGACAGGCACCTTTCCGAGGCAGTGGAGGCGTTTAACTGGTGGTTAGCTGGTGCAGCAGATGCCAACTGGTAGCTACCAGCCAGAGAACACAGAGCTGTAAATATTGATATTGTATTGTCCTCAGAGATCATTAAAGCAATTAGGTGTTCATGTGCACCAAGGACAGATGTCAGGAGAAAAGGAGAGCATAATTAAGAAAGCAAAGCTCATTAGTGGCCCTGTTGATGTTAAATAGGACAACAGCTTAGGGTCTGACCACTTCTCATTCTATTCAGTTGCATGCATTGGAAGGCAAGGCCATTACAAAGTAGTGATGTCTGTTATAGGGCTGGCTGAGACGACCAAAAATCAATATCACGATTAAATTGTTACATTTACTTCTGTAATGTTAAATTAAACAATATCTCTTTTAATAAACCTGTGACCAAGATTCTCTCTCCACCCAGTGCAGCTCGTATGATAACACTGTGCTCACTAAAGTAATGGCTGAGACCTCGGAACGTAGCAGCATTGCTTAAAGGTCCAACAGGACAAGAAAAAGCCTGAGGGTTTTTTTTGTGTGTTATTTTATTTTATTTTACTTGCTATAGTGTTAGTGTCTAACTATTTGCAAGTCTTATAACCAATTATTATCTGTTGCTGTTGCCAAGCAAAATTATTGGTGAAGACCTACAAGCTGCAAACCTGGTAGCTGAAACTGAAGGCTGATATTTCTCAACACAAATGTTTTGAGTTCTTTAATCGCAGCACAGCCAATATCCTTCAGTGATTGGCTGCACTTACAAAGGTCAGTGAAGATCAGTCAAAGTTCAACACATTTGATCTTTGAACGCAGTGCAGCTCTGCACAGGACCGTCACAATACAAAATAATGGAGGAGGCATGTGCAAAAGCAGTTTTTCAACAATAATGTGAATAAGGCTTAAGAATCTCCAAGTAATTTGATTTTACACATCAAAGTGTGTAAAAAAAAGTTGTATAGAGCCTTTAGTGTCTCCAGAGGGAGCTGCTGATGAATTGACTCAAGTGATGTCACTCAAGTAAGCGTCGGTTGGGGCTGAAGACTACAAGTTTGAAAATGAAAACAATCTGTTTGTGTGGAGTTAGAAAGAAGTGAGCTTACCAGACCTCTGTAGCCCACTGCTCATCTCTGCTTCGCTACATTAGCTGCTACTAGCATAACACACCCCAATCTCCGACCGAACTGTCTGGTTGAGTTCAATTGTGTTTATCAAATATATAACAGTTCGGTCATGGACCTTAGTCAGGCATTAAATTCACAATATGAACCAACAACATCTGTGTAATGGAGCCACAGGATGCAACGACCAATCAAAAAGTGAGCCAAATTATAAACACCTGAAACAATTACAACATCAATATTTGATGAAGACATTCTTAAAATGTCAAGATACATAGAATACACATGAAAACTGGAAATAGGGAAAAGAAACTAATTATTTCATTATTATTAATATTAATTAAAAGATTAGATGTGCAGCAGAAACACAAATCATACAAAAAAAATCTGTTTCATAAGTCTACTAAGAAAGGACATTAGAATGTATGACTATCAAGCAAATAAAGTAAACAGTCTAATGCTACACAACACATCAGGTCAATATTTCAATGCCCTATAATTATTTTGAACAAAATATCAAGTAAATAGCCTAAAAAAACAAAAACATATAAGATGAAGAATGATCAAAATATCAATCAAGCTGAGGTTATCATGGCTCATACTGTGAATGTGATGCCTCACCAGGGTCCATGACTGAAACATTGTGTCTCCAGTAACCTCAGTGTTAAATTCAACTTTTTCATTTGCATTATTTCATTTTCCTACACGCCTGTCTACAAGGTTAATTAAGGTCTTAATTTGACCCATGGCATAAGCACACGCTGATTGACAGTCATTACAGTTACACTTTGACTGTACATCACATCCATAATGTCAGTTTTAAAACCAAATTTTTGGTTTATTAATCAGCCCTATCTCATAGCAGAACTGACAAAAAGCTAGACCAATAAATACATATATTCTTAACTGCAGCGAAATCCAAGAAAGGGCTTCATTTTCCAAATAGATTCAGTCATCTGTCATTTTAGATCACATATTTAAATCTCCAAACAGCAGCCAGCATGTACAGCAGAAAATAAAGAAATGGGGGATATTAGATGATAATTAGCCACAGTTTTTCGATCTCTGCAGATGTCCTTGGGTTTTCTACAGGGGGATTACATGCTGGAGCAGCGTGAGGGGATGGCAGGGTGGCATACCAAGTCCAGTCATTAATCCTGTTCTCGAATTTTCACATCACAGTCAGTGAATCCCCTCCGCTGGTGCAATTGGTGACATTGCACTGAAATATTAAACACTTGTGCGCATCATGCTTTTTATGCACTGAAACATATTTTGTGTAGTGCTTAGGAATATTAAAGCATAATTTATATTTCAGGAGTTTGACACCTTGACATTTTGGCACCTCTGTTTTGAATTTCAGCATGCGGTTTGACATGTTTGTATTAATAACATTGTGATCTCGGAGGGCCATGGCCTCAGGCTACTTGAACAAGACTACTAAAGAAAGGGATTTCAAAAGGAATTGTAGAGCAGCCTAGGGACTCGTCAAAATCAGCCCTGATACTGTTGCCCTGATAAAAATCCATTACCCACAAACGTGAGGGGGGATGGTGGTTTGTGTTGTGTGTGTGTGTGTGTGTGTGTGTGTGTGTGTGTGTGTGTGTGTGATAGAGAGACTGAGGCCTGTGAGTTTTCTCAGGCAGTGCAGTATGTTAGAGAGGCGTTCAGTGTTTTTATTGGGCCTTACTGGACTGTTTGTGGGGAATCGTGGCCTCATGTGATCTCCTAAACCAAACATCTATTTTTTCACTCCAAGCTCTCTCTGCTCCATTCTAGTCACATCTTCTCTATTGTTTTTCACACACTGTCGTCATGAAGAAATCGTGCTGCTGCCTGCCCATTTGCACTATTGTATGTTGCCTACCGTATATTCTGTATGTTTTTAATGGTGTGCTGTGTCATGTGCATTCTATGTACCTTGGGAGAAGCCAAAGACAAATTTCCACTGAGATGGACAATAAAGACAATCTAATCTAATTTTCTGCAAAAACCATAGCTCTCTGTGTCACACTATACATGCCTTCTAGTGTTGATTCGTTTTCCTCTCTTCACCCATTCTCTCTGTAGTCTGTCTACATCAGCTTAAATTCTGGCCTCTTTCGTCTTTGGGCAAAAATGATTTAATGTTTGGATAAAAGTCTAGTTGTGCAGCATGACACAAAGTGAATAAGGTTTCACACCTTTCCTTTGTAACGATATTGTAATTTCAATTTGTTATGTTGTTGCATATTATCAGTGTTGGGCTCATTACTCAAAAAATGTAATATTATACTTTACCGATTACCTGCCAACAGTAATTCATTACACTACTCATTATATTACTTTTCTGTTACACCCCACAAAATTGGTAATTGCGTCCTTTCTCCTAAAAATTCAGACTTTGCATGTGCGCCTCTGTGTGAATGTGAGGGTAATCGCAAGTAAGTGCAGCTAAGGCTTCAAACAGCAGTTCTTTCTGCAGACTACTAGCACACCTGGCTCAAACTGATGAATTTTATCCTGGGGGTCTGTCTGAAAGACGAAGAGTCAATTGTGGAGATTTCATCCACCACATATCCAGCCACAAGCTTCATTAGTTATTTGTCGCTTGTAGCCTACTGTCCACCATTAAAATCCAGTTATGGATGTTTAGCCATTGTAGGGCTACAGCCGTCCTCCGCGGCCACAGAGGGCTCATCTTTGGGTGGGGTGTATTTCCACCAGCTTCACGTTGTTGTGCTGTCGTAGTAGGTGTTTCAGGAGGTTTGAGGTCGTGTTTTTCGCAGTGGAAAGGATCTACCTGCACACCATTTACATTTGACAATGATGTACTTGTCTTCTTTCCTCCCGACAAAATCAAAGTAATGGGAATATTTCCAGCCACTGAATGTAAGCGTTTCCATCTTCCAAGCTAGCTTGCTGCTTGGTGATGGGCACACACGACGATTACGAAAACTAATCCGGGGACTACAAAAGTAAGGTTGTAACAAGTTGATTGATGAAGATGGCTGATAAATGTCTGTGGGTTCATCACTATCAGTGACACAGTTCACATTACACAGAATTATTTGATCTATTGGTAAAATACATATATTGATTAGAGCAGCTTTAAGTATACTTTTCAGCAGTGACACACATGCTCAGTTGGATTGAGGTCAGGTGACTGACACGGCCAGTCAAGATTATTAGTAGCCTGTATGTCTAGAATCATACTGTCCTGCTCTTAGAGTCTACAACATGCTAGCAGCTCTGTGAGGCTGTACTTAGGCACAGTGGTGCTGGTAGCTAAATCAGCATGCTAACTTGTTCACAAAGACAATGTTAACAGGCTGATGTTTAGTAGGTATAATGTTTACCATGTTCACCATCTTAGTTTAGCATGCACAGGTAAACCAAAGTATTGGACAAAGTAAAATGTTGACCTGATGATGACACTAGATGTAAAGTTAAGGAATCACCAAAGTTATTACAATTCATCATATGTGTACCAAATTTTATGGCAGTCCATCCCATAGTTGTCAAAGTACATTTCACTTAAAACCAAAAATGTCAACCTCATGGTGGTGCTAGATGAAAAGTTAGGAGATCACCAAAATCATTAGGATTCATCCTCGCAGGACCGTGAATATCTGAACAAAATTTCATGGTAATCCATACAATCATACAATATTTCAGTCTGGACCAAAGTGGTGGAGCGACTGATATTGCCATGCCAAGAGCTACACCGCTGGGGGTATCAAAAATGGGCTATGAGAGTCTACACTGTTCCCCCAATACAGATGTGAACACCCATAAAGATGAAAGTCAACTCTTTAACATCATAGTCATGGTTTCATTTCAAATCAAATGCACTGAAGTACAAAAACACACAATAAAGAACATCACTGTCCTAATACTTTCTGAATGTACAGGTTAGTACATAGTAAACAGTTGGGACATATAGGGTGTGACTCTTTGGTTCCACTCATTAGTGTTTTACTCAACCAGAGAGATTCTTTCTGCCTCCAAAGCAGCTCTGCCTCAGATAAATGTCTTCATACAGTTATTAACCCAGATATTCTTTTACTTTACCATTATCTGCTTATTATCCATTTACTGGCAGTGGGTATGTAGGCAGCAGGTTCTGTAAAACAATTCGATCTGAAAGGTGAAACATAAGAATTAATATGCAGTTAGTACTAGACAGAGTGTAACACAACACATAGGAGCAGAGGGGAGTGCCAGTCAAACATTATTAGATTATCGCCCTGCAGTTGTGGAGACATGCACTCTATACGTCAATTAAATATTACCAAATATGCCTCTGCCAGACACCTCTGGGGTGACATTTATCACCCAGACATGTGATACTTCCTCAGTCCAATATTGCACATCTATCTAGTGTGTGTGTAAAGCAAACCATACGATTGAAACAAGTGAAGCTTTTCCTGAAGAAAATGTGTGTTGATATGATTTTTGGATGACTTTATAATCACAGGAAAGCTCATTGACCCTAAAGCAATTCAGCATTAGGTTTTAATCCATATGTAACACAAAAACCGAACATTTAATCAGTTAACAACAGTCAGTGTGCAATACTGACCACTTTCACATTTGAATGTTTGTACACAACGACGAGTTATAAATGCATGGGACTGAACGGGCTTCCGTATAGACTTTAATGCATTATATAACTCAAAAGAACTCATACACTGTAAATGTCACGATAACAAGCTTATATCATGGAATTTTTAGATATTTTAGAATAACTCATAAACTGTACATGTCATCATTTTGACCATTTTGAAATATGAATAGCATTTTGACTGTCTACAGGTACTGCGTTATAATGGGATTGAATGGGCATCCATAGACTTTAATGCACTAGGCTATATAACTCAAAATAACTTAGAAAATGTAAATGTCATCATAATGAGCATATGTGCAGTTGATCAGTGTGTCATACTGAGCCTTTAGAAATTGGAAATGAAATTGAATGGAGTTTGAACTGTATGCAATGGCTGAGATAGAAATAGAATTGATGTCTATAGGATTGTTTTTAAAACTTAAAGCCCCTGAAAACTTGGTTTCTAATCTTAAGTTTTTAGTAAATATTCATGACTAAATAAGCACCAATCAATGTTAACATTTTGAAAATGCTCATGATTTATTAAGACGTTAAAGGTACTATATGTAACGATTTACATGTATTAATCACTTTACACGCACTACACACGCCAAAAAATGAGTCCTTTCCCGTCTTTCTCGGTTGCCTATAGCAGCCTGTGAACTGATTTCTGCGTAGAGGTCTGGGGTCGGATTTTGTGACGTTATGCACGCTCCCGAGTGCCTGACCTCTCTTCAGCTACAGGTCAGAGTTCAGCTCCCCAACAGCTGCAATAAAAACAAAAGAAGAAGCTCCTCACAGTAGCTAATGTTACATTAGAAATTGAGTCTGTTAACGTCAACAAACAACCATATATTATGATTTTAGCTGGGCAATGTTAGCTAATGTTAGATTATTTGCTAACGCGGCATGGATGCATAAGACCTTGTAATACATCCATGTAATGTGGACGAACTGCTAGCTAGCTAACCTAGCAAAATACTGTCTAGAGTTGATAACGTCAGCTAATTCAGCTAACTCCCTTAGCTTGCTTGCTCACTAATGTTACTTCTATCAAAATAACATCCTACCTGATCTATCACAAGCCTACACCATGTTTGATTATGATTCATAGAGAAGTCAGGCCTACAAATCATGCCCTGTAATGTCAAGATGCATTTATCTCCAATACTGTCCTCTTATGCGCAATCTGATATTCTGTGGATTACTGTATATGCCACTGTAAAGTCGTTTGATTTCATTGAATATCATCAGCCTGATTTTTTTCCCCACCCACTTTATACATTTCTGCTGATGTATGCATGTAATGAATTTACCTACTGGTTGACTTGTCAGTTGTGTAAGTTCTAATTCTTGCTTTTTTCTCTCTCTCCATAAAGGACATGACCTCAACCACATGAGCAATGACAACAATGGGATCAAGAAAAGAGTCCTGTTTATTATAAATACCTATTGAAAAACATGTAAAAAGAAAACAAATTAATATATGACATTGTAGAACTTGGGCAGGGACACTTAACACAGTTTTTAATTTCACCTAAATGGTGCTTCCTTGTAGCCAACATAGTTGCTAAAGGGGTCAGGGTGTTTGTCTCTAATCCACCACCCGGTTCCTGGTTCCCAGACGTCCCAGATGATGTCCAGAAAAACCCCTGGCAGACGGGTGACCACCATCTGCAGGACTTCATCCCTCTCCTCTTGTGTCAATTGTTGCAATTCTGTCTGGAAACTGAGCAAGAACATCTGTTTAGAATGGCTAGATGTCAAGTGGGTGTGTACTTTTTACTGTTTTATTTATATATTGTTTTACTAAAGATCTATGACTGCCCAACCTGCATCTCTGCTGTCCTGGCAGCAGTCAGCTGAGCAACCCGGAGTCTGTCCTCTTCAGTGACAGAACGAGCTCCTGCTCTCCCTCTCCCCCTACCATGGCCTCTGCCCCTTCCCCTGCCCTGCACCTCTCCCCCTCCCACTTCCCCCTCTAGCCTCACTGTCACTGCTTTTTTCCAGTAGAGCTGCATAATCTTCAGAACTTGAATCCTGAAATGAAATACAATGAACATGTATAAAATGGGTAGTTTTATTGTGATGCCTTCCATATTTGAGGAATGCTTATTGACAGTAACAGTGAAATACACAATGCTAAGCTGTAATGATAAAGCAAGGTAAACTACAATGATGCACGAATTGATGAATACATAGGATATGTGGCCAAAAACGTCTGTTCTTTACTTTATGTGCATTATCTCCAGTCTACTGTTAGTCATCCCACTCCTACCATCTGTTTATAACTGACGTTAGTTTAGTATTATCGTTGTCTAAACCCACTGCCAGACCCATTCAGTACAGTAATGTTAGTTGACAATAAAAAAGTCTCATCTATTATGCTGAAACATTAGCGCATCGATTCAGCTATCACGTCAATAAAGAACGTCTAGTTCACTAACAGCATTATCATCCAGCAAATTTAGCTATGCTGACATTGCTGAGCCTCTTGGTGAAAGCTAGACAAATGGCGATTATATAATGTTAGCTAACGCTGAAGTGTCATATAAATGCAGTCAGTGTATCATGCAACAACAATGGATTAGTTCAAAGTCACTAGCCTTTATTGTGCAAGCTAGCAAGTTGATAACGATATCGCTCTTTATAAATCCGATTTTTTTTTTATAACGTTAGTCAAGCTATAATAACAGTGTAACTTCACTTACTCATCTATCAACATGATGCCGGTCGATCATGTTCAGTCTACTGTTTGTCATGTCACTGTTTTGGCCGATGCCCAGGATGCTCGCTTGCGCCTACTGTGTGCGAGCACAAGAACGAGCAACGACGATGACTGCTATTGTCTTAACGGCCACCGGTGTCACCAAAAACAACGACTTTCTGAAAACTACACACAGCACCTTTAATACTCAAAAACTCAGCTAATCAGCTTCATCAGGACTCTGTGGGTGTGGTCTGATGAAGACTTGATAGACATGGGGAGCCTGGTAATATAAGCATACAACCCACAACTGTTTTCAGATTTTGATTAAAATGTTCCAGAATTTGGACTGGTGCATGGAAGCACTCAGTATCGCCTTTTTCTAACAGAGCCCTGCCCACTTCAAACCAGGGAGAACGGCACAGAGAAAAACACAAATAGTCTCAATATAGTAAATCTCTGATGTGAAATAACCAAAATCGCTCTAAACTGGACAGAATCTTTTGTGTTCAACACTTAATCCAAAAAAAGTGATTGAGAAAATATGTTTTCAGTGCTTATTTTTATATATTAATCACTTTGTATTGCCTATGTGTGAACAGATTGCAACGTAACATAAAAATGAGACCTTCCCCTACTTTCTCGGTTGCCTATAACAGCCTGTGGACTGATTTTCATGTAAAGGACTCAGGGCGAATTTTCCAGGAAAATCCAAAGGATGTGATGTTTAAATGCAAGCTCCCGAGTGCCTTGCCTCTCTTCAGCTCCAGTTCAGCTCAGCTCCTCTACATCGCCAACAGTGTGCAACGCTAGCTAGCGTTAACTAGGCTTGGCCTGGCAGATCTGCTGTGTGAATGTGTTACGTCATCTGTAAATGCAGGACCCTGAGCATCTGCCAGGCCGAGCATATCTGGTACCAACACCGGCACCCACCACAACACAGAGTCTAACACAAAGTCCATGTAGCTTGCTAACACGGATGAATTGCTAGCTAGCTAACGTAGCAAAATACTGTCTTGAGTGGATAACGTCAGCTAATTCATCCAGACTCTCACGGCTGATCTGGCTGGTAAATTGGCTAGCTTGCTGTTTGCATTTGACTTTATCAGCTAACGTTACGAAGCAACCAGCACCAGATCATGCAGTGTAGCTAAGGTTTGTGTTTTGGCTAATGCCCAGGATGCGCGATCAACAGGATGCCGACTGCAGCTCACTTAACGGCCACCAGGTTTCATTAAGAACAAGGACTTTCTCCTTATAGTACCTTTAAATATTGGGGTGTTGGGGGGGATGCAGCTGTCTCAGTTTTGTCTGAGGGCCCCAGAGTGACAGACTTTGAAAAGCCCTGCATTAAAGGATAGGTTCACTTTTTTGTCACCTTGCTCACCTGCCCATATGTACATTAAAAGCATTATTGGTCGCTGTAATTGTTCCTGCGTTCCTAATGACTGCAATGAGATGCCTTTCTAAAGCAATTTTAATGTAATGGAGGACAAAATCCACAGTCCTCGTTCTGTGCAAAAAAATTATGTAATTTTGTATGTATCATTCTTGTTGTCATTTTGATCATGTGTACTGCTGTCCTTCCAGACGTCTCCTTTCCCCTGCTGACTACCCTCTGAATGTGAAACCACAGCGGTCTCAGACAGTCATGACCATCTGCACTGTTCTCCATCGCTGCACAAAGTGGCCAGCTCCACCTGATTGTCTCGTGGTTATCTCGGTGTCAGCGCAGCACCGAATTGTTCATGCTTTACAAATCTCCCACACAAGACAATAAATGGTTTGACTGTGTAAAACGTATATTAACTAACCACACTGTTCGCCCACACGGTGAGTCACAGTGCTGGCCCTTAGGTCACTACTATTTGAAGTGCTGAACAAGATGATAATATGTTGTAATGAAGTGCAGCTTTACATCTGGCTCAAAATAACGCGTTAACTCCCAGCAAACCAAAAGTTTTTCCTCTGGAAAAGATTCCCTTCCTCTTTTCTTGAGGCAGCACCTTTTAGCCACCTTTGACCCAGTCAGGCTGCAGTAGACGTCAAAATCCAGCCCTACGGTCAGGACACAGGCTCTGAATATTGAGAACATAGATTGGTTTAATTGAATTTCCAGTGTCCTCCAGTCCGAGTCACCAGAGTAGAGATAATTCCCTTATCCACATCAATGCAGGCCCTCTGCTGGGCTCAGTGAAAGGGGCCGTGGACCTGCTGTTTGCTGGCAGGATCTGCCACAATCAATTACACAAGCCTTGTTAAATACCCCCGCGATTTCCTGACTCCACTCACCCCACACCGACGGTGAACTAAGTTAAAGGAGCCAAACTACAGCCGCTGAGACAAATAACCCCAGATCATTGTCCGGCTACAGTGCAATTTGGTGTCTTAAGATGGCTTAAGCTGGCTGAAATAATGCCACGAGATGCTGGACTTGTGCTCGTTGATGTGGGCTATCCTGCAGCTAGCTGGGGGTCTGATGAGGAGGGCTGATCATTGCCCCCACACTAACCACTACATAGCTGTGTTGCCTCACCAGCTGGCTGCTGGGCTCCTTTCATCCTGCCCGCTCACCCAAGCATCCATTCTTGGCTCACACACTCACAAACACACAAATAGAGGCTTACACATGCAAGATGTTGGAATACAGTCAAAATAACGGTAGTTAAATATTTCCTACCTTTGTTTTCCTCTCTTCTACATGCAGTAAACTCTCTAGTGAGTACACAAACCACCTTTTTACCCCTCTGAATAGGGGTTTGAAATACAGTTTGCAACAAAAAACTGTCAATATGTTCAGCTTTTGGTAGCTATACTACCAAATGTGTTTACTGCAGCTGTTTATTGTAATGCTGTTTCATTTTAAATCACTGAAAGTAACATCATGCAACTATTTGACCTTAAAATAACAGCTTCAAAATCATTGTGATGGCACATTGAGTTGTAATAGGGAGAATGACGGCTCTTTCATTCTCACTCCGTGCCCCGAACGCCTGTTCTTGCACTATGTAACTTGGGCTGAGCTTGTACGATCTCCCGCGAAAAGTGCTTAACGCTTTACGGCACTACATCACACATGGGTAATGCTGGCATTTTTCAGTATTTTCCTTATTGCCAACAAATCCCATTAAAAGACCAAAACCAACGTAATAGTCTGTCTCTCAATACTTTTGAGCCGAAGCCAGTCGGGAGCCATCAAGAAAAGCCTTCAAGTATTGCTTAGCATTAGTATGCAGTATGGATTTGGAACAGGGCTAAGATCACACGTCTGCATGTTCATTAGTTTGTAGTGTCCCCGGAAGCTTCTGTATGAGTTAAGTGTTATCTTGTGAATGACTTGCATTGATTCTGTATCAGCTTGAGTTTTCTGTATTTGCAGCCCATTTCTTTATGCTGCGTATACATCTTGTCAAATTGGTGGTGTTTCTTAATTTTATTGTATTTTATTGCTTTTTTGTTAATAAATGCGACATACGTGTGGTGCATTACGCTCTCTCAAGCACTGCACACTAGTGAGTATTTCAGGCAGCAGGGCGGTGTATGCGGGATTGAGCTCTGTGGCTCAGAGGAACAAGATTTAACAGTGCTTGTTAGTAGGATTGGATTATTGTTGGTTTTGGTCTTTCATGGGATTTTTATGACAATAAAGGATTAAAGGATTTTAAATAATTAAAATATTTTAGATCATTTTAGTAATTTCCACCATGTACTTTATTTTCAAGTTATCTACAATAACTTGATTAAAAATGCATTTTCCTTTGACTATTAGGAAGAGCTAACATTTGAATTCCATGGTATTTAGTTTATTAGACAGTCTGTGATTTTCTACACTTTGACTCAAGCTGCCTTTGATTTAACGTGTCCTTAAATAGACCTCTCAGAGTAAAACTTACCTAACAAAAGAAATGGCAGTAATCGAATTCTTTGAGCTGTGGCTGTCTGAAATTATAAATGAAAGTTTTTGAAGTTTTCTAAGAGTTCACTGTTGAAAGCCAACTGTTCTGTGGTTATTTTACTGTATGTCAGTCAGTTCTTTCACGCAGACCAATAGAGGCTCTTTGTGTGTCCAAGATTTTAAAAAGTGTCATCTCTTACAAAGTTTCTATGAAGCAACGGCTCTCATTGGATATGCTATCGCCTCTGATGTGTAAGATGATTTTTCTCTTTTGTTGGCTGCTGTATAGAGACAGGTTTAAGTGCCTTGGTGGAACTCTAATTCACCCCCATGTTCAGCACTCTCCCTTGGCCTCTTCTCCATTTCCAGTGCCCAGAAAAAAACATGTCATTGTGAACCCTGACCCCACCCTGATCCACATACACTCTCCATCAGGAAGCCAAACACATGCCTGAACAATTAACTCCTGCACTGCCATCAATTTAGCCCAGAGGGAAGAAAAGATTGAGTCACCCAGGTTCAGGCAAAAAAGAAATGGTTAAAAACATGAGGATAAAAGGGTTTTCTTGAGAAAGAGAGAAAAAAAAAACATGTTTTTCAGTACCCGCAAAGTAACTGTCACTGGAGTGACAAGGAGACACTATTGAGAGCCTCCGTTCATTCAGCCGGTTTGTCTGAACTGTTCAACAAACAATTACAGGGAGTCATGAGGGTTATGTTTATCTTGAGACCAGGCTTGCGATGAGCTGCCTTAAAAGCCATGGTGAATTTAAGAGGCAAGTACATCTGCTTCATAAACTTGTGATGTTGGGTCTCAGTATTGATTCCTGTTCAACGCAGCCGTTGATGGTCAGCAGGAGGCTGATGGCAGCGTGACCCACTGTCTGTTGGAGTTACACTGAAGCAGCTCCTGCTCTCTACTTTGATTAGACTGAAACATTCCGCTCATATTGGCCTTGTATTAAAGTAAGATATCAGCCAGTCATAACCATGCATCTGGAATGAGAGATATATATAATGCAAATTACTTGATCTCATTTTTATTGTGGAACTGATCAATACTCAACACCCAGAGAGGGCATTGGAGTAGGGTTGCCACCTTCAATGTGGAAAAATAAGGGACACCTGGCCAGCGGCCCCATGCCCGGGGGACACAAATTAAGTGGTGGGTCTGGGGGACCTCCCCCATGAGATTTTGAGTGTCAGACACTTTCGGTAATTTCCTGCATTCTGGTGAATTTGTATGCACCAATTTGTGCTTTTTATGCATCAGTTTCAACGTCCTCTGCTACTCTCAACATGAATGTAAAGGAAATAAAGAGTCAATAAGAGAAAAGCACAGTTGCATCAATTATATTAAGGATTAAAACATCCGATCATAGACATGGACAAAATGTTTGGTCTATCTGCACCATCATTAAAAAAAAACAGAATTCTGATTTAATACTTCTCTGCTATGTCTTGTGAAACTCTTTTGGTTTTATTAGTTCTCATGTCATTCCAAGCATGTGAAACTGTAGTGTGTGCATTAGAGTAGGATGTGTACAAAAATACGGGACAAACCACGTCCCGTATTGATTCAGTAAGGGACAGTGCATTTTATTTTTCAACACGGGTCGATCCCGGATTATTCGTGATGGGTGGCAACCCTGCATTGGAGGTTTATGCTTTTCCCCCAGGTTCAACCTTCTCTCATGGTGCCAGACCAACCAGTAGGAGTCGCTAGTGAAGCAATAAGGATGAGACCCCTCACCGGCCTCCCACCCACAAACATGACTGTGTTTGTTGGAACCAGTGCTTGACTTGGGCCCGTACGCACCATTATAAGAGGTACCCTTTACACTAATGTGTACCCCTAGTCCTGGTGAGCACAGGTACATGCTAGACTGTGCCAAAACATGCCCTTGTTTGAAGTTAATTCAGAGTGCCAAAAGAAAAACAACAGAAAACAGAAGAATCTGACTCTAAGAAAACTCCACCACCTGGTGAAAGATCTTCAGTGAATTCAGCTGTTGCTACAGCTTCCCTGCTGCTATCTTCACTTGCTAGCTACATTGAAAATCACACTGAGGCTACAGGTGCTACTAGGAGTGGTAACATGACAGTGAATCTAATTATTTAGATTTTTAATGTGTTTGATACAAGGCAGTCGTTGGTCTCTGACATGGTACAGTATGAACAACAACTTGGTACCGTATGAAGAAAAACCTGCAAACAATTCAAACATGATTTAGATTACAGGGAACATCATGTCTGGATTCATTTTTATCAATATTACATTAGCAGCACAACTGGCACTAAACATCTGGTATGACTGCTAGCCATGGTGAGGCATAGTGTAGTATTTTATTAAGCTAAGCATATAATGCTAACAGCCTATTGTCAGTAGTTTTGCTGCAATGCATGCATGCAAGAAAACATGCACACCTTCTAAACTAAGTTAAAGTCTACTAAATGTAAGACATTTCTGTGCATTAGAATAACATCATGGGCTGGAAAAGACCTTGGGCCTTGCAATATTTCCATCAGAGAAATAAGTCATATGGGGACAGGGAAATTAGTATAAAGCTGAGACCCTCCCATTGACATCCAGCAAAAATTGAGTAGGCAGAGTCTGCATATTTGAAATTTTTGTGAGCACAGAAGTAGGTAAAGTGAGCACTCTTGCTGTTCATCAGGGCTAATCAGACCCAGTGCAGAGCTGAGCCTGACAAGCTAAGTCGGAAATGTCCTGAATACCCAGAGTACCTACAAAGAAACTCTTTGGGTTTAGGAAACAACAAGATAAACCTGACTCAAAGTTTTGTCTTTATTTTTCAACCATTCAACAATTTGTTTACTGGTGTGTGATTAGCATTACAGCCCATAGCGTCGCTAGTGTAGCCATAGACTTTTATTTTTGTAAATATGGGTAATAGTGATTCTAACCACATTGGTCCTACTGATACAGGCTGTTTCTTTCTCTTTCACTTGCTTTCTCTGTTTCTTCTCCTTCCCCTCCAACCCCCCACCCTCTGCCCATCCCCAGCCCCCACCCCCAACCCCACTACCTGCCAATTAATGCCAGTCAGGCCAGCGGTGGGCTGATGTGGTGGGAGGGTTTGGGACTGGGACCACCTGGCTATCGCTCACAGCTGGCCTCTCTTCCCTACCTGTCAGGACCAGGCCTCTCACAACACCCTGTGTTGTACACCACAGAGGAGCTAAAAGGCTACACCGGCAAACCTGTGTCCGCTATGGTTTATTAATGCCACACAGCACACACTCAGTGTGTGTTATCATTTTATTCTATCTTGCAAACCGCTTTTATTGTGAGGACATTTTGGAGAAGTGCCAGCTCATCAGGGCCAGTTTTCTTTTCACAGGTGGTTGATTTAGGTTCAGACTTGAAGGTTAGTGGTAGGTTACAATTAGGAGTAGTTAGCTAAAGCTAAAGCTTAAGGTTAATTAAGGACTGCAATGTGAGTTAAGAGTTAGGGTTAGATTAGATGTAGTAATAGTTTGATTTAGGGTATGATACCCTAATCTGCAATCTGTTTAAAGAATCCCAACACAGTTATTTCTCCAGACAATGTAGAAAGCAGTTTGGGATGATGGGGGGCTGTAGGCCAATCACAAGCTGGGTCCTCGAAGATACAATTCACGATTGCTGTTATTTTATCTCTCAGTGACACCACTCAACCACTCATGTGGTTGTTTTGTAGAATATATGGGTAACACTTTACAATATGGTACAAAAAATGTGAGTAGTTACTAAGGAATGAGAGAGTTACGAATCAGGAACGACCTGATAATTAATGAATCCTCCGAAGTGAGGACTATATAGTAGATAATGATGAGTTACTAGAGAACAGACTGGGAGATACTATATTAATGAATCATTAGGTATTGATTAGTTCATAAGTATCCGTGAATGGGAATAATAACCACTTTCTTCATAAGTCGTTCCAGATTAACTCTGAACTAATAGCCACTCATTCATGACTAATGACTTAATAATTAGTTACTCTGTTTATGCACCGCCAAGTAAAGTGGTACATTATACTGAGTAGTTACAATGTAGTCCTTCGTTACTTAATGATTATCTGACCATTACTTTATGGAAGTTTTTATTGGACTTTGATAGTTTAATATTTGTAAAGTCCAATCAAAACTTTGTAGGTGGGACAAATATGTCACTCGCTACTGATTGGTTAGGGCAAAACTATTGTTTTATTTTGGTGAAAAGTAATTAAAGTATCAGGTCATACATGTCTATTATTCAATATTAAGCTCTTTTGCTCTTTAATCTAATAGGTCATATATTAGCAAACTCGTTTAGTCAGTTGGTTTAGTTAGCAGCAACAGTTACACCTAGAATATAGTGACAACTAATCTTTATGTGAGAACTAGTTTGTGTGGTGCAACCCGTTTTAATTTAGTAACTTTCCAAATGTCCACTTAGTAAACACGTCATAAGTAGGCTGAGTTCGAAATCAGTTAGTTCAACCGGACCAGGACCCCAGGAATTTCATTCCACACAGTTGAGCAAGACAGCATCAGTATGACAATGTGAAT
The DNA here is from genome assembly GCA_008360985.2 of Macquaria ambigua. NCBI lineage: Eukaryota > Metazoa > Chordata > Actinopteri > Centrarchiformes > Percichthyidae > Macquaria > Macquaria ambigua. The sequence continues at coordinate 71,507 of VMKM01001094.1, forward strand.
GAGCTTATTTTTATGCTATTTTATTATAAAACAGTAGATTTATGGATTATTTGTCTGGGATTTAATGCAGGGAGACACTCTGTAATATGTACAGTAATCACTAATCTCGTGGGGCCACTGCAGATGGGTGGCTACAGCTGCTGACAGATGTACACCCACAGGCTTTCATTCCATGGCCCAGCCATAACTTCCTCAAGTCTGTGCACTTTTAATGTCACGACTGACAAAAGAAATGAAGCAACACGTTGCTTTCAAGCAAGTGAGACATTTATTAATAATAGTAAATGTCAATCAGATCAGTTCAAAATCTACCAGTTCATCAGAGTTACTGCAGCTGTATTGTTGCAGCTGCTAGAGGTCACATACTGTACAGACGCCAGTAGCCCATTACTGACTTTCACCACAGTTCAATGACGTCTGCCAGGGCTAAAGTGTGTTCTGCTTTTCTTTACCCTTCTCTTGAAGGACACGTTCATTTACAACACATCTGCACACGTCATCTGCAGATGACGTGTGCGCATGCACATACTTCATGCCACCCCTTTCATGAGTCAGTGCCCCACTTGGACACGTCACTGGCATTATGTATGTCATGATTTATTCGCTAAGTCTGTTTCCATTGCACTTTGTCGCATTTTGCTTTTATTGATACACTAACCTCTCCACCTCAGCTAAGTGTCAAAACCTTTTTGCGATATTTTTGCGTTCCCACAAAAATACAAATGTGCATAAAAGGCTTATATATGAATATCAGTGTTTGTGGCAGGAAGGAGCTTTTATTTTGGTTCTATTTATGTGATTATTATCGAAATGTCTATTAGTTTTCTTTTTGGAAGTGACAGTTATTGACATGCACTCACGTGACTTTTTCAAGTGTCACTAATCAAAATAACCAAAGAGGAATCACTGATCATCTTGTCAGGCAGACCCCTGATGAAAGAGAGCTGTGTTTCATCCAGCCAATTAACTGATTTAGTAGAGTGAAAGTTTACCTTTGTAGTGCTCCACATAAGGTATAGAAATACATCTATCAACTGTAGATGCTGACCTAAAGTTTGGAGGATTTGCATAATCTTAATTTAATGATATTGGCGTCATTCACCTGACTCTCTGCGTGAGAGTGTGAGTGTGTATATCTGGGCGAGGGAAGGAGAAGGAGCATGCGTATGGAGAGTAGTAGAGAAGTAGCCATAGTGGTGTGTATTTCTGTTGTTGTCTGGTTTACCAGTGAAGTGTATGGCCCAGTGTATGAAACTACACTGCTAACCTGTGACAGCTGTCTATAACGCCAAAGCAATCAAACACACATTCAGAGACCCCCGCAGCATGTACAAGAGAAAGGTAGGGCCACGATTTACCATAGTTCATAAAAATGCAATGCAGAGGATGCTGCCATACACCCCCTTCATACAGGAGATGCACCTACAAAGCTCTCTCTCTCTTTTCACTCGACAATGGCCTACAGTGCTTTGAAACAGGCCTTTATGTGATGTGCTAGTTTGCTTTCTGTCACTGAGAGTAAAACATTCTAAAATGAGTGTACGCTGTTGTTATTAATGTGTATACATTAGCCTAGCCATTCAGATTCATGTGAAAACCACTGCGCAGCATTTAGTATATCACTGTATACAGTGAGTGAGTTTCACTCAGCACCTCCAACTTAGATTGCACCAAAAGTGTATTCATCCGTGATGAAAAATAGCCCCCAACAAATGCACTATTTCCTCCAGTTTGAGTAACGTTTTTTTTAAATGTCCTTAGTATGAACCAATGGGCTTGAGGCTGAGTGCCACACACATGATAGGGAACTCAGAAAGTGTTAAGAGAAGGACTCTAATATTGTTGGTTTTAGTCTTTACATGAGATTTCTTGATAATAAGAAAAATACAGAATACCACCAGCTTTATGACAGCAATAGAGTGACTTTTTAATACCAGAATAGCGTAATAATATGTACCATCACAACCTGACCACAGGTGTCCGAGATAATGCAGGTGACGTATGGACAGACAGGTTAGGTTAACATTAGGCATATAGTGGTGAGGCTCACAGTTAGGGTTAGGGGTTTGAACATAATAAATGGAAGGTTTTCATGAGGATAGAAGTGTGTGGTATGTAGGTATGTACTTGTACAGCTATCTTTGTGAGAACCAATTTGAGTTTTAGACCTTGGGAGTGAGGACATTTTGGAAAGTGAGGACATTTTGGCCGGCCCTAACTTTCCGACAGACTTTCAAAGGGCTGTTTGAATGTTCAGACTTGGTTTTAAGGTCCAGCTATGTTAGGGTTAGGGTAAGGGGCTAGGGAATGCATTATGTCAATGAGTGTCCTCACAAGTATAGAAGTACAGGGTTGTGTGTGTATGTATGTGTGAGGGAGAAAGAGAGAAACGGAAGCAATCCTGTCACAGCCGCCTCACCGTCACCCAGGAGCCTTGGCTGCAACCGTCCATTTTAGAAGTCAAGATCTTTCTAGAAATTGCGCCTGATATCTGTGTTAAATAATGCATCAAGCATTTTTTTTGTAATGTAAAAAAGCTGGCTTTTAGCAGCATCAGTGGGACAGTAATGCCACCTGACAATTGCTCCCCGAAGTCTTGACTGTGGCCTGCAGGAAAAGAGGAAGACTCCTTGTGATTGACAAGGATAAAAAGAGTAGTCCCACTTCTGTTTTTGAATTGTCAACCACAGCCATGGGATTTGAGAGTGGAGGATGAAACCGTGACTTTGACTACAAGAAGCAAAGGACTTAAGCATGACAAGTGTGATTACAATATCCAGGAAAGTCATTTAGGGCGCCAAGGTAAGAGACAGTCTCAACAGGACATTCAATTATTTATAACACTGGGGAGAGTGGGTACTTTCAAGGCCAAACAGCTTACAGCCGCTTCAAGGAAGGTGTATTCTCAGATACTTCAGTAACACCAACTCCACTATATACAGTTACAATAAAACAGTTTCATGGAAATGGTATGCCAGCCAACTCCACTTTATCTACCCCAGCTATTTGAAGTTGGCCTGTCATGACACTGACAGACCACCGTGTTGATGTAGCTTTTTGTCATAGAGGTAACTAATCAATTAATAGGAAACCTGTGAACTCTGATCAATAGCAGGGAGAGCTACTGTATTTGTGTTTTACACAGTGTATTAGCTTTGAAATCCATCACATTTTCAACATGTGGGTTTAATTCAATAGCTGCTGGGGAGGTGAATACATACCCTGCTGCTTCCATTCGTAGCTCTATGATTAAGTCCCATGATTATTATGCCTCACTTAACTAGTCAGAAAAAACCATCAGCAGCAGCTTGGGTGGAAGGTTTAGTATGGAAATGTAGGACCAGCAGTGTATTCTTACTAGGAGCGATAAATAACACAAATGTGCACCCACACACATATTCATACTGTAAGTACCAAAATGGTTTTATTATTAAATGACATTGTAAAAGCATACATACAAGCATGCTTAGTGTTCCACATAATGTAAAAAAAAAAGAAAAAGAGAAAATTAGTCTGTCCAGTTATAGATGCTGTGTTATGCCTTAATACTCCCAGATAGTCTGTTTTTGCTTTGAATTTTGCTCACCTTATGTCTGCTGAGCATGTAGATCATTTGCTCTGGCACCCATAGGAATCAAAAGCACTCCATGGATTTTCACAATGCGCTAGCCCATACTGTGGATCAGGTGTGTACCAGAGGACAGCAAAACCCAGAAGCCACAGTCCAACCATGGAGAAGAAGAGTCTGTGTTTCATTACCATACAAAAGGCAGTTCGTGGGCACGCTTTTTAATGTGGCTCTTGGTTGGTCAGTCTACTTTTTTGGTCCAGAGGAGTGAAATATCTCAGCAAGTATTGTGTAGTTTACCAAGAAATGTTGTACGGACATTCAAGGTCTCCAGAGTACTTACTCTTACCTACCCAGTGAAATATCTCAACAGCCACGATACGGATGGTTCCCAGAAGATGTACCGTAATGACTTTGGTGATCCTCTGACTTTTATTTGCTTCAGTTTATGACCAAGTACCTGCAAAATGATTCCCATTCCCATAAGCCTCAGCTGTACTTTGTTTAATGCTTCATCTGATTGCAGATTAAAAAGAACTCATTCAATCACTGATGTTTTTGTTGAGCTGACAACATTAGATTATTTAACTTTATTTTTCACATGTAGACTTCTTTGTCTTGTGGGATGAATACGCTTGCGGTTCCAAAAGTGTCGTGTCTTCAACCAATATTCTATGTTCAGCATAAATTGTAAACTTTAACTTTACATTTCATGCTACTTTATACTTGCTCTACATTGATTTAACACCAATATTTACCAGGTACTTTGATGTTACATACAAAGCATTATCAAATTATAAAATATGTATTATTACAATAAGTCTTCCAAATTAAACGACAAAATCGTCGTCATTTGTCCGTGCTTGCTAGAACAGCACATAGTGTTTTCTGATCTGACGCCCCTATCGGCTGATCATTAGTCAGTGCCTTCCAAAACCATTACAAATCACTGTTGGAAAAGAAACACTATGGTTAAAGTTTGGTTAGGTTCAGACACGATTTGGTTAGAGTCAGGGAAAGACCATGGTTTGGGTTAAAATGAAGACTTCATTAACGTTAGGGGAGTGTCGTCGAATTGGTCTGGGCTGACCAATTTCCCAGTCTGAATTATTATCCCAGTCTGGCCCCGGACACATGACTCTTTTGTCCCTCGCGGTCATATATACACATGAACATACACACACATTCAAGCACACTGTAGCCATGCTCAGTGGGCTGTAAATCCAGTGTGAGCGGATGTGAAAAGTATCAGTGGCGTAGTCACACACTTTTACAGCGAGCAGCATCGTGGACAGACATCCATACCAGATGCCGTGTGTGCCCTGGGCTCAGAGGCATCACTACGAGGGGGAAAAGCCAGTACGGGGAAATAAGCACCTGTCATGTGCCAACTGAAGTGTTAAGTGCACAAATTGTGGAGGCGAGGGTGATGTTTCCGCAGGGGTGACAGCTCTGGGTCTGGGTGCCATGTCAGGCCCTGGCATATCATGCGGAGCCCCCCCCCCCAGCCCATCCCCGGCCCCACCGCTTGCCGAGGGGCACAATGGCAACTATTATTTACTGGATGTCTGCCTCATTTCCTCATATTTACCCTGGCTGGCCATCACAAGGCCACAGGGGGTGTGTTGCCCCCCCTTTGTGTCATCGCTGAGGGGCGGCAGTGGCAAAACAATCTCTGGCGAGCATTTAGATCATTTATTCAGAGCGCCGGGTGTCAGCCGCAAACCAAATTGCCCATATTTGTGTGCCGGGGTCCTCTCCTCGCGCCTCTCCCTTCAGGTTGGGCATGAACGCGAGCCGTGGAAGGTGCATCAGGCGGGGTGTCAGAGGGCCTCTCCACAAACTAACACTAATGCCACACGAAGGTCTTTCTGTGAACAGTGTGAAAGTGCGAAATGTATGATAAATTGAGCGTGCCAGGGGGGCTTTATGGCTGTGAAGTGCTGTGGCTGGTCGCAGGCATTGTTATGACTGTGGCTGTTTAGGATCATGGGAGTTGACAGTACACTACTGGCAGCCATAGAAGCCAGATTTATCAGGGTTATGTGCACCAATGAACAGCAGTCAGTGTGAGAGAAAAACACAAAGTTTTAGAACATTTCTGAATTTAACAGAACTTCAAGGACATGATAAGCACCAGTGACCCAGGCTAATGCTATTAGCTAAAAAGCCTCATCCAACAAGATGACAGCACCTTAGGAATACCTCTCTTTTCATCTGACCACCTGTTGTCAAGGTGTTAGCAGCTGAGAGGTGTGAATAAAGGAATAAGTGGTTGCATTCAGAGACAAATAGCTGGAGAGATAGATAGAAGGCAGGTAATCGGTTTGGCCTAATGGTTTCCTGATGTTGAAAGAGCGGTACATGACACTGGCTCAGCAGTCCACAAATATCTGCAGGAGACACATGAGAACCATGTGAGCCAGTGCAGGACAAGCAGTCTTGCATTTGTCCTGGTCTTTGCTGCCACCCACAGTACAAACTCTGCCTGGGCTCAGAGCTGCTACAGCACACACACACACACACACACACACACACACACAACATGGTGTGAAATGTAATCATGCCTTGTTCCTGTAAAGACATCTGTGGTTAAGAACACATGACATAGACATGTTTTAGTATTTAATGCTTCTTCGTACATATTACTCAAATTACACATTGCTTAAGCATAGCATAAAGCCGACTTTACATCTTTCTTCTTGCTTCACATGTGAGGAAGACGGTTGTTTCTTGCTGCCGTCTGCTGGAAGACTTTATGAAACACGGTCCTCTCACGTCTAAAAAACAGCCATGATTTCAGAAATACTGAGGTCGAATAAAAATACTGATAAACCAAATAAAAGAACACAAATTAATAAAAATAAAACAAAATACATAAATTGACAAATTAATAAAATTAAATAAATACAAACATATAACTCCCAGAATGGCTGACTTATGTTTTAATACAACCCACAGTAATTCAAACTTCAACACTTTGTAACTTTATTTGTCTTTCATATAGTGTCTATAGTGTGTGATACTTTAAATTAGGACCCATGGCAAACATGAACTCAGTAAATAGTTCCAATAAAATTGCAGAGGTAGATTTGAGTGGTATTTTTAAAAAGACAGTTAGCACTGAGATGCAAACAATAGTCAAACATGTTTAGTCTGCAAAAGCTTTCCTGATGCAGGCAGATGGAAACAGTGTCAGGATGGTGTTGTGGTGTAAAACATGAGGTCATTGAACTGTAGTGGAGTAAATATGTAGCAAGTTATCTGAAACTGATCCTGGCCTGATATGTTGGCTGATGGATTTCTTCTAGTAGGTTAATGGCCTTTTATCAGATGTTCTTTTTTCCTCCACCGGATTTTATCTCCACCGGATCGTTCCAGAGGTGCATCAAGTTCGCAGATGATTCTGTCATTGTGTCTCTTCCCAGCAGTGATGACCCTGATCAGTGGCGGCCTGGTGGACATCAATGTGTCCAAAACTAAAGCGATGACAATAGATTTTAATAAGAATTCTACAGTCATCTCTCCTGTGATGAGTGTTTGTGCAGCAGTACAAATATCTTGGCACTGTAATTGATGACAAGCTGACCTTCCAGCTTCATGTGGATGCTGTGTGTAGAAAAGCCCATCAGCACATGTACTTTTATCGTGAGCATCAGAGTTTTAATGCTGACATTACCGTCATGAAAATGTTTCATTGAATCAGTCCTGACATTCTCCCTTCTCAGCTGGTACGGGTCACTTACCTTCAAAAAAAGAAATAGATTGCAGGGTATCATCAAAGTGTGCAGCAAAATTGCAGGCACGACCTTGAATGACCTTCCTCATCTGTACAAGGTTAGGACTTTGAAGAAGGCCCAGTCAGTCCTGGCTGATCCTAGGACTGCAGGACCGATACATTTAAAAACTCATTTGTCCCTGCTGCCATTGGTGATTTTTACATTGTCTTTATTGTTTGTTGTTTGTCTGATGGTTATGTGGTCACTGCTGGATGTACAACAAATTGCCCCTCGGGATAATAAAGGTAAGAACTGATAGACCAGACTTAAGTGAAGATATTTCAAAGTTGTATTGTTGCTTTGTGCATCATTTACATTACATACAGTTCTATTGGAACGTTCTCAGAATCACTGTTTCTAGAAAATGATGTCATAATGTTAGGATTCTAGAAACAGTACCAATCTAAAGAGGCATTTCACAATCAAACCACATCAGGTTCTGGAGAGAATTCAGTACCTCAGCTTACTGTGGTCATCATTACATTCATGATGAATTATAAAAGTTTTATGGAGAGCCGTGGTTATACATTTAAGAGCAACCTGGGAGAGGGCATGTACGGCAAAGTTGTGTGTGCATACTCATCCCGGCTGAAGAAAAGGGTTGCCATAAAGGTTATAGACCAAAAACAGGTCAGTTCTAGTTACTTGGAAAAGTTTCTGTCTCGGGAAATGGAGATCATCAGGTCTTTGAACCATCCCAACATTGTCAAGACTCTTGACATCTTTAAATCGCACACAGGCAAGGTAATGCATATTTTTAATGTTTTCTATTAGTTATAATAGTTGTACATAGCCAGTGTGTGACTTACTGTACCAAAGACGGTCGAGGTTGTTCACCTGCCTACTGTTCATTCCATTACTTAAATATTAACAATAACTGAATTTTTTAAGGCTCCTTTCTATTTTAATCAATGCTCAAATTATTCACAAAAGAAGACAAAGTTATTAGTACAAAGTGAAAATAAATTATCATCAAGTTACATAAGGCAGATAAAATAAAACAAGAAGGGACAGAAACAAATACAATACATTAGTTGGATATGAACAGATACAATTATTCCAATTTTTTGTCATAATATTTGTTCACATTGAAACTTTACATCACTTCTTCTCCAAGTCTTAACTCAATCCAGTTGAAACACACAGACATCACACACATTCAGTAATCATTCTTTACAGTGTTGGATCCCTCATGGATAAATGTCCATAAATCTGTTTAAAAATCATATTAAAAGGTGGTCCTTATAACTTCAGATCTTGTTTCATAATCATCAGATTCAGACAACTTTCTCTTGAGTTTTGAAGCAATCCAGATGATTATTGTCTGTACTGTGTGTACAGGACAGCAGGACTTTTCATGATGCAGACTTAAGTATGTTTAAGTTTCATACTCAGAGCTTTAGCGAGGTTCATCCTCAATAACTTTTCATTACTTTTCACCATTAGTTGTGCAGCGCCAGATAAAACTTGAGTGATGTTCTACAGGTGTTATTTTTACCTCATGATCCCATACTGAAGCCTGCATGGCACCTGATTTGACAGTAAACAGGAGACTCATGAGCTGAAGTTAGGGACCATCTCAAAAGTGCATGCAAAATGGCCAAGAGAGCTTTTCAGAGTTTTGTCAAGGGCTTTCTCATTTTTGATCATAGACACTTAACCAGGACCTCCCCCCATTATATACACAGCCTCCAGTTTTAAAGAAAACTCATTTAGTATGGTCCAATGCAAATCTTACTTGTATTTTTCCACTAACCTCCTGTTCTTTTTCCACTCAGCCTATTCATTTCAACCTGAAGCATTAACAGTTACATAGCTTTTATTTACAGTCAGTTTAGAATAACTTATTTATTATTTGATTGATTCGGGTACATAGTTCAAATATGATGTTATTTTTAATATTGTATGGACAGCTAAACATATACATATACTGTATAATGGGTATAAATGGCAGTAGAAAACCATTTAACAGTAAATCAAGCAGTCTATATGATTTCTGCCAATCGCCGGTCAGGGGCGTGTCCAGAGGAGTGGCCTGGGGTGGCACGGGCCACCCATGAAATCTGATTGGTAACCCCATTACCCTAAACTATGACTGGCTATCTGCTCAGTCAGAGGCAGGACCTTAGTTCGAACCAACTATTTGGGCTGTGTTGCAATAGGCAACTAGTAGTAGTTTTGTTTTGTGGCATTTCACTGTCCCACATTTTCTGTAAGAGATTTGTGTTGTAGATTTAAAGTTTTGCACAATTTTGTCAAAACAATATTTTGTCCACAGAGGCTTATTTGTTTTAATTTTGTTGGTACTTTATACTGTGACTGTATTTTAATATGCATTCTTTTGTTTTGTATGTATTCTGACGTGTGTGTGTGTGTGTGTGTGTGTGTGTGTGTGTGTGTGTGTGTGTGCACGTGCATGTACTTCATGCCACCCCAGCATAAGTCAGTGACCAACTTTGACCATCCCGGTCAAAAAAGTCTGGACACGCCACTGTGTGTAGCTCCCGCCGACTTCCAGTCTAAAACCGAATGCAGATGCTTTAATGTAATAAAGATATATACGTTGTAGCTTTGCATTATAAAACACAAGGTGTTTTTGCTGATAAAATAAAAACACTGCATTTCCTCACATGCAAAAGATGGATTTCAACATTCCGAACAATTTCTTTACTCTGCATTTTCTTTAAGTCAGTGTAATATTTCTTTGTTGGAGCTTACCTATTAACTCGCATCAATAGTAGCCATATAGATTTGGATGACTGGTACTGAAAAGACAAAAGTTTGTCACTGTATCTGTATCGATTACAGAGTTAGCTACATTTGCTAATGTAAGAAATAATACATGAAAAATATTGCTGTGTCCCAAATCGCGTACTTCCGTTAGTACACTTACATGCAGTATACTGTGTACACTATGTACTGACTTGTGTAGTGCGTTAATTTTGACAGGGTAGTGTCGTCCCAAATCGAATACTGCTGTTGTGCGCTTACCGGAAATGACGATTGCAACCTTTGACCGCGTCTTCTTCTTCTTTTTAATGACGGATTGCAACTGGGCGGAGCATTATCACCAACATTTACCGCAATTGCCGCACGCCGAAATATCTGCAAGCACGTTTGCTCACTTGACTTCAATTCAATTATATTAAAAATGAATGAAAAATGAATGTGCTTTTACTTTTAGCCGTAACAATCGCAACCGCGGCCGCCATTTTCATACGTTGGAGGTCCTCCCCTTCCGCTACGTAGCCAAGATGGCGACCGTTGAGGGTGAGAAGTGTGCAGCGTTCCACACTCAACTTTCTGACCATTTTGTGTACATCATCCGGGTACATACAGTACACTGCACTTTGCCATACTTACCAGTGTGAACGCACTTATTCACTCAAAATACTAAGTTTAAGTACGCAAGTACGCGATTTGGGACACAGCTTATGAATACATGGTAAGGGCCAGTTGCATTTGAAATGGCTGAGACATTAAATGGCTATAAAAATAGACTACTGAAAGGACAGATTAGTTTAAAGAGTCCACAGAGGGAGGAAGTCGGTGTGGATGGATGGGTCAACAAAACATAAGACTTTAACATGGCAGAATGATATCAAATGATGTTGTCCTGCAGATAGTGGTGTTAGATCAGAAAACGCTTACATGTGTTGTTCCAGAGGGCATGGTCCAACAACGTATTTTGTCGTTTTATTTGGATGACTTGTCTTTTGTTTTGGTATTTGTGGTATGGTAGAATTAGAGGAAGTCCAGTAGATGACAACATACTTCTGTTACTTCAACAAGACAAGTGTCTACAGCCTTGATAGCAGCTCTGTGAGGCTGTACTTAGGCACAGCAATGCTTTGAGCTAAATGCTAACATTAGCATGCTAACATGCTTACAATGACAAAGTATTTGATGTTAAGCATGTATAATATTCACCATGTTCACCATCTTAGTTTTAAAGTGTTAGCATTCTAACATCCCCTAATAAGCACTTAACACAAAGTACAGCTGAGGTTGATGGAAATGTCATTAGTTTTGCAGGTATTTGGTCATAAATCAAAGTCCTGGCATAATTGAAATGTTGACCTGATGATGGCGCTATATGAAAAGTCAGGGGATCACCAAAGACATTACTGTTCATCCTGAGGGGAACATGAATGTCTTTACCAAATTTCATTGCAGTCCATGCAATAGTTGGAGACTGTCCTCCCCCAAAATACGACCATATAGTTTGTCTGTGCAAGCAGCTTATTACAACCCATATTCACGTTTTTTGTTAGGCAATAGGCAGTGACCTATAAAGAGTGATAAAATCCACGTGGGAGGAGGTCGGGGTGGATGGAACAGGACTTTCACCCAGGAGACCACTGTTTGTGTCACGTGTGAAACCAAAAGTCAACGTTGCCTTATTGGAACTTACTAACGTAGTTATTTGAACCCAAACCATGATCTTTTCCTAAACCTAACCAAGTAGTTTTGGTGCCTAAACCTAACCAAACTGCGACCGTTTCACAACTTTAACCACATGTTTATTATTGTTACTATGACAACGAAGGTCCGGTACGCCTTTATATGACGTTTTGGAAGTCACTGACAAACGACCTATTCTGTTGTTTAGGTAGGACTAGTTGTTGAGATCTTTCACTAAAAGCCAAAAATGTCAACCTGCTGGTGGAGCTAGAGAGATCAGGGGATCACCAAAATCAGTGGGATTCATCCACTGGGGACCACAAATGTCTGTACAGAATTTCATGGCAATCCACCCAATCGTTGTTGAGATATTTTAGTCTGGACCAAAGTGGTGGACCGACTGACAGACATTGCCATCCCTAGAGCCACTAGCATGGCTGAAAGTACTAGAGTTTGTGTTGTGGGGTTTTTTAATATTGCACATTTTTACTCTGTTGCTTATATTTTACTGTGCACTTCTGTGTCTTTAGGTCTATGTGGTGATGGAGCTCTGTGTGAAAGGAGACCTCTTGAAGCACATCAATGTCAAGGGGGCCTTACCTGAACATTCAAGCTGCAGGCTTTTCACACAGCTGTGCGAGGCGGTCCATTATCTTCACAACGCTGATGTGGCCCACAGAGACCTTAAATGTGAAAACCTGCTGCTGGACAGGCATCACAACCTCAAAGTCTGTGACTTTGGGTTCAGCAAGAGGCTCACTTACGTAGACAGGCGGATGGTGCTGAGTGAAACCTACTGTGGCACGTCGTCCTATGCAGCACCTGAGATTCTGAGAAGTTTTCCATACAACCCCAAAGTGTCTGATGTGTGGAGTATGGGTGTTGTGCTGTATATGATGCTCTATGCATCGGTGCCCTATGATGCCACCAACATTAGAAGGATGGTGGGAATTCAAATGCAGCATAATATCAACTTCCCAAACATTCCGTCTGTTTCATCTGAGGCAAAAGACCTTATCCGGAGCATTCTGCAACCTGTTGTGGAGCAGCGGATTACAATCAGCAGCATATTACAGAGTTCCTGGATGTTGCGGGAAGGGAGAATGGAGGACAGTGCTGAGGCTCCTACATCAAACACTGGCCCTGGGCAGGAAGGACCTCCAGATGAAAAGGCCAAAGTGAATGAGAAACTTTCAAAAGACAATTCAGATCCAGGGGAAGGACCATCAACTGCTGCCCCAAGACGGTGATGTCAAGTTAAAAATTAGAAGCTGACAAAACTTTAAATAAAAACATTCATTAACCCTTTTTTTGAAAAGCAACCAGCTGCAAAGTGTTTGAGTTTCCTCAGTTGTATGTGTGACGACTCTCCCACGGTCTTGGAGGCTCCTGTCCAACCTCAGTAGACCTCAGGTTGACAGTGGAGGGTCGTCAGCTGATTAAACTCACCTGGGCTCTTAGACTATATAAACCTCTCCCTTCCTACAGCTGACACCCACCTAACACCCAACCTATTTTGTTTTGCAACTTCAACACTTCCACACATACGTCACACATTCATGCATTGCTGATTTACACACCCATTGTTCATTTGTTTTAATAATAAAATATTCATTTTAAGAAAATCTCTCACATGGACTCCTTGTCACATTCCCTGAGCCAGTTTGTGACATATGGCCAGTAAGGTGTGTCAACAGTAAAAAATTCTGAGTAAACATTACTGCATTAAAGTTATTTTTTTAAAGGGGTGGTTAAAGAAAACAATGCTATACGATGTTATTAGATAATAATGGTGAATTAAAGAACATCTTTAGGCTGCAAAATAAATTGCATTAGATGTCAACGTATACACTAGTGGAACAAAATCCTGCCACCAAGCCCTGATGTCCAAACCAACAAATTCCTTTTCTATAGACGGCACTTTGCGGCCTGTGCATACTACTGATCATCAATTATAAATACACAACCACCTTCCTTTGTATCAACTTACTACAATTAACCACAAAAGAGGACAACACAGAGAAAAACTCCACAGCAGCTGCAGCCACAAACACACAAGCAAAGGACAGACTGCACAGTTTTTACACACCGCATAGCGTGCACACACAACGCTTTGTTGCTAGGCAATGCAGTGGTTGTTAAAGTTCTTCTCTGGGCAGTGAGGGTTGTACTCACCTGTCTGAACGTCATTCTGTGAGACCTGTGCACCAAGAAGTCCTCCACAAACAGCTCCAGGTTCAACTTCTCTGCTCATTCATTCTCAATGCATGATACAACCAGTCCACTCAGCCTCTCTGTTCCACTGCTGCGCTCCTCACAGTTTTTTGTTGTTTTTTTTTAGCTGAAAGAGGCTCTGCAGTCACAACTGTGTCAGGGATTACGGTCACAAACAGCAGAAAGGCGTCACACACCTCACTGAAGGTAGAAGTTCCTGAGTAAATGTAGAAGTCACCACTGGATGATCCAGCATGAGCATGTTAGCATGTTGCATGTTAGCCAGACCCAGCGTGCACCTGTTCCCACTCACCCAGTGGCGGATGAAATCAGTAATTAGATTTATATTATTATTTAGGGTAGATGCAACCTTTTTTAAAGGGAAAATTTGCCACCTGTCATGTGGATGTGCACTCAGTGTTGATGGTTAATGTCGTCAATTGAAGCAATACATTCCTCAGTGAGTGATATGTTGACCAAAAAAGCTGAGTGTACAGAGCCGTACACTGGCAGTACCTACATGTACCAGGATACATTGCGCGTAAGCTTCTGACCCCTATGAGCAAGCTAGCTGCTGAGTGCTGCTAATCAAAGTTACACAACGTTTCGATTCCTGCAGTTTGACCATGTATTTTTCACATGCCTTCAGGGCATGTCTATTAGATACAGCAGCAACACACACACATACTGGCGAGGAGCAGAACAGGTTTCTTATAACAACAAAGCTACCGCTAGCTGAGCAAGCGCTGCAGTATAAAGTTCCACAAAAGCAACATGAAAAAACAGTTCTGGCATCCAACCTACTACTCTCGTTATTTAGTTGGCTTCAAATGAGGCTAAACGTTCACACAGTTTCTCCCTCAATATTACAACATTAGTCTCGGCTGAATATCCGAGTCTGCCAAAACACCCCTGTAAATGTATCCTCGTCCATAACATCCTCTGCACTCACATTTTGGGATGCCATTTTCGCACCACTGAAGTTGGCTTCCGATTCGCAGCTTCCGATTCAGCAGTTAAGGGGAAAGTTAAGGGAAACTTAATTTACAGTGCTGAAGCTGCCGATTCTCCGTTTTTTGCATCTCTTACTGTTGTGAAAGCATGTTAGACATTTTGGGTAAAGCCTTAACGCTGTCTGGAACCCATTTTCAAATTTGTGAAAACTTTATTGTATTTGTGAAAATACAAAAAAGGGACATTTCACTGCTTTTGTCACATCTAGACCACATTGAACCAGGTCCAGATCCAAAACCACTATACCTAGACTTGTCAAATCTGGACTAGATTATCCCAAAGACTCTTTAAAACACCGTTTTAGATTTGTGAAACCTTTATTGGATTTGTGCAAGAAACATCACATCTGGACCTGGTCTGATGTTGTGTACATGTGAAAAAAGCAGTGAAATGTCCCTTTCTTGCATTTTCACAAATCCAATAAAAGTTTCACAAATCTGAAACTATGTTTTAAAGAATCTTTAGTCTCTCTGAGATCTGGTCCAGATTTGACAAGTGTAGGTATAGTGGTTTTGGATCTGGACCTGGTCTGATGTGGTCTATGGGGCCCTAAGCAGGTGCTTAGTTTGTTTACTGACATCATGCAGTTCATCTGTTCACCACCAGAGGGCGCCATGCCGCCATCAGTGAAGAGAGATGCTTTCCTACCATTAGAAGAAGATCTTTCTGTCTGCTGTGTGTTAACAGGATTAAACTGTGGATCAGAAATGTTTAGCAGAGTTTAAATGGCACCTTTTCACTTCTTCTGCTGTGTTCTTTGCCATTTTCAGCTCCACCTGCAACAAGAAGAGACACATTGCAACAAACCTCCTCTGATGAAGTCACAGATCAACCACACCTGCACCGACACACCTGCTGCGTCCCGACTCAGACCATACTCCTTGGAAACATCTGATTTAAGGAGCATATATTTATGTGTTCACAAAATCAGCTATTCTCTTTGAATGGGAGCAGTGTCTCCTACAGAGTGTTGCATTATGGGTTATCTGTAGCCTTATTGTTGCTAGTCTATCCAGTTTCTTCCTATACCATATAACATATTAGGGAACCAATAGGACGACAGAAACAATTAAAGCCATCAGGAGAGCGAGACCCCATTAAAGCTCATCACATGTTCTAACATCAGCTGCAGGTCACTGCTGCTGTTTTCAGTCTGTATTAGTTTCCATGTAGTCAAAGTATCTACATCAGCAGTGAGCTGAATGAGCTGTCAGCAGCTCCTGTTTGCAGTGTACCCATGGATGTACAGACAACTATCACTGGAATACTGTGATACTGAAGAAAAGTTCAGAACAACTTCTGCAGCCTCTTTGTTCTTTCTGGACGTTTGTTCTGGATGAACATCAGAGATAATGATATCCTTGGGAAGTGGAAGTCACACTGAATGATTCAATATGAGTTTCATGTCTGTGAGTTCAGGTCTGACTGAGTGAGGACTCTGAGGAAGAGGAGTGCCTCCTTCCTCCTGCAGGATCTCTGCCTCCCCTTCAGCTCCTGTGTGATGTAAATCCTGTCTGAAAGGGACTTAACACACTGAGTGCAGTACAAACTATACACCGATCGGCCATAACATTATGACCACTGACAGGTGAAGTGAAGAACATTGATTATCTCATTACAATGGCACCTGTCAGTGGGTGGGATATATTAGGCAGCAAGTGAACATTTTGTCCTCGAAGTTGATGTGTTGGAAACAGGAAAGATGGGCAAGCGTAAGGATGTGAGCGACTTTCACAAGGGCCAAATTGTGATGGCTAGACGACTGGGTCAGAGCATCTCCAAAACCGCAGCTCTTGTGGGGTGTTCCCGGTCTGCAGTGGTCAGTACCTACCAAAAATGGACCAAGGAAGAAAAACCAGTGAACCGGCGACAGGGTCATGGGCAGCCAAGGCTCACTGATGCACGTGGGGAGCGAAGGCTGGCCTGTGTGGTCCGATCCAACAGAAGAGCTACTGTAGCTCAAATAGCTGAAAATGTTAATGCTGGTTCTGATAGAAAGGTGTCAGAAGACACAGTATATCGCAGTTTGTTGCGTATGGGGCTGCGTAGCCGCAGACCGGTCAGGGTGCCCATACTGACCCCTGTCCACCGCCGAAAGCGCCTACAATGGGCACGTGAGCATCAGAACTGGACCACGGAGCAATGGAAGAAGGTGGCCTGGTCGGATGAATCACGTTTTCTTTTACATCATGTGGATGGCCAGGTGCGTGTGCGTCGCTTACCTGGGGAAGACATGGCACCAGGATGCACTATGGGAAGAAGGCAAGCCGGCGGAGGCAGTGTGATGCTTTGGGCAATGTTCTGCTGGGAAACCTTGGGTTCTGCCATTCATGTGGATGTTACTTTGACACGTACCACCTACCTAAACATTGTTGCAGACCAAGTACACCCCTTCATGGAAACGGTATTCCCTAATGGCAGTGGCCTCTTTCAGCAGGATAATGTGCCCTGCCACACTGCAAAAATGGTTCAGGAATGGTTTGAGGAACACGACGAGTTCAAGGTGTTGGCTTGGCCTCCAAATTCTCCAGATCTCAATCCAATCGAGCATCTGTGGGATGTGCTGGACAAACAAGTCCGATCCATGGAGGCCCCAACTCACAACTTACAGGACTGCTAACGTCTTGGTGCCAGATACCACAGCACACCTTCAGAGGTCTAGTGGAGTCCATGCCTCGACGGGTCAGGGGTGTTTTGGCGGCAAAAGGGGGACCTACACAATATTAGGCAGGTGGTCATAATGTTATGGCTGATCGGTGTATATAATGAACATGTAGCATGGAACTGGGACACAGCGAGCGTCTGACAGTGAAATAAAAAGGTAAACGTGGCATTTTGTGGGCAGGTTCTGGAGCATCATCCTCACCATGTAGCTGTTAAATGCGGACGAGTTGGCGTCCACCATGATATATTTATTGATTAGGATGTAAATGTGTTGATATCTGTATGCAGCTCTGTTGTTAAAGTGTCCAATAAAAACATGATGCTTCACGTCGCCTTCAGACAAACTCAGTAGGCAGGCTGAGAGAGAGACGGATGTACCTAAGTCTCTCCTCATCTTTCTTTGGGAGGTTAAAGTCTCATTGAATCACCTCCCAGATGTGTTTGGCCTCTTCGTACGTCAGATGAGACAGATCCAGTTTACGCTCCAATGACGTCCGGGCTGAAATAAGACGACATCGTCGGCAAACAAATGCATTTCAAATAAGTTCAAACTGTATTTGTTGACTTTAACATCCAGCAGAGCAACACAATCATCACACTGACAGTAATGACTGGTGGAGTTCCTCAGGGTTCTGTTGTCGGTCCTCTGTATTTTCAATTCAGCTGCTGATGTACGTCATTCAGTGCATTAAAAACACATACATTACAATAAAGGTGGAATATTTTGAAAAGAAAGATTTAAATATTTAGAGGTAAAAGAAAAGTCATAATGTTTTTTTTAAAAAGTAGCAATATGTTTCAGGTGTGAAAAGTGCTAAAAGTCTTAGTGTAACTGAGTGAACAGCGGCCTCTGTGGCCACACGTGGGAACTACAGGATAATGACACTGAACTCTGTGCTGAAACCAACCAGATGTTTCTGAGTTTGTCTGTAACAGGAGCAGAAGAGTCTGTGATGTTGCTACTTAGCTAGCTAACGTTAGCCACCGTTAGCTCCTGCTCATACCAGACTACATCTGAGTGTTGAAGCCAACAAAGCTGCGTTTTCTGTTTTATGGATCAACGTTTCGTTGAATTAATTCATTCAATAATTAAATGAAGATCAGTTCCAGAAAGTCTGACTGAATGAAATCAGTTTACAGTAAAGTTTTAACGAGATGTAATGAAAGTTAATCTGATGGAATAAATGTGATCAAAGAGAAGAATAAAGACTCACTGTGTTCAGCTGCTGAGACTGATGAACCGTCTGACTCATTTTAAACTGAGAGAATCAGCTGATCACATGACCACCATCCTCATGACAACAACTACACACTGATACACACTCAAATACACACTCAAGTACATACACAACTTTCACAACGGAGTACAGGCGGAAAAACAGGAAATTCTAGAATAAAGTCAGAATATTTAGAAAGAAAGTTAAGATAAAGTCATATTTTAAGTGGAAAAAGTTATTTTATGAAAAAGGCTGTACTAATATGATCAATTCTAAAAAACAAAGTCACAACGTTTGGAGGAAAGATTGTAATTTTACAAGAAAAAGTTATTTTAAAAGAAACTACCTGTAATTTTGCAAGAGAACAGTCAAGTGCTTCAGAAAGCTTCGTTTGCCGATCACTGCTCAGATCCTTCATGTGACATCAACCTTCAAAAGTTTGTCTTGTTTTCAGAGACTGCAATGTTTAGATTAATGTGACTGTGTTTTCATGTTAATAGTCTAATTACTCCTCTGACCTCCATGTTCATCAGTGATGATGCTGCTCTCTGCTGGACTGGAAGAAGTCAACAGTCTGCAGAGTTTCATGAAGGTGTAGGCCTCACTAAAACACCAAACACATTCACTGAGTGTAAAGAGAGCAGGTTTGTCTCCTGCTGCTCTAACAGCCTCTACTCTTCTGCTTTCAGTCCTTCCAACAGATGTTGAACCTTCTGCAGGGATTTGCTCCCACTCAGGCCCTGTTTCCACCAGGTCAGCTCTGGTTCTTGAACCAGTTCCATTCAGGACTCTTGGAACCTTGATGCTATCTAGAGAAGCAGTTCATGTTTCCATCAGTTTTGAGTGGAACCATTGTAATCAAGGACGGGTCATCAGCAGAGGGCGTTGCACAATGGAAGTAAACAGTAGGAGCAAGATGGCGGATCGCATTGATTACCTGCGAGCTTTTGTTCTGTTATTACAGATATTTGTTTTTGGACCAACTATTAATGATGAGATGACGTAAAAGACTTACCATAGTAGACCAGAGACCACTGCTGCCTTATCCATCCTCTCTTTCCAACCTGTAGAATATGACACTGGACAGATGACGTCGCAGCTCGCACTTTAGGTCAAGGAAAACCTGCTGTTTTTGGTTCCAGCTGGGAACCAACTTTTCAGGTTCTGAACTGATTTATTTGTGGTGGAAATGCTCCAAACGGTTCAAAATTAGGTGCTCGAACCTGGAAGGGGTTCAGGTCTGGACTCTGTGCAGGTCAGCCAAGTTCTTCTACACCAAACTGAGAAAACCCATTTCTTTTAGGACAACGGCATCCACAGACTTTTGGCCATATACTGTCTCTTTGAGCTGAATCATGTCAGTAGTCCTGACCTGAGAAAGACAACAGACACACTCACAGTAACATTCTGCTTTTATTGGAACAAGAGCCAGAATTCAAAACAACACATGACAGAAGGTACCATTTGTCCACCATTTAATGATCAGAGCCTCCATCTTGAAAGGACTGGAAGTGGAAGTTTCAATCACTTTGAATGATTTTGTACAAAGTTCATTGATTCATTTATTACAATAATCTGAAAGATTTATGTAACTGTGGTCCTGTACAGACTCAACTGATGTGTTTCTCTAACAGGAGGAGACTCTCCCTCCTACAGAGAACACAGAGACACAGAGGAACCAGACCAGGACCAGAACCAGAACCAGAACCCAGGATAAAGAGGTTCAGTGAATGTGGTGTTGAATGTGTGGAGGTGGATGTGAGTGTCAGAGGAGACTGTGTAGAAGGACAGAGAGCCAGCAGGACAGTCCACATACACTGCTACTATGTTAGAGGAGGAGGAGGAGGTGGAGGAGGAGATGGATATTTCTCTGTCATTGTGCCAGACAGAGTAACCATCATCAGAGCACCTCAGACTCCAGGACTGATCATTCCTTCCAAACACACAGTCTTTACTGTTTCCTCTCCTGTTGATTCCTCCATAACTCACTGATATAGAAACTCTTCCTCTCCACTCGACCTCCCAGTAACAGCGACCAGTCAGACCATTTCTACACAGGAGCTGAGACCAGAAGTCAAACCTGTCTGGATGATCTGGATATGACTGATCCTCCTCCAGAAGTGTCGCCTTCCTGTTGTTGTCAGACAGTTTGATCTTCCTGTTTACTGTGTTTGCGTCGAGTGTGAGTTCACAGGAATCTGATGGAGAGAACAAGACACAATACAGCTGCAGGTAAGAATCTATCATCTGTTCATTGATTGACAGTTTGATGATGACATCAGAGATTTGAATGAGTGATGTCACAGTGTAAAGACGGTTGAATATGTGCTGCTTTGTTGTACTTACACTTCCTCAGACCTGGTCTCATCCAGCGGACTCCAGCAGACTCCACCCTGAAAGGAGGAGGGGGGTCAGACCAGCACATCCTCTTTCAGCATGCAAACATGGACATTACATTCCTCTCATCCACATCAACACAATATGTGCATCTGATAACACACACAAACTCTTTCTGGAGGATCCCGTCGCCATTAAGAGTCCCACTTCAGAAGCAGTCCTTGGTTCCAGACCTCTGCCATAAAACCAAGTGACAAAGACTCCAAGACTGTTTCCCTCCAAAACCTCTTTCTGATACAAACAGCATAATTTCATGTGTTGGGATGTTTGGTGCATGTTCATGTTACTGTGGTTTGGTGTTGAATTGATATCTGTGATGTATATTACAGCAGTAATAATTACTATCAGGATCACTTCTATTTCCACTGTGCTGCACACGTCATGTTTGATGTCATTAAAAGCAGAAATAATGACAGTTCTGGGAAAATTACTCTCATATTTATATCTGTTGTGACAGACATAAAATGTCCAAAGGTGAGCTTCAGTGTTCAGTGTTTGAGCCCTAACCCTTCAACCCAAAACTAGAACTGGTTTGGACTTCCTTTGTCCACTCTTCCTCTCTTCTTCTCTTCTTTCTTCCTCTCTTCACTCATTACTCTAGGCTTCATGCTGCCTTTCTTCCTGAACTGACCTGAAGAACTGCAGACGGAGGAATGAAACAGCAAAGACTTGCTGGAACTTCTCCAGCCCACACCATGTTGGCCTCTCGGTTGGTCTGGTCAAAGGAACCAGGCCTCCCTACACTAAACCATCTACAGCAGAGACCCAGAGTCTCTCTGTCCTCTCCTGTGTGAGCCCGACTCCTTCAACTCAGCCTTCCACCTGCTCCATGTGGGATTGCCAACACTACCTCAACAACCTGCGCTGTTTGCCAAACAGCCACATTAAAAGCTGCATCCAGCAGCCACATCTGGCCCAAGACTTGGCCTGCATGAATGCTGCTTAAGCTGCAGGAAACCGCTTCCTTGGAGACCTCCTACACAAATATCTCCTTAATGTTCAACCAGTGTTTCTGTTGTGAGCGATGGAAAAAGGCTTCCTACATGTGAGATTGTTCATATAACACTCATATCCACCATCAGCGAGAAAGACCTCCTCTATCACACTGATTGTCTGTGGCTGCAGCAGGCCTCTTCATACCTGAGAGTGCCCAGTCTCCAGTGTGGATCCTCCAGTCCAGCAGACAGCAGCTTCACTCCTGAGTCTCCTGGATGGTTGTAGCTCAGGTCCAGCTCTCTCAGATGGGAGGGGTTGGAGCTCAGAGCTGAGGCCAGAGAAGCACAGCCTTCCTCTGTGATCAGACAGCCTGACAGCCTGCAAACACACAAAACAACACACATGGCAGATCACCTGAAGGTCCTGCTGTGTCACTCAGATACAAGAAGAAACTCTCCAAATAAATAAATAAATAAAAAATACAATGACTGAATCAGGGAGCTAACAGTAACCATGTCACTGTGATCTAAATGTTACAGCCATGTTAGCAGCTCAGTGAGGCTATACTGACAGAGGGGTGTTTTGAGCTAAATGCTAACATCAATATGCTAACATGCTCACATTGACAATGTTCATGTTTAGCAGATATATTGTTTGTTGCTAATTAGCAGTAAACACAGAGTGCAGCTGAGGCTGATGGGAATGTCATTAGTTCTGCAGGTATTTGGTCATAAACGAAAGTGTTGGACACATTAACATGTTGACCTGATGATAGAGGAAAAGTCAGAGGATCACCAAAGTTATTGCAGTTCATCCTGAGGGGAACATGAATGTCTGAACCACATTTCATCACAATCTATTCAATACTTGTTGAGACATTTCAGTCTGGACCAAAGCAGTGGACTGATTGACTGACCCACATTACCATCCATAGAGCCTCGCTGCTAGCATGGCTAAAAACATGAAAATGTGTTTATGAAGAGTGAAGTCTTTGCCAAAAAGGGAGAATAAAGACATATACTTTGAGCAGAGTGCTGTGAACACTCACAAAAGAAAACTGTGACTTCACAGTGGTATATCAAAGTAGCCACCAGACAGAGGCAACTAGTCTGTTCTTTAACTTGAAACCAGTGCTTGAGGAACCCTCCTCTGAATACTTTGCTGCATGTTTTTGTTTGTTGTTCAGTGTTCATTTTGGTCCAGGCACAAATTTAGAATAAATCTTTAAAATCATCAGTGGTTTTTAATGATTCAACAACAAAAGCAAAAACAAGAGAAAATGCTAAAAAAAAGGAAGTCTAGTCTAGAAACTACTGCCAAAGTTTAGTTAAAGGTCCTTTAACAAATCATATTAACAGACACAATCCTACACAGGTTAGCTGTTTATCAACTGATATAAACCAGATTTTAAATGGTCATCAGTTGAATGGGTTAATGAATCCTGACCTGAGAGTTTCCATAGTACAGAGTGGACTCCGCAGTCCAGCAGAGAGCAGCTTCAGTCCTGAATCCTGCAGGTTGTTGTTACTCAGGTCCAGCTCTCTCAGACTAGAGGACTGGGAGCTGAGAACTGAGGACAGAGCTTCACAGCTTCTCTCTGAGAGGTTACAGCCACTCAGTCTGGAGAGACAACAGTAAAGTTATAAGTTATTTATTTTATCTCTCCTGTTGAAAGACAGCAGAGTATTTATTGATGAATAAATCCCACTTACAGAGCTTTCTTGGAGGTTTTGACCACTGGCAGCAGCCTCAGAAGAGCCTCCTCTGAAGCAGAGTATTTCTTCAGGTCAAACATGTCCAGATCTTTTTCTGATGACATTAAGATGAAGACCAGAGCTGACCACTGAGCAGGGGAGAGTTTATCTGTGGACAGTGTTCCTGAACTCATGTACTGTTGGATCTGCTCCACTAGAGAACGATCATTCAGTTCATTCAGACAGTGGAACAGATTGATACTTTTCTCTGCAGAGGGATTCTCTTCAATCTTCTTCTTGATGTACTCGACCACTACCTGATTGGTTTTTGAGCCACTTCCTGTCTGTGTCAGCAGACCTCGTAGGAGAGTCTGATTGGTCTGTAGTGAAAGGCCCAGGAGGAAGCGGAGGAACAAGTCCAGGTGTCCATTTGGACTCTTTAAGGCCTGGTCCACAGCACTCTGGTATAAGTGTGTCTCTGCAGGTTCATGGTAGATTGATTGTTCTTCTGACAGCAGACTGACATCAGAGTTGATGAAGGTCAGATGAACATGAAGAGCAGCCAGAAACTCCTGAACACTCAGATGGATAAAGCAGAACACCTTGTCCTGGTACAGTCCTCTCTCCTCTTTGAAGATCTGTGTGAACACTCCTGAGTACACTGAGGCTGCTCTGATATTGATGCCGCACTCTGTCAGGTGTGCTTCATAGAAGATCAGGTTGCCTTTCTGCAGCTGCTCAAAAGCCAGTTTTCCCAGAGACACAATCATCTTCCTGCTCTCTGGATTCCAGTGTGAATCTGTCTCAGCTCCTCCATCATACCTGATGTTCTTCAGTTTGGACTGAACCACCAGGAAGTGGATGTACATCTCAGTCAGGGTCTTGGGCAGCTCTCCTCCCTCTCTGGTCTTCAACACATCCTCCAGAACTGTAGCAGTGATCCAACAGAAGACCGGGATGTGGCACATGATGTGAAGGCTTCGTGATGTCTTGATGTGGGAGATGATTCTGCTGGCCTGCTCCTCATCTCTGAATCTCTTCCTGAAGTACTCCTCCTTCTGTGGGTCAGTGAACCCTCTGACCTCTGTCACCATGTCAACACACTCAGGAGGGATCTGATTAGCTGCTGCAGGTCGTGTGGTTATCCAGAGGTGAGCAGAGGGAAGCAGGTTCCCCCTGATGAGGTTTGTTAGCAGCACATCCACTGAGGTGGACTTTGTAGCATCAGTCAGGATTTTTGTGTTGTGGAAGTCCAGAGGAAGTCGACACTCATCCAGACCGTCAAAGATGAACACAACCTGGAACTCTTCAAACCTGCAGATTCCTGCTTCTTTGGTTTCAGTAAAGAAGTGATGAACAAGTTCCACCAAGCTGTACTTTTTCTCTTTCAGTACATTCAGCTCTCTGAAAGTGAATGGAAATGTGAAGTGTATGTCCTGGTTAGCTTTGTCTTCAGCCCAGTCCAGAGTGAACTTCTGTGTTAAGACTGTTTTCCCAATGCCAGCCACTCCCTTTGTCATCACTGTTCTGATTGGTTCATCTCTTCCAGGTGGGGGTTTAAAGATGTCTTCTTGTCTGATGGTTGTTTCTGGTCTATCTGGTTTCCTGGATGCTATTTCAATCTGCCTGACCTCATGTTCATCATTGACCCCTCCAGTCCCCCCCTCTGTGATGTAGAGCTCTGTGTATATCTGATTCAGAAGGGTTGGGTTTCCTGCTTTAGCAATCCCCTCAAACACAAACTGGAACTTCTTCTTCAGGTTAGATTTGAGTTTATGCTGACAAACTGCAACAATACTTCCTGAATGAATGCACAACAAATAAGATCAATAAGTGATTTATAAATAAAACACAACAATTTAATTCCCCTAAAGAATGCATATAAACATATTTTGGTCCATCTCTTGAGACATTTATCCAGCATGTTAACTCTTTAGAGGAATCCTCTTACTGTGCTGCAGACAGTCAGCCAGCTCCTCCTGCTTCATTCTCCTCAGGAAGTGCAGTGTGATCTTCAGAAATGCCTCTCTGCTGCTCCTCCTCTGCTCTTCATCCTCACCGCCCAACACCTCCTCATCCTCCCTCGGACTCTCTAAGCATTCTGGGTAATCTGAACTCAGATCCTTCTGGATCTTCTTCAGCTCATTCTTCACAAAAGTGACAATGTTCTCCTCCAGCAGCTGGAACAGAATATTATATGAATAACACAAACTAAATGTTGGACAGACGGACAATCCACTGGTGCAGCATGGAGATTATTGTGAACACAATAGATGTAAAAGTAGTTGTTGTACAGGTACAGACCATAAATATGGAGTCCATGTGTGTTTGATGCTGCTGGGCAGACTGACCATTGGGAACCTCTGAGCTCTCCTGGTCGACTCTGTGGAGGAATCATGAAGAATCAGCTCCCATTATGTCCATCCACACAAACAGAAAACATCATCAGAAACATCATTTCACTAGCAAGGACCACACCATCAACAAGATACATTTAAATGATTTATTGAACAATAATGATACTGCGAGCTGGAACGGCTTGGTCTTTCCGTTGGATGCTGCAGTGTGGGGAAGCTTTGTGGGGGAATCCACCATAGCACCCGGGTATGACGGACCCCCTTCAGGACCCTACCGAGAGGAGAAAGGAGAGGAGAAAGGAGGAAACGAAAAGGGGGGCTGGGGGGGGGATTAGCGGTAACTGGAGAAGGGTGGGAGATGAGCGTGTTAGGATAGCGAATGGGGGACTTAGCTGTAGCCAGGGTGAAGTTGGTGGTTCCCTGCGGGGCTGAAATCGGTTGAAAAGGAAGACCGGAGGTGGCTGGGAGAGGAACTTGCTGCTGCAAGGGCTGTGGAGGAAGGTTTGGTGCCGGCATCCCGGTGCAGAAGGCTCCGACTGACGTGAGCTGCAGAGACTGGTGGAGCTGGGAGACGGAGGATCCTGGCATCCCGGTGCCAGGGCTGTTCTGCCGCCTTTTCTCTGGAGGACGTGGGTGAACTGGCCCTTTAACGGGGTGCTGACGTCACAGCAGTTTTCTCGGGTGTACATGATGACGTCACCTGGAAGAGTGCTGGGGTTGACAGAGCTGGCATGATGGGCTGACATGAGTGTATTGAAAAGTTTAGCTTTATTGTCCATTCTGTAAAAGGGGATTCCTTTATCCTTGAGAGTTTTTTGGCGGCAGCGAAGATGTACTGCACTTGAATTCCCTCTTCCCCTCTTCTCTGATGAGGGTGGTGGGCTGGGAGATGAGGAGGATTTGTCGGATGAATGGTAGTGGTTTTTTATGTTGAGGAGAGATGAGCTGGGCAGGATGTGGACAAAGGACGAGACGGTGTGCGAGCTTCCTGGACTTACTCGTTTCCTGGACGGCTTTTGCTTTACGGAAAGCGGGGTCTCGGGCACTGGGGCGGTGGAGAAGTTTCGGCTTCTGTTGCTGGGGCTGCTGGCATGGATTGATGGCGACTTGGAGCGTGGTTGTGTCCAAATAAATCATCGTCCGACGGGGAAAGGGAAACGAAGTCCATGATGGAGATGAGGTGAGTGGGTTGTCAAAGCTGTGAAACGTTGCTCGTGGGTAGATTACTGGGTGCATGAGACACACAGTATGCAAGAGCGAAAGAGGAGAGGGTTAGGAGGGTATTTATGGAATGCCGGATGCGGTGTAATTGAGGTGTGGTCCTGCTCCCGAAATTCTGCTAGATAGCTTCAATTATTTGGAGTGAGGAATCTAAGTCCAATATTCCCTCTCTTTCAGCTCTTTTTTGGTCAAACCATGAGTAATGACACACCAGCAGAGGTGCGTTATGGGTAAACCGTAAACCATGGTCAGGCAAGCCAGTGGGTCTTGAAGAAGTTTCCACGTACCCTGACCATGTGGGCATCATTCCTCATACATATGGAATATGTAAAAGAGTGGAGAGATCTCTTCATTCAGAGAACCATGGTTACAATGTAACCACATGTTGACTCCTCTTGGTTTGTTTGTAAAAAGTCAGTGTGAAAACAAAATGAGTGAATATTTTAATATTTATATTTTAATGTTATTAACAGCTGACCTCTTTGCAGCAGAGGGTTGTTGTCCTTTAAAAAGAATGAGGCGAGGATTTGACTGGTCACTCTTAAAGGACACACAGCTGGGTCCAGGTCCAGGTTCAGGATAGTCTGGTCGCTGGAGGGTGCTGATAGAAATAAATAATAAAATGAACTTATTACAAACACAACACACACAGAGCTTTGAGTGTGAATAATGATGGTGGAGTGATTTGAGTCCTGGACAGTCAGAGATCCTGGTCTCACCTCTGAGCTCTGGTCTGGCTCTCAGGTTCCCCACACAGAGTGGTTTTAGAGGGAGGGACTCCCTCCTCTCTGTCCTCACACTGATTCATGCTGCTGAACTCACATCCACATCAGCGCACACACACTTTGATCTGGAGAGGAAACACAAATCATTCATCTGCACATCAACTGGAATCCTCCTTTCCAACATTTCTCCTGTAGAAAGATCAGCTGCTCCTCCACTGATTGGCTGCTGCTTCCTGTTTCATCATATCAGTGTCAGTTGAATGCAGTCAGACAGCAGTGTGAGGCAGAGAAAGCTGCCATCAGCTGCTCTACTTCTATTATCAGTCCACTAGATAGTGTCATGAAGCTGCAGTGAAGTGAAGAGCAGATGCCTAGGGGACCATTTCCATTCACTGATACACTGAAGGACTGAGGTGGACTGATGTGGTCTGACAGAGTCTCTCTATCTACAGGGTCCCTGTAGAAAAGGACTTGATGCAACAAGCTACAGCTGATTATTTCACACCAACAGCTGGGATTAAGGCTCCAATATAACACCATAACATCATCTCCCCCTCACTGGAAATACAAAAGAAGTAATATTGACTTTTTATGGGTCTGAAACTTCCTAATAACGACCTCCAGAGTTTGCTGTAAATGACTCTAATTATAGGCCTTAATAAAACCTTCAAACAGAGACACAGTTCAGCTGCTTCTTTTCTAATGAATGAATTCAAATGAACTGCAGAGCTGATGGAACCAGAGCACA
This sequence comes from Macquaria ambigua, assembly GCA_008360985.2. Classification (NCBI taxonomy): domain Eukaryota; kingdom Metazoa; phylum Chordata; class Actinopteri; order Centrarchiformes; family Percichthyidae; genus Macquaria; species Macquaria ambigua. The sequence goes on from VMKM01001094.1 coordinate 100,445, forward strand.
GCAGGTCTGAACATTTATCTACACAAACACACAACGCAACATATCGGAAGAAAAAGTGCCAACACAACAGTGTACAAATACTGCATTACAAGTAAAAGTCCTGCATTCAAAATAAGCTGCTGCATAAGTATTCTGAGCTTCATGTAGTTAAATTATCAGCAGTAAAAGTACTTGTGCAGTAAAATGTCTCTGTAACTAAAGTACAAGTACCTCTAAACTCTACTTAAGTGCAGTACTTGAGTGAATACTTTCTCCCACTGTTGAATAATATGATCCTGAATATTGATCTATGAATACTGATCCTAAATGTCATGAAATAAATAAAGTCTCGATAAAACAGTGAAAGATGAATGTAAATAAATCTCTTTCATGTATTTATTGATTAGTAGCTGTTGATCAAATCCATATTTGGGCTAATGAGCATTATTGATAAGCGACACTACTTCCTGTTGGAGGAGCTCCAGGAGTTCATCTAGTGATGCAGTTACATATTATAGCCTATTTATTTAATTAAAACATAAAACGTTTAATCTCCTCACCCCCTCTGACCCCCATACTGAGTCCACATCAGTGCTGTGGTGGAAAAATAATGACAGACCATTCACCGACACAAATAGCTTCTCCAGCGGCTGTCTGGCCTAAGCGAGGATGCCTTTAGTGGCTCAGACAGCGGGAGTGCAGGAAAAGCTGCCTTCAGTCATCAGTAGCCTAGTGGAGCTACACAGTAATAACGACTCTGTGTTCAACTACTGACGACCAGCCAGCTTTACTTCTGCTCTTATTCCTCCCTTTACTCTCACTAACACAAGATGGTGGAGAACAGTTGAGAGATTTTGTTTCTCAGCTGACTGAATATCAAAGTTTTAACAACTGAGTGGCAGATTTCTGCTGTTTTCAGCGCAACAAGCTAACAGCAGTAAGCCTAACAAGATGAGCAGAGAGTCATTAAAGTGTAAAACAGTGACAGATGTGGGTTAAATTACCTTTAAATGGAGAAAAGAAGCTGCGCCTCGACGGCCACAGAAAGAGAAAATAAACTTGAAACAGGAAACAGGAGGGGAAGTCATGTGTGTTTACTGGAATTTGGGGCTGATTCCTGTTGTGTGAACACAAACTGATGCCAATAAATCAAAGTTGAACCGCATCGGGAAACACTTTGATTTAGTGCTGAAAGAATAAGCCACAAGTCAGGAAATGTCTAATGATTTATGGTTTTGCTGTGAATTCTCCTGAAGCAGAAGACAAATTGAGTTTTAAATGCATTCACAGTCTCTACAGGTCTTTACATAATCAGAATCAGAATCAGAATCAGAAATCCTTTAATAGTCTCACAGTGGAGAAATTTACATTGTTACAGCGCAGATAAGAGGTAGAATAAAGATAAATAGGGATATAAATAGAAAAATAATTAAAATCATTAAATAATAAGTAAGAGCACGGTAGGTACACATCCATAAAGTATCTAAAGGTAAGGTATAAGGTGAATAAAGTGTGTGGTAGTGTATATATTGCACATAAGTGTTATTATTGCACGACAGTGAGGTAACAAAAATAAATAAAAACTTTAACAGATTCAGAGGAACATGAACTTAAATATTCATCAGAAATGTTCGTTTATATTCATGTCAAACTGAAATAAAGTGCAGCTAACATCTTTAAATGAGCATCTCTCTTCACATGGCGGTGTGGCGCCCTCTGGTGGTGAAAAGACGAACTGCGTGATGTCAATTTCATTAACACAGATGACATGAAGTGTTTTTAAAAGATAAAAAGACTTATAAATATATAGAGAAGCTATCATGATTAATACATATATATATACATATAAAGCATAGCCTCTCTGGGATGATCTGATCCAGATTTGACAAGTCTATGTAAAGTGGTTTTGGATCTGGACCTGGTTCAATGTGGTCTAGATGTGACAAAAGCAGTGAAATGTCCCTTATTTTGTATTTTCACAAATACAATAAAGTTTTCACAAATTTGAAAATGGGTTCCAGACAGCGTTAAGGCTTTACCTAAAATGTCTAACAGGCTTTCACAACAGTAAGAGGTGCAAAAAACGGAGGATCGGCAGCTTCAGCAGTGTAAATTAAGTTTCCCTTAACTTTCCCCTTAACTGCTGAATCAGAAGATGCGAATCGGAAGCCAACTTCAGCGTCGTCATTTTCGCTGTTGGAATCGTAGCTAGTTTACAAGCTAAGACAACAAGTTTTGTTTTTGAGGCTGAGACTAGAAATCCAAACTGAAACAGCTTGTAGTTCTTCCGTGCCTCCATCTACGTCACTATGACGCCGCTGGTGCTGGAAGAACAACAGATTTTGCAGCAGGATAACTCCACTTTGTCGGGCCAACATAGCATGCACTGAGGAGTTACTGTTTCAATTGACTACATATACCATCAACAATGAGTGGACATCCACATGACAGACGGCAAATTTTCCCTTTAACTATGCCGAGATACAATAATACTAACCACAACCATACCCCATAATGACATGATCCTTAATTTTATTGCATTGTTGTGCATTAACAGTGGTAGGCCCAGCCCGGGAGTGACACTCTGCCAGTGCAGTTACAGAGTGTCACCTCTCTGGACATGGAGCTCTGTCCTCCTGCTCCTTTGGCTCCTCTCTTCTGCTCCGTTCTCTCACAGTTTATCATGACTTTTCATGTGACTTTTGTTTTGACTCTGTAACGGAAGTGACTTGAAATGTAACAAAGTACAATACTTGTTATAAAAAGTACTTAAATAAAAGTAAAATTACAGATTTTAAAAAAATACTCACAAAAGTACAGGCCCATAAAAAACGCCTTTGTTACAATAATGGGAGTAAATGTGATTCATTACTTCCACCCCTGCATATTCGCATCCTGCACAGGGCCTGTCAAAAATGTATTTCATTTTTAATGAGACGCAACAGAGGGAAACATGGATGCAATTAAGGGAAATGTCTTCCTGGGATAGGAGCAGTGTGGCTCATTAGAGCAAGTGGCCACACCTCTGCCTGGTGAGAACTTTGTGACTGTCTGTGAAAGTGTTAAATAGGACGGAGCCGAGTGCCCCAAGCAGTGCTTGATGGATGTAAACGGCTCTTGTCCAGCCAAGCATAGTGTTACTGTGAACTCATATCTGTGGGGTTAGGGCTGCTAGCTGGGAAACCAGATGAAAAGGGAAGGAGGGAGATAGAAGAGACAGAGAAGACAAACAAGAGATAAGAGATAAGATAAACCTTTATTGATCCCCAGCGGGGAAATTCGGTTGTTGCAGCAGCACAAGGACAGCAATACGTACAGATAAATAGAGAAAGTAAAAGAAAGAAATAATAAGAGGTATATAAAACTGAAATAAGAATAAAATAAAAAGATAGAAACTATACAAGAGCATTTGGAGACAAATATTCCAAGGTAAAGAGACAGTGATGTGATTAATAGCAGCAGAGGGTTAGGGTTAGTCTGATGGCAGCAGGGACAAAAGAGCACCTGAAGCGTTCTGATTTGCACCTGGGTGGGATGATCCGGTGGCTGAATGAGCTGCCCATCTGCCACAGCTCGTCGTAAAGGGGGTGAGAGGGGTTATCCAGGATGCTTTTGATTTTGTCCTTCATCCACCTCCTCCAGACTTCCCAATTCCAGCCCGACCACAGAGCTGGCCTTCCTTACCAGTTTGTTCAGTCTGCTGGACTCGCCAGCCTTGATGCCACCACCCAGCACATCACAGTAAAGAACAGAGCACTGGCTACTACAGACTGGATCTTAGATCCCATTTTTTGTTGATTTGGACCCCAAGGTAAAGTGGAGTCCACCCCCTCCACTTCCTCCCCCTGAATGATAACTGGGACAGGGGGCCTCCTATTCCTCCGGTAGTCCACCGCCAGCTCTTTGGTCTTGCTGATGTTGAGCGTCAGGTGATTTTTTGTTACACCATGTAGTCCTTTGTAGTCCTCCTTGTTGTCATTGTTGATGCGTCCAACAATGTAGGAGTCTGAAGTGTAACTAGTGAAGAGGAATGGCGCCAGTACAGTGTCCTGTGATGTGTGCCGTGCTAGCTTGGTGACAGATGATGTACCTGCATCATTTGATCAGAGCTTCCACCACTTTACAATGAAAAACAATGGAGGGCTGATGATTCCTTCTGAAAGTACAGTGAAGGTGGTCAGATCGGCTGAGCAGTTTATTTGGGTGTCCTTTATCAGTCAGTTTGTCCGGGCTGAGACTGGTTCAGAGGATGTGTTTTTTTCTCAGGGAGCACATTCAGGAAACACAGTTTTGGAAACTGAACACTCTTAAATTACAGAGTGGCAGCTCACGGAAAAAGCTGTGCAAAACAGTTCTGTTCCAAGGCTTTTAGCTCCCATCCCCGTTTTGTAAAAGAAGAGCATAACGTGTTGAATCGATATCATATAGAGGACAGACTCTTGCAATATTTGGAGTTTTTACAGTTCCTTATGAATTACTTTCCACCACGTAAATCATTCAGTTCCTGTAAGCCTAATGTTGAGACACTCCTCTCTTGAGCGTCTAGCAGTGATTAGTTTAGTTTATTATTTTTATTTATTTTAAAAAAGAGCATGGATTGTGCAGGAGAGGTAAGAAAGCCCATACAGCTTATAGTAAAAACCTCACCTCTATGATTTACAGTTTATCCTAATACTATGGATATTTGTTTCCATAACATAGGAAGATAAAAAAGAAGAAAAAAAACCAAACATTTGACGTCACTACCCAGACTGCATTGCGACGTAAACAACAATGGCGGCCTACGAGTGAAAGGATTTTTGCAAATTTTATAAAACTAACTAAACTAACTAACTTATATCACATTTATACAGTATAGCTGATGCCAGCGTTAAGCTAATAAGGTCTACAAGTCTTTATAGTCCTTTTTAAAAAAATACTCACAGTTTTTGCTTGCTGTAATCATTCCACCTGTCCATACTAGCCGTGAAAAGATCTCTTCCTAACATGCTTCTGATGTAGATGTTTTTTGTGTAAAAATATATTCTAAAGTATAGCTGAAGCTTATATTCAATTCAGTTTTATTTATATAGCGGCAAATCATAACAGACGTTATCTCAGGGCACTTTTCATATAGAGCAGGTCTAGACTGTACTCTATAATATTATATAAGTCTGTTGCAGTCTGAATCAGACACAGAAAAAACCTCACTCACTCAATGTCTGTGTCAGAGCGCATCACAGTGTAGGGTCTTTTTTTATTGTGTTTATTTTTATTTTTTTATCGTCAGTTGAATTTCCGTTAACATTAAACCACTCTCCTTCATCCATGATCACCATACATTACTATTTGGTAACTAGCTCCTCAATTTATTTGTGCGGCGTGCTTAACCTTTAACCTCACGGGTCATCCTTAATCTCGCAGTTATGTGCAAGATTTGATGGTTGACTGTCTTCTTCCTGAATTAAGTTAAATTACGCCCCAAAACAGTTTTTATCTAGGCTATAATCTCAAACTCGAAACAAATATTTTTCATTTTTATTAACAAATGAATTTTGCCAGATGGAGGGGTGCAACATGGCATAGGTGGGTGGGTACGGATGGGGGTTGGGTGGGAGCCTGGGAAGGGATCTCTTCACAGGCAGTAAGAACAGGAGAAATGATTACAGCAAGCAAAAATGGATTCAGTGCATGGGCACCTTACTATTAAAGACAGAGTTGAAAAGTTGTGAACCTATCCTTTAAGGCCAGGATAGGACAGTGTACTGGCTCCATAGAAACTCACCTGTCACATTGTCAAAGTATAGATAACTTGTATGAAAAAAGCAGCTTAAACCATCATGGAATGTTGCTTAACTTAACTCTTAACTTGTTTCTAATATTAATAATAATGCAACACTGGTTAATCTTAGCGCTAACTATAACTTAATAGTTACTAAATTAAAACTGGGGCGAGGGTAAAGCAAGAGCACAGGGCAGCTTCATCTGTCACTTGGTCGACTTTAATGTCCGCTTCAACAGTAGGACAACTGAACACTCACAACCAAACGTGATACATCATCCCACTGTCTCAACCATCACTAACATCACAGGCAAGGTGCACCGTATTATGAAGTTCCCGAACAGACTACAACATACATACATACATACATACATAGGGCCTACATATGTGGTTACCATTCATTTAATTATGCAAATCTCTCACTAAACCTGAGAAGGTCATCTCTAAAATAGATGTTCAGAAAACTAAATCTCATCTTACAAAAATATGTAAGTAAGTAGGTGAAATAACCAGTTGGATTGGTATCAATTACTACTTTTTGCGGCAAGGCTCAAGAAAGGGTCAGGTACCTCAGCTTGCTAACATCACTTGAGAGATATGCTTCCACCAAGTGGCTGCCAACTGTCATTAAACTGTGGGATGACCAATAAAATACAGAAATTTAAACTGGAGTTATATCTCTGAGTAAGAGTAGGAATGTGCAGTTTCTGGAAGATTGGTTATTTGATCATTGCCATACATCCCTTTGTTGGTCATACCTTGGCAACTTTACCATGTTTTTAACTGTTACATTTTCACTGTTTGCAAAGTATTTTAGCGGAGTACAGACAGCACTTGTTCATGTTTTCATTCTTGGATTAAAGAACGCGCTCAAGAAAGTGTTTTTAAGCTAATACGTAAATAATAAGTAAAATAAATACCGTATTAAACGCATGTGCGTCAGCACTGCTTTTATTTCGAAGACCGGAAGTTGGATCTTTCCTATTCTGATAGACTTTCGTTTCTTACAGGTACCCTACTCCAACTTAAGCCATTCTCGATTACGTTTACACCTGTATCTGTGCGTAAGAGGATAGCCCTCTCCCAGGCCCCGTTTTCCGCGTTTTTTAATTATTTATTTCCGTGTAAACTGCAGTCTTGATATAAAAACATTGATGGTCGATAATTTAGCCCTGCGCTGAGGGCCCCGGGGAGAACTGCAAAGGATTATAAAGTCATCTCAGACCTCAGTTTTTATCCAGCGACATGGCTCGACCACGGCCGCGGGAATACACGGCAGGAGATTTGGTTTTCGCTAAGATGAAGGGATACCCGCACTGGCCGGCGAGGGTGAGTCTGGGATGCGGCCGGGTTGGGAGCACAGGGAGGCGGGGTTGATTTACACAATACAGCCGCTGCTTCGCTGGGGGAACAGGAGGGATGCTACGGTGCCCCGAGCTCGGCTGGGGCTGACTCCAAAGCCACGTTTGGTCCGCGTATTTCTGTTACTGACCACCAACACGTCTATTAAAAGCCTTTGTTTCCCGCCAGGTTGAGTTAAATTGTAGATATGTTAAAATCAGGAAAAAACACAACATTTATTGGGCTCCATTTTCTTAATACGTTTCCTGCTTCATTCAACTCTTGCTTGAGTTAAAACGCAATTTCCCATGTTAATATTTTCCACTAATTAGTTCAACGTATGTTTTTTCATTTAATGTTTGCATTTAGCCGTGCAATAAATGAGCCAGTAGTTGACCTCAGGTAACCCGTAGCGCCTCTGTTTCAACACTAATACACCGTCTCATTTTCAATAAATTATGTTATGTATAGCAGACAGAGTACGGCCTCAAATTCAGTGGCGCACATGGGCTATCATGTCATGAGTTACTGTGGATTTCCTCCATTTCTAACCTCTTACAACAAGTTACAAGGAGCATCTCTCTACCATTATACAGTAGGTCTGACTGCCTCAGTTTAGTTCAATTTCACTACACTTTACTGTATATGTATGACAGGACATAAGCTCATAGTAGCACCATGCATCATTTAAGGTAATATGGTAGACACTAACAGATGTATCTGAAGTATTAGCATTAGGAGGAGTATAATAAATATTCAGTAACAGTTTCTCTCTCCCTGTCCTTCAGATTGATGAGCTTCCAGAAGGAGCTGTCAAACCACCTGCCAACAAGTACCCCATCTTCTTCTTTGGGACCCATGAAACGTAGGCACCTTTTTTCCAGGATGTGCCTTATTCCACTTCCACTTATGTTATTCACGAGCAAAGCAGCTGCCACACTCATATTAATATGAATTGTTGGGATACAGTTGCAGCATATTGGGACTCAGATGGTTTTTGAAAGGGTATTGTTTGAAAATGTTTGATATACCTTACAATACTGTTTTCAATACCTTAGTACCTTAGTAGTACCTTAGTTTAAGTTTGAGCATGAAAGTTCATTCTTGACCTTGGAAATAATAGTTTGACAAAATGATGTTGTCATCACGTGACCTAAGTATGGGACTTTGGTCATGTGATTAAGATCATATACAACCACCTGTTATCATGTGACCGAGATAACATTTCATTTAACAAAATGTGATGAACTGCTAAATGCAGATGAAATGAAGAATTTGAATAAGATATAGCCTAAAGTTAAAAAGTTTCCTGATTTAGATCAGCAAATATATGATCAAATGTGAACTAGCCTATGAATCTGAGCGAGCATTGATACCCAATTTTACTACTTGACCATTTTTGATACTGAATGTTACAGATGCATTGCTGTCAGTACTCAAGTATTGAGGTTTGATATCCAGACCTATTTATAAGCAAACTTTATTTTTTTAAATAAATGGGGTCAGCTAGGGTTTTACCTTGATAGGTTATTACAGTTTAATACTCACAGTGTTTTGGTTTGAAGTTACCCAGCTGCTCATATTTTTACAAAATGTTATATCATTAAATTTGTAAACTGTTATGTGTAAACTTCCAATTATTTAGTGTTTACTGCTGAATTGAACTCCTGAAATGTCATGTGGTTTAGTTTTAGTAATAGTAGTAAATGTCTCGTCCCCCTTCTTTAGTGCATTCTTGGGCCCGAAGGATCTTCTGCCCTACAAGGAGTATAAAGACAAATTTGGCAAATCCAACAAGAGGAAAGGCTTCAATGAGGGCCTGTGGGAGATCGAGAATAACCCCGGAGTCAAGTTCACAGGCTATCAGGTCAGTCGGCAGTCTATTATGTCTGTGGTTCAGAGAGAAGACAGAGGGAAAAAACATGAGGGGGGAGCAGACATGCTTGATGCTCAACAAAGCCACGTTGTCACCTCGCCAAAACTGTTAGACACAAATGAAAGGGCTGTTCAAAGCAGACAGCGTATCAGTAAGAAAGAGTGATTCATTTGTCTTAACTTGCTGTCACACATTTATACATTTGAGGTGTCAGCTATTGGAACTCACCATGTCTGCTTTTAGTTTTGCAAAAAAAATTAAAAATGGTGGGTATCTTTTGTACACAGGCCATCCAGCAACAGAGTTCATCAGAAACAGAAGAGGGGGGAAACACTGCTGATGGCAGCAGTGAGGGCGAGGAGGGTGACTCTGTTGAGGAGGAAGATGACAAGGAGAAGCTGAAGGGAGACAAGACCGGGTCCAAACGGAAAAGGACAGCCACCTCCAAGGTACTTTACTTCAGCTGGGGAACACACTAACACAGGAGCGAGGACAATGGGTATAATAGGAGCACTGAAGATGTTGTGACAATGACAACCAGCCTGATTTGATGTGATCAGTTTAGAGGCCAGATTTGATCAATTTAGATCATCAGCCGTCACTCTCTACACACCTGGCCAGGTGTGTCACTTGTTTTATTAGTGGCTATTCGAATCTGATATGTCTTCTTCCTCTGTGCCATAGAGCTCATCACATCAATCAGTCACACTGTTGCACTGGCTGACATGTTCCTTCATTACCATGAACACACACACTGCAGTTTGTTTTGACTCAGTCCCTCTGGAAATACTCACTGTAGCAGCAAAATTGGATGAATCCGCCGCTGAAAATGGCCCCCATCAAATCCTGTTTGAGTAACGTTTGCTAAAATGTAAAGTGGCAAACTATTTTAGGGGAATCAGAAAATACAGATGAATTCATGCATTGTTGGGTTTTGTCTTTTCATGGGATTTGTTAACAGTAAGAAAAATATAAAGTAACGCCAGCGTTATGCTCCAACAGATATCTGATATTTCCAGAGGGACATTAAAACCTATGAGCAGTACTTCAGTATTTCAGTGACAGATTTCTTAAAATTACACTACAGCTTCACTGTGTGGCATTCTTCCACATTCTATTCATCCAAACATGTTTCTTTAACAGCCTCTGTTCCTGATGATCTTTCTGTATTCATGACGCCCTTCTCTTCAGTTTGACCTTGCCTTTATTTTGAAAAAAGCTCCCAGGTTTGAAGGCATGGAGTGCTGCAGAGACGGCCACTGCCACAGTGTGTTACTGTGTTAGTGCATAAGCCACTGCTGCTGTAAATGGAAGCAGGTTGAAAAAGTCACACGCATCCTGCTCCTCACTTAGCAACCACTGTTGCCTAGCAACTGGGCTCCATTACGCGCAGCACATGTGGTGCATCCGAAGGAATGTGGTGCTGTTGGGGAGCAGTTTGCGGATGTGTGTGTGTATGTGTGTGTGTGTCCTGTCACATCATTGAAACACTGTGTGTGTGTGTGTGTGTGTGTGTGTGTGTGTGTCCTGTCATATCATTGAAACACTGTGTGTGTGTGTGTGTGTGTGTGTGTCCTGTCACATCATTGAAACATTGTGTGTGTGGGTGTGTGTGGTGTGTGTGTGTGTCCCTTGTCATATCATCATTGAAACACTGTGTGTGTGTGTGTGTGTGTGTGTGTCCTGTCACATCATTGAAACACTGTGTGTGTGTGTGTGTGTGTGTGTGTGTGTGTGTGTGTATATACAAGAGGTACATGAGGGAACTGGAATCTCTTCAGCCGAGAAAACACAAGATAAATGTGTGTTTATGGGGTGGTGAGAAGGGGGGAACAATCATTTGGTTGTTAATCAACCTTCCCTCACTCCCCTTTCAACCCCACCCCCTCACGCACACACACACGCGTTGAGTGATGAAGTTACACCATTGGTAGGTGGAGTGTTGGGGTTTCCCCATTGATCGTTGCTCTTTCAAAATTAATAGTTGCGAACAGTCCTGAATTACAGGATTGGAACATACACTGTGTGGGTGCCGGTCCTGGATGCAACTATATCAGAGTGTAGGGTAACATTAGCGCCTCTGTTCAGCTCTTTATCTGGTTTGGGGACGGTTACATGCCAAACCTGTGACGTTGAGTAGCGCTACATTTTCCCAGGCTCATGAGTTAATCGTCATTGTCATCCTTTTCTTCTGTAAAACTGAAACATACTGTTTGAAAATAGGAATAATAAAACAAAACAAAAATCTTACTTTTTCTTCCAAATGTATTTTTATCTGGAATACTGTGTAATAATACAAGAACAATGCTGTTTCTTTATTTCCATGTCTTCTACATGGATCATCAGCTGGTGAGGATGATGACTTTTTGCCTGGACCTGTTAGCTTTAGCCTCAGTCCTTTGGCATGATGTCATGTATGTAGCCATCAAGTGCATGTTTAAGACACTTTTACACGGTTCTCGTTTTAAAACGAGTCAGCTGGCAACATCAAAAATCAGTCATCGGGTACTTTACTTAGTTTACATCTGTGTGAAATCCCAAACCCATTATTTCAAAATGACTAATAATTTTGATGGTAAATCTGCCATAGTGCCATTGTCTGAAAAACAGTCCAAAACCTCAAGAAACTCAATTTACTAGAACAAAACAGACAAAAGCCGCAAATACTTACATTTGAGACACTGGAACTAATGAATCTTTGTCAAGGTTACTTGATAGATAGTCAAATATAAACACATATATTACACATCTAAGTCTGTTTCCAGGAGCTGTGTGAACTGATAAATGTCCTCAAGTTATTTTACAGTCCACCATTTTATCTGAGTGTGTAAATTTATCCTCTATAATAGCCTCAAAAATTCCACACTGGAATGAAAAAGTAGTGTCCATGGCACGTACACGGCTTTCTGCAAACAATCCCACATTGCAATGCTCCGCATTTTATAGATGCAAAAATTACCATTGAGCGACTCAACAGCTGTCAGTGATGATGCAAAGTGATGATTAGTAAGTCTGCAAAATCTCAATTTCCTGCTCACTGTTGTGTCCATACTATAGGGAGTACTGAATGAATGAACAGAGAGTGATTTCGGACGCAGACTACAAGTTTGAAAATGAAACAAATCTGAGGGTGAGCTTACCAGACCTCTGTAGCCCACTGCTCATCTCTGCTGCAGGCTACATTAGCTGATACTAGCATAACACACCCAAATGTCCAACCAAACTGTCAGCGGTCAAGTTGCATTGTGGGTAATGTAGGGGCCAGGGTTTGATAAAGAAGAAGAATGTGTGGAATAAAAAAGACAATATCTCTGGTTCTGCTGCATCAGTTTTGATCCTTATTTTTTTAAAACTCTCCATCATGAGTCGGTCAGTGTTAAAGGAGTGCAATGCTATATCTGTGGAATACTCATTTTAGTGTTTAATTAGAAGTGACAAAAAGTTTTGAATTGCAGTGAGGAGACACTTTTATTTAGATTTGCATCATGAATTGTGCCTTCAAATTATGCTACACCTTTATATATAACATATTCATAGCACAGTATTTCTTATTTTGTTCTGACCTGATCTTTTACTTCAGTGTAACACTTAAAAAAAAGTTAGACCCAGTAATATATTTGCCAGTTTATATAATGAGCGTTGCTTGCCACAGGGGCACTGTGTGCAGTAAAGTCATCTTGTGAATGGTTATTGTCCTCTTCTAACTGTGTTGGTTTATCCCTTGCAAAGCAGGATGTGCTGCTACTGACATTTTTTGCCTGTTGAAATGAAAATTGTGATACTCAGCAAGCATTCCCACATCCTGGTCTGTGTGTCTGTGGCAGAAATCCTCCAAGCTGTCGAGGATCTCATCTGGAGAGGATGACCTGGAGAAGGATGGGAAGGATGACGACCAGAAGAGCGGCTCTGAGGGAGGAGACCCCGACAGCGACATCATCCAAAATATCACCGACAGTAAGGTGCGATTCATAAACACCTACATATTTAACAGTCTAATCATTCAGTAGAGCTCACTCAATACAGGTGCACAGGAACAGGCCACAGTTTAAAGGTTGATGTTCCATAATCCCTTGCTTCAAATCTCACAGCTTTTGAGTGTCTTTCTCATTTTTCTGACCTGAAAGGATTTCATATTCAGTACCTTTTGTAGTAATGCAAAGCAGTTTTGTGAGAGTTCATTTGCAGTAAAGCTGGAGGGACAGTCAAATAAGACAGCTGCAATAGCCTGTTTGATGAGAAAGTACTTTTCCTTACTCTGGATTGCTGTAGATTAAAAAAAACAAAAAAACCCCAGAATTTTTCAGTCTGAAACCTACAAAGTAACTAGATGGTGCTTAGTGGAGCATTAGCCCCAGATGCTTCCTAATGAGAGGTTTAAGGAAGTGGCTGTGTGCTCTTTATTAGAGGTGAAGTTCACCAGACATGCATTTGACAAACAAACCACTTAGTCCACTTCCTCCCACTGCACAAAAATGAAGCCAAAATATCCCGGATATGGGCGCTGCCGTCTTGCACTGGTGACATCATTTGGTGCATAGCATCAAATAACTAATTAAAACCAAACTTATCAGAAAAATGAACACTTGAACATATATCAGCATGATAAGAACTACCTAAAATGACAGAACCCATCTTTGGGAACATTTTATTTGACGTGTACTTTGAGGGTTTAACTAACTTGTTAGGAGATGCATGTTTTCATAAATAAATTAGTTAATTGTATTATTAATTATATTTAAACTTCAACATTTTGTCTCATTTTTTATGGTTTACTATTTACATTTCTTTGCAAAGCACTTTAGTCAACATTTGACTTAATATGACTAATACTACTACCAACACTGCTAATAATAACTGTGTTCCTTTATTATTGTGTCCCCCAGAACCAGCTGCTCATAGAAGAACATTAAGTGAAGAACGCATGAAAGGGAAATCATTCTTTGTAGCTGTGATGTTGGAAAGGTGAATCTACAACATGATTTCTCATCAGCACCATCTACTGGCTGCCATCGTCACCTCCACTTCTGTGTTGGACTTCCAGTATGTGTTTGTATGGAAGATGCACCCATACTGACACTGGTATCAGTCATCATGTGGATGCCAGGGTAGAACTGGGCATTATGTCACACAGTTTTTTCATCAACTTAATGCCAAGGGCCGTGTCAGAAATCAAAGAGTCATCTTGAACTCTCTAAAATAGACAGATAAAGATTTGTAATCACTTTTATCCAGTGACTCTGACTGCTTGTAAGTTTATATTGTTAAATAAACAAAGTACAGGATATTTACAGGGGCATTAAGTACTTGAAGACTTTTATCATGCTGTATTGGCAACCATTAGGAGTTGTGATAACATTAGCTGTGTTTATATGGAGTCTTTTTTCTGCTAGGCTCAGACTACTAGCCCAATCACAGTAAAAATGTTTGAAATTGTAAGGTATACCCCTTTCATAACCTGTTAAGTGACATTTATTTGTTAAGCATTTGGTGGGTGGCTCCCTCCCCCCCTTTAATAACTGCAAGAGTAGAACGAAATCTGTTGCTTCACTGGAAAACAGCAGTAAAGTGTCCCATCTTTTTCAAACGTTTGCCTGTTTTGGTTGTACATGTCAGAACACTTATTTCTGAATCTCCTGGAGCACATAATTACACTCTACCAAAACAATCATTTAAATCCTTGGCAAAATAACCTTTACTCAAGGTCTGCTCACTAGCTTTTTCCGGAACTATTAGCTGCATCTCAGTCTTTATCAGCAATTTGAGTTGTTGGAATATGTAGAGATATTTTGATAGGAATCATTAATTGGATAATTTCATACAGAGGGGAAAAAATATGTACCTGCTGCAGCCAAGTCACAATGCAAAGTCACAATTTGACAATAGTAAGAGGTAAGCTAGCTAGAGCTAAAGTCCAATGAAGAAGTAATATTTCAGTATGCTAAATACTAAACACAAGTGTGTTTTGGTTTGAGAACGAGGCTGTTCAGTTGCAGAAATGTATTTTCTGTTGGTAAGCAGCTGAATATGCCAGTCGGTACTGAGCTGACAGAGAGACATCCACGAATTACATTTTCAGTACGGCAGCCCAGAGGATAGCTCTACGTTAGCTAGCTGGCCACAACCCTGCTACACTGTAACTCCAGTGGGGTTTTTTTTAATGTAATTTTGTATTTATATTAAAGAATTAAGAGTTTAAAACAGGCCCATCAAGAGTTAATCTTCACAAAACTATTTTTGGCAAGTTTAAAAGGATGAATGTAAATTGATATTAGCAAAAACCTGATACTAGGCTAACCTGTGTAAAACCGAAACAAACAAGAGGATGGATTTCTCCAATGTCAGTAACACAGCTTCTTCAGGTTTAGGCTAATACTATGTTAGTTAATTTAAAAACCTACTATTTAAAAAAAACAAAAACCTTATTAACAAAGGAAATGGCATATAAATAAGTGAAAATGTAATGGAGTACCAGAGTGTAAAGGCTTTAAGTTAACATAATAATTTGAAGACTCCGGGACAAACCTGCTAAAGTTCAATTTCTAATACAATAATTAGCCACTTACTTTTTTAAAGCTCCAAAATTCACAAGGATGTGAAATGGTTGGCTTTATCTCTCAGAGTGAAATGTGAAACTGCTAGTCTTAAACAGCATTTTCACCTAACTTTCTTCTAAAATTCGAATCACTTTTTCAGCTGAAAGGTCACTGGTATTTATCTACAACCCTGGTACTCCCTACAGTACATATGTTTTACACGTATGTGCTATGGAACAGTAAAAAAAGATTACTTTACTGCCTCTTTAGTAGTTTGTGAAATCTGTGTCACAATAAAAATACAGTATTGGTGCATCTCTGCTCGGTATGTAACATGATATAATACCATCATGTCGGGTGGCTCGTGTTCGTCCCAGTACTTCATAATCACACATAGTGTAGATATTCATCAATCAGTATTTATACTGGCCTGTGCATACCTATCTGTATCGTATCACTGATGATCACCTGTCACTGTGTACAAATGCATTTGATAAGAACTCCATATATATACTCTCCTACCATCTATGATATATGTTGGGTATTGCAGTGTACCGATCACTCTAGTTGTAGCTTGAAATAGCTTTTTTACAAGGATAATTGTGGGAGGGACTTATGGAATATTCAGTAACTGTCAAACATTATCCATCACCCTATATGTTACTCTTTTATGTAACCAGAAAAAGATGAATGGAAATACATAGATAAATGTATGAAGTGTTGTGCACAACTGGGTTACACATTGTAACTCAATATTAACTATATCTGTATATTTTACTTTTGTTGTAGAATATAGGACCACTATTCTACTTGGACTGCTCTAGGTAACAGCTCATCTTTTTATGGAAAGTGACACATCTGTTCTTCTGTGTATCTGTGAAATAGATCACTGTATATTTCAAAGCTTTTTATAGTGGCATGCTCTACTGTTGTACTCCAGATCATTCTTATATGAAAGTGTCCATTGGTTCTTTGTTTAAATCAGATATTTGTTGGTATGCGATGGACTTGGAGGAAAAAGAATACACAATCAACTTTTTTCTGTTGCCTTGTCTCAACGTCTAAACTGAACATTACTTTTTAAGGAAGCTGAGAGCTGTGAAGATGGTTTTCCGCTGAAACATTGTCAACAACATACAGTGTGATAATGCATTTTGAAATTGCCAAACCTATCATTGTCCCTGTAAGAGTTTACTTAGATTGATTAAAGATGACACCAGACTGCTCTGTCTTTTAACTCTGTGCCAGTTGCCTTTACTTTGCTTCCACTATTGTTGTCATGAGATACAGACCTATTTATTTTTTAATGATAGCTGATTAAGCATGGGTGAAAAAACACTTTTCTACTCTTAGATCCTTGCCACTAGTGGGACAAACATATAATGTTTTTCCTGAGGGTGGTGCCATGGGAAAGGCTATGGTGTTACCTAAATCAAATCAGCTGTACTTTGTTAGCCTCAGATGCACTTGGGCTTGCTGTGCTTTGAGCTAATACTAAACATTACCATGCTAACGTGCTATCAGTTAATATGCTAACATTAGTATGCTAGCTGATGTCTTTTTAGACTTTTCACTGAACTTCCATCGACTTCTCACCACATAACAGTACTATTTTCCCTGAACATAAACATTACTATGGACAGAATATAATATACATTGTACATTGCATCATATACTGCATTAGTGATCCATACTACACACTGTATATTATCATTACAGCACCATTTATACTCTGTGATACACATACCTGTTTCAATAGACCCTTTTCACAGCAGACATTTGGACTTGTCAAAGCAGGAAAAGCACAGGTGTAAATAATACCATTAACCATGGCTCCATTCCATTAAGTGTCCCAGTAAGCCATGTCATTGAGTGAGCATACACAATACCAGAGCCTTGGAACTGGCTCTTCTAAATGGGATGCAGCCATCATTAATTATATTAATTCCAGCTGTGTTTTTCCTGTTTTGAGCAGTTAAAATATCTGCTGTGAAAAGGGTGTATTTGCACATTTCTAACATTTGCATTGTGTATTCTGCCTGTGCAATTTCTTCTTATTTTTGTCTAAAGCCATATAACAAATGTGTATGTGCATGACCAGAATTATATATTTTTTGTCTTAAACTGTTTTTCTCCATTTCCTGGCAAGCGCGTCTTTACTGGTGATGGAATCCGAGTCGTGGGAAGGCTCAATATTGTAGCAGGGCCGATTGGTCTGCGCACTCCCTTCGCCTAATGCAATGCGCAGTCCGCGCGCAGTGTTGGCCCTCGTTGGTATGGGCGCACTGACGCATGCGCAGTATGTATAGAGTAATTCGGCGCTGAAAAGGAAGGAGTAGCGGTGATACAACCTAGCTAGGGGAACAGCAGCATAAACTAAAACAGCGTCTACCTAGTTACTTTGCTTTCGAGCATCGTGACACAGCGCAGAGTTTGGAACATGGCTGATAAAGAGGGTAGGTTTACTAGAACTACCTGGCGTATAAAGCGGTGGCCCGTTTTCCTCGTGTGCGGCTTTGTGTGCGCTCCACACACTGCCGTTCAACTCTGCCATGGCTGTTAGCATGACATGCTAGCTTAGTACAGTACTATCGGGAGGCTTATTGGTTTCAGCCGGTCTGCGCAGTTCTCGGCTATACCATTTTAAATGAACGGCATGCCAAACCTCTACTCCTTAAGTTCAGTATACATCCAATGCACCGAACAGCACTTATTTCAACTTAAGAAATAGTTTGCTTGTTGTTAGGCTGCCACAATCCCCTACACCGAAATACGCCGTAGTGCGTGGTAGTGAGCAATACACTAGATCTGAATCCAGGGAAGATGGTTAATAATATAGAATACCCTACCAGCTACTATTGTTGAAGTTCTTTGTCTATCTATCACAGAGTATCGTTAATTAACATTGATGCAAGCTAGCATTACGCTGTTGTTTTAACGTTAACGCGCGTAAGGATGTCTTGTTGTTGAGCAAGGGACTTTGGCTGAACCCCCAGTTGCTCTAGAGCAGCAGTCCATTGGCCAGCAGTACCAGACTGCTAATACTTACTATGTAACCGTACTTGTGTGTGCTTATTCTATTGTCCCCGAGTAAATACGTAAATTGACTGAGGAAAATACACAGTTAGTAGCTTCCATTATTTGCCTTGTTATCTGTAACTTAACACCATGTTGTTCTGCTGAAGTGTATGATGATGCAGTGGAAGAAAGGGTCATCAATGAGGAGTACAAGATTTGGAAGAAAAACACACCTTTCCTGTACGACTTGGTGATGACTCATGCGCTGGAGTGGCCCAGCCTCACTGTCCAGTGGCTTCCAGATGTCAGCAGGTAAAACATGGTTTAAATCCCAGCAACAATGTCAAGAAGTGTCTGTCAACTTATTACAGCCAGTTTCCACCAGATCTGTCACGGCTCCTAGAGACGAACTGTGCCACTGTCCGCCCCCTCTATGACCTGACAGTTACTTGCAGCTCTTTGTTCCGCTTCTATTCAATTCAATTCAGTTTTTTATATATATATATATATATATAGATAGCGCCATATCATAAAGTTATCTCAGGGCACTTTTTCGATTAGAGCAGGTCTAGACCAACTCTTTATATTTACAGAGACCCAACAATTCCCACCATGAGCAAGCACTATGCGACAGTGGCAAGGAAAAACTACGGGAAGAAGTTGAATTAGTAACAAGCATTGATGGGATATGAAGGCGTACAGAGGGAGAGGAGGAGAGAGGAGCTCAGTGCATCATGGGAAGTCTCCCGGCAGTCTAGGCCTATATCAGCATAACTAAGGGGTGGCTCAGGGCTCACCTGAGTCAGCCCTACTATAAGCTTTATCAAAGAGGAAAGTCTTAAGCCTGCTCTTAAATGTGAGGAGGTTGTCCGCCTCCCGTACACAAACTGGGATCTGGTTCCACAGGAGAGGAGCTTGATAGCTGAGGCTCTGGCTCCCATTCTACTTTTAGAGACTCTAGGAACCACAAGGAACCCTGCATTCTGGGAGCGCAGTGCTCTAGTGGGGTAATAGGGTACTATGAGCCCTTTAAGATATGATGGTGCCTGACCATTAAGGGCTATCTTTTCACACTGGGTCTCTTTTTGTTGGCGTTTTCCTGCAAACATCTATTTCTCTACCTCCTCTCTTTGGTTTGCAAACAACAAAATTGTGCATCAAAGCCAACATGTGGTCAGGAGTGGGACAACACAGCCCATTGCTCTGCTGAGTGTCAGTCCAGTAAATGTCTGTTCAGTCCACTCCCACTCTCTGATAACCTATACCTTGTTTTAATACAGCAGAACTCACAATTTAGTAGTTCTCGTTTATATATTTTTCTGTTGTCAGACAACAGGAGAAGTATGAAATTTTATCACACCTCATATTACTAGGCAAGTCATTCCCCATCATTATTTTATGATCATGACATTGTCTGACAAAATAAACATAAATACAGGTTAATGCTGCTGCTGTGTGATTGGCTATGTAGACATTTAATTGACAATGAGGGATCACTAGAGGTGACAAAAGGTTGTCTTCGTCATGCCACACAGCCCCCTACCCTCACTGGGAAGATCTTTTGCAAAAGCTCCATTTTGGGCTGAGAAAATGTCAGAAGGGCAGTTAACATCACGGGGTCTCCCATTTTAAGACACAGGGTACATCTCCAGTCTCTTAATTACATCCACGTTTCCCTCTCCTGCGTCTTTTCTTTGCATCTAAGTCCCTCCCACCAGGGATGCACGAAACAAGGAAATATGTTTTTAGAGAAATGAGACGTCCTTTCGTCTGAAGCGTCACATGAAGTGGCGTCCGTTTCTGATAACGGCTCTTTTGAACATTGGAAATTATTTATTACATTAATTGTTTCAGGGGAAATTGAAATTATGTAACTCATATCAAACCCAACGCACAGGAATTATCAGCCTCACATGTGAATGAATGGAAATGACGATAAATAATGTAAAAAGCGTTTCTTGCTGACAGTCTCTCCTACTCTCTCTGACTTTAATTGTATCCATAATAAAAGTTAATGGGGGGAAAAATCTTTCTAATAAATGAAGAAAGTTGTTTATGGTTCTTAAAACTCGAGCTAATAGACAACACACACAAATTCAGAAACACAGTTTGTGTCATTTTAAGTTGCAGTGTGTTGAGCTCTCTCAGCCACCGTAGACGAGCGCACATGAGACAGTGGCTGAGCATAAAAAACTAAACTTCAGTCATTCCTCTTGAAAATTAAAAAAATTCTGTCAAGTTGGATGATTTTCAACTCGAGTAGACTTATCTTCAACATGTGGCACCTAAAGTGAGTTTTAATCTTTATGCATTCATGCTGCCTCTAAATGCGGTAAATGGTAAATGGACTTCACTTAAATTGCGCTTTTCTAAATATCACTTTGCACTGGAAGATGCAACAAAATTCTCCAACTTTGCTTTGGAAATTGGGGTTTGTGACCAACTATGGTGTTTGGAGAAAGTTATTATGTGGGTTATACATTTGTTTTGTTAGATATTCTCATCCATTTTGTATTTTGATGATGTATTTAATAGCTATGACGGTAATAAAATTCAAGAACGTTCAAAAGGACATCCCTGTCTGTTGTCTTTATCACAGGTATGACTGGTATTACCAAATAAGAATGCGCTAAGAGATTCATTAAAGCATTTTTATACCTGTATAAAAGCTTATTGTGTTACTGTTTTCCTTTTACTATCAGCAGTCTTTGACAGTTTTGGAATCTTGAAAACTGAAAAAGAACTTTGAAGAATCACATTTGCCTTGTTTCCATACCCAAAGTCCTGCTTTAATGTTAAACTGACAGGCAAAGCTATTTTTGCTACTGAGTATACATTAAAATCATGTCCATGTTGTGGAACTCTGCAGGCCAGAGGGGAAGGACTACACCATTCACAGGCTGGTTTTGGGGACCCATACATCAGATGAGCAGAATCACCTTGTGATTGCCAGCGTCCAGGTACCAAATGATGATGCCCAGTTTGACGCCTCGCACTACGACAGCGAGAAAGGAGGTAAATACAGCAGGAGTACTGCAGTAGAATACTTTTGACATACATTGGAATGGGGCTGCAATTAACGATTTTATTATCCATTAATCCGCCGATTATTTTCACAATTAATCGTTTAGTCTATAAAATGTCAAAAAATTGAAAAATGCTCATCACAATCTCCCAGAGCCCAAAGTGACGTCTTCAAATTGCTTCTTGTGTCCAACCAACAGTCCAAAACCCAAAGACTCTTTATTTACTGTCATAACTGACAAAGAAAAGCAGCAAATCCTCACATTTAAGAAGCTGGAACCAGCAAATGTTTGACATTTCTGCTTGAAAAATTACTGAAACGATTAATTAATTATCAAAATAGTTGCCAATTTATTTTCTTTCTATCGATTAATCGACTAATTGTTGCAGCTGTACATTGAAATATTTGCTTGTTAGGCTTACCAGTATAAAGAATGTCTTTGTATGGTCAAGGGAGTAGGTGTACACTTGGCATACAGTAATATTTGTTTGTTTGTTGTTTGTTTTTTGCATTAATTAATTCTCACCAAAATACACAGTGTGAATCTATAAGGCCTAACGTGTGTTTCCTACCTCGTAAAATATTTGCAGAAGTTTTGTAGTGTTTAGAAACCTGCATTGTTTTTATCAGATTGCAGTTTTTTCGTTTTATGCTGCATTATCACCACCAACTAAATATCTGTCAGTGCTCTCTATTAACAGAAGCGTAGATCTTGCAACCACGTAGCATACATGTGTGCTTGTCCACATGCTGGTAGAACATAACATACAAACATGTAGCGTCATCAAAGCATTACTTTGCCACCAGTGGTCAAACAGTCAACAGAGTGCCTTAAGACTGGTTTCAAATTGTGAGGCATTTCGTGAGGTACTGTTGTGCTTCGAAACAATGATGTAGGTTTTTAACTTCTCATTTTGTTTAACATAGCATAATACTGACAAAATCCAACCACAGTTTTAACTGTGTCCACAGTAAGACACCAAATTATTAAAATCTTGAAAGTGACTTACGTTGCTTGCCATGTGAGTTTTGATCATAGACTGTATATAAAGATCGACTTCCTCCCACTGTACAAAAATGAAGCCAAAATATCCCGGATACAGGCGCTGCCATCTTGTGCTGGTGACGTCATTTGGAGCCAGAATCTGCGCAGTAGTGATCCGCAGTGGGGGTGCGGTGTCGAAGTGCCGCCATTCGCCCACCTGAACCAATCGCGAGCACAACACAATCAAATCAATCATGACGTCTCACCCCGTTTTTATAGCATCAAATAACTAATTAAAACCAAACTTATCTGAAAATAAGATAGAACTACCTAAAATGACAGAAACCATCTTTGGGAACATCTTTATTTGACGTGTACTTTGATTTTTCAGTTTGGCCCATGGTCCCATCTGCTAACATGGAGGGGTCGGGGTTTATAACCTATACTGCAGCCAGCCACCAGGGGGCGATCGTGTTTTGGCTTCACTTTTGGAGAGCTGTTATGTAGTCCATTTTATATACAGTCTATGGTTTTGATAGACACTGTCTTTGTCAGAAACTGGTTTAAACATATATTAGTTCAGACATTTCATATGGTGAGGGAATTAATGAGTCATGTTCCGTTCAATCTTTATGCTGAAACTGTGTTATTCTGTCTTCCAGCAGGTATGTTGATGGGTGCCCAGCTGTGTGTAGGTGTGCTGAAGGCTCACTGCTCCTTTGGTGTGTTGCCAGAGGTAGTATTAGTATGTTAGTATCGCAGCTGAACTGAATTCTAAGGTACAGTCCAAGTCTAAACCTCAATACACACAAAGCCAATCTAGCATACATATCAGAACCCTCAGAAATCAACCATAAAACTGGTTACCAGCTTTAGTACATTCACACATAATGGCTTTCTGTAATCAGCAAATACAGAATTCGGCAAGCATATTGTTGCTTGTAGTATAGTGGATGTGGATGTCCACTGGCCTCAGTAGCTGTTAAATACAACAGTTTCCAGGCAAAGTGATTGTATGATAGAAAAAAGAACCCTCAAACAGTAACTCTGCCAACATGAGACATAAAATATAGAGGTGCACGGTTATGTAATTTCAGGGCCGATAACTTTAACCGATAATTAGCTGTTCGATGTGGCCGATACCAATATGTGGAGAGGCCATTATACATATATTTTTAGGTAACAAGTTTATTTTTGTAACACAACACTCCTGTTTGATGAGCATGTATAGGCTACATCCAACTATAAAGGAAGGAGTCTCTATGTCCTTTGATATTCTTGACAACCGTTCATCTGTTTGACTTCACACTTGACGGGTGTATTGCTGAGGACCCAAGGGAGCACACTGTCGAGTGTGAAGTCGATTGGGTGAGCGCTTCTCAAGAACGCTGCAAGCAGCCATACCGCAGTTCTCAACAACACTTCAGGGGGCCAAGCAATTGACCCACTCCAAACGGGCACTCCGAACACGTACACCCCTGACAACACTGCAAGCAGCAATACTGGCAGGAGCCAAGCAATAGGCCGTTACGAATGGGCACGCACTCCAAACTGTCACACCAGTCACTGCACTAGTTATATATATATATATATATATATATATAATTTGACATACTTGGACTAGTTAATTATTTCTAAAAGCCCTTGGACTCCTCTGTTTAGAAAGGCTTCAAGTCTTTTCCAATAAACCTGCTAACAGTCCTGTGGCATCATCCATCCTCTCCTCTTGTCATAGAACAGGTACTGGTAGAGAGGAGGACCGGCTGGTTGGTCTCAGCCTCAAAAACTACAAGAATTCAACTAATTTTAAGATGCATAGCTAATTAGGCTCAAATATTACATACAGTTAGTGTTCATTTTTAGCTTGTTCATGACATTTCGCTATTAGCATAATGAGATCTGTGATCTTGTGCCCACACAATCCATGGACCGCTTCCCTTTTCAGAGCCCCATTTCCTCGTGCACTCTGATTGGATGCTGCTCTCCTCCCATCTCCAACTCGTCTCCACAGTGCCCCAACTACAAGCACATCTTGTTTTTGGCTACTCTGAAATCAAACATGTTTTAGAACTGATGTAGCGTTTGGGACAGCTCATGACTTGGTGAGGACCCATGTCAGAACCGCTTGAACTAGAGGACCCGTCATGACGGACATGGGCACAGATTTTGTTCTGACTCAAGGGTGTTTGTCTCAGATCTAAGAAATTTGTCTGGGACAGGCAAATTGTGGAAAAATCACAAGTTAATTTTCTACATGTTCAACTTGCATTAAAAAAAATTAAATTTCTCGTACTGTCTCCATTACCAGTGGATTTTGTTTCATTTAGTACCAGATTGACGTCACTAGTCCGCAGACAAGGCTCCGCATTATTGGACGCAATTATCGGCTGAAATTCCATTATCGGAAAAATAATAATTTCTTATTTATCGGCCAATAATAAACCAGCCACTGATGTATTGAGCATCCTTAGTAAAATAGACCAAAACTGACCAGTTACAAAAAAAAGGTTTAACCTGCAGTTTTCAAGTGTCTGGTGTCCATTTCCAACCTTGGATGTACTACAGTCTGATTGTATTCTCTTGTCAGAGTTTGGTGGATTTGGTTCAGTAAGTGGAAAAATAGAGATCGAGATCAAGATAAACCACGAGGGAGAGGTGAACCGAGCCCGCTACATGCCCCAGAATCACTGCATCATTGCCACCAAGACTCCCACCTCTGATGTGCTGGTCTTCGACTACAATAAGCACCCGTCTAAGCCAGGTTGGATCACTGCTGCTTATATACTTATGACTTATGCATCAGAATGTTCATGGTCCAGTGAATCACACATCATGAAGGTGAATGCAGTGTGTATTTGTGTGTTTCAGATCCCAGTGGGGAGTGTAGTCCTGACTTGAGGCTGAAAGGCCACCAGAAAGAAGGGTATGGCCTTTCCTGGAATCCCAACCTCAGTGGCAACCTACTCAGTGCCTCTGATGACCATGTAAGTGACTAGAACTAAAAGCTAACAGGTCCCTCATTTACTGGTCATCCAGTGCAGATAGGAGAATGTGCCAGAAAGAAGGCTCCAAAGGTTTGTTCAGATTGAAAGCAGAGGGAAAGACTGTGATTATACACAGTCAATGGTGCTGCTGACCAGCTTTCCAGAGCCGTCGGTGTCCTTCAGGACAGGTTGGCTGTCGGTCCAGCTCACTGTGTTCCATACTGCCAAACCAGCCCTTCCTTACAGTGATTATCTAAACACATGTCCTGCTTTATTAATTACCATGTTGCAGACCAACTGTAGCATTCCTTCCCCTCGAATACCTGGAACTTGGATTCAGTACCACCTCCTGAGGAGCCAAAATCTAGGTTGAGGAACTCGCCCCTAAAGCACGGGGAGTACAGTTTAAACAAAAGCAGAACCAGAGACCAGGGCTACACCTTAAATGACATGTTGTTAAGTTCCTGTAGTGGAAAAGGCCTATATGAAGGGGTATTTAAGCACATATGATCGGACTGTGGTGGTACATCAGACAAAAAAGGAACCACTTCTGCTGATTGTTCATTGCTGCAGAGTCAAACCAGTGAGGGCTTTATGGAAAGACGTTATGATGACAAATTGTTGGTATGCCCAGTGATGCAGCACTTTCCCAGCTTATCACTGATCATTGTAGCAAGGGGATAAAACATTTATTGTGCTCCCCCTTTTATTTCAGACCATCTGTCTATGGGACATCGGGGCCGGCCCAAAGGAAGGGAAGATTGTGGATGCCAAGACCATCTTCACCGGTCACACCGCAGTGGTAGAAGATGTTTCCTGGCATTTACTCCACGAATCCCTGTTTGGCTCAGTGGCTGACGACCAAAAACTCATGATGTAAGTGGTTGATATAAATAGGTAGTCTGTTGTCTGGACGGATTCATCAAGTTAAAACTGCTCCATTTAATTTTTTAATTTCTAACCAAATAAATGATGTCCCTACTTAATCCTTCACCAGATGGGACACTCGGTCCAACAACACTTCCAAAGCCAGCCACTCAGTAGATGCTCACACTGCTGAGGTTAACTGTCTGAGCTTCAACCCCTACAGCGAGTTCATTCTTGCCAGTGGTTCTGCTGATAAGGTAGAGAAGAGGCAAAAATACACCCTGAACTAGTCTAAAATTGAATAAATTGGAGTAAATACTTACTGCAAAGCTTGTTTTGTTTCTCTCAGACTGTTGCACTGTGGGATCTAAGGAACCTCAAACTGAAGCTGCACTCCTTTGAGTCCCACAAAGATGAAATTTTCCAGGTAAGAACTTCAGTTGCTTCCATGTGTTATTTATTTTAGTCCAATAAGCTTTGTATGAAGCTCAGTCTGCAGTTAATAAAATATGTGTGTAATAAACTAACAGCCAACTTGGTTCCTAATAACGGTAATAATGAAAAGCTGTCATGGGAACATGAAATTCAATAATGCTGTCAACGTAATCACTTAACAGATCAACTTGTAGTGTAGTGTAGTCAAAGTTAGACTGTGATTGAAAAAACTTAGAATGTGGCCCTCCAACAATAATATTTGCCGCCCTGGCAAGTTTTGACATTCATAGTGTACTTCACTGGCCACTCACAGGATCTCTGGAGGTCAGCCAGAGTGACCATTGGGTTCTTGGTCACCTCTCTTACCAAGGCCCTTCTTCCCCACGATTGCTCAGTTGGGCCGGGCGGCCAGCTCTAGGAAGAGTCCTGGTTGTTCCAAACTTCTTCCATTTAAGAATTATGGAGGCCACTGTGCTCTTAGGAACCTCTAATGCAGCAGAAATATTTTGTAGCCTTCCCAGATCTGTGCCTCGACACAATCCTGTCTCTTAGCTCTGCAGGCAGTTCCTTCAACCTCATGACTTGGTTTTTGCTCTGATATACATTGTCAGCTGTGAGACCTTATATAGACAGGTGTGTGTCCAATCAGTTGAATTTACCACAGGTGGACTCCAATCAACGTGTAGAAACATCTCAAAGATGATGTCTAGAAGACCAGACAAGAGGCCGTTACAATAGTCCACCCTGCTGGAAATGAAGGCATGAATGAGTTTCTTTAAATCTTGTCTCGACATATAATTTGACCTAGAGGGAACATGTACAGATTGATTAATAGGGTCCCAAGAATCGAACCCTGAGGGACTCCACATGTCATGGTGATCTGCTCAGATTTATGGTCACCAATGGCAACAACATAGCCTCTGTTTTCGAGATATGATCTGAACCAGCTGAGGACTGTGCCAGATAAGCCCACTTTTCCAGTCCTTCGAGAAGTATTTTATGGTCTACGGTATCAATGTCGAACAGAAATGGTGTACTACTGACATTTTGTACTGACAACAGCAGCATTTTCTTCCAAACATTAATGAAGCAGACCACTTTTTATTGTGTGTGGATAACTATCAATAAATCACGAGTCTCTTAGTGTAACATGGAACACTGTGAGTCTTTTTCTTGTCAGATGTATTAATATATAAGCTGAGCTGTTTTCTGAGATCTTTTTACAAAAAGTCCATGCTGCTCTACTGCTGTCACTACATTGACCTGCCAGTGACCAACTGTCAAATTCATTAGGTACAATGGTCTCCTCACAACGAGACGATCCTGGCCTCCAGCGGCACCGACCGACGTCTCAATGTCTGGGATCTCAGGTAAAAACTGTCCACCATACCTCTTAATCCATACCTTTTATATGAAACAGTATTGTTAACGTTTTGAGCAAACAAAAGGCGTTTCCTGTAGTCGATTTATTTGGTACTCTAATAATTTATTTTACCGTATATGGTGTGAATATTTGCCCACAAGCCCTGTCACAATGTGCATGATCTGAATGCCTCAGAATGATTGTGCAGTTTAACTGCTGAGAAAGGGCTATGGGCAGATATTGATATATACTATATATTCATACACTGTACAGGATATTAATAGAGCACTTACAAGCAACCTTAGAAAATGTAGATATTTTTTTCTGCTCTTAGAAGGTGAATACGTTTGTTGTGCTGCGGTTTGTAGACATGATCTGATAATGTCGCAGCATTCTTATCTATAAATGTCTGTGAATGGTATCAACAAGTAAAGTGAGTGGGTTGCGCGATATTGACAGACAAAATACACCATTTCTGACCTTGATATGGATCATGTAACATGTTGGAGATTACATTGTTGCTTTCAGATGATAGTTTAATAACTTAAGAAAATTACATTTAACTTACATGACTGATCAGCTGTTTCCGCTAAACGGTTCCGCATTAATTTGTCTTTGTCTCCAGACAGCATGAAACATGGCCAACACTAGCTAACATGAACAATTCAAACTTGCCCAGTAGAAACTAATTCCCAATTCATATTTCTTTTTTGTGACACTTCAAAAGTTCACTTAATATTCGCTTGATAATTGAATGGACACGGCTACTGCTCACACAATGTGGTAGATATTAGTTTTATAGGGGAAACATCACACTTGACATACAGTACATACGAGTAACTACGCCAAATAGACTGTTTTTTGTTGGATTTTCTTTTTTTAGTAAAATCGGGGAGGAGCAGTCAGCAGAAGATGCTGAGGATGGCCCACCAGAGCTGCTGGTAAGTGATATCCTAAAATCAAGATTACTGTGTGATTTTATTCAAATATATCTTTCAGTCATCATGGGATCCTTGGTTATGTCAGTAGTCGTAAAACCTTCCTACACTTTAAAAGCACTGCATGTAATACGACTGGAGATCCTTTCAGTACTCAGGTGTTGATCAGGTTTGTCTGGCTGCACCTGTCCAGTTGACTATGCCAGTTTTCACTTTCACTGCCACTTAAGTCAATAATACATCACATCAACTGATTGGTCAGTGACGTTGTGACTGCATAAAAATAGAACCAGGTGAAACACCGTCTCAAATGTTCCTAGTCAGTTTCAAAGCCCTGACCGTTCACGTTTGTAGGGTTTGAACATGTTGGTGGTTCCAAAATCCTGCTTGCCTGTTTCCCTCTGGATGTGTCTCTATATTTCCACCTTTTCTCCATCAGTTCATCCACGGTGGCCACACAGCCAAGATCTCTGACTTCTCCTGGAACCCCAATGAACCATGGGTCATCTGCTCGGTGTCTGAGGACAACATCATGCAAGTCTGGCAGATGGTGAATACAGCCACACACACACAGTTTCTCTTTTTGGGATAGTCAGATTACGATAGCTCTAGTCCCTCCCCATGCACCAGTTTGCTTTTTTTTTTTTACAATATTAAACCTGGTAGATCATCAGACCTCAGTCAAAGTGTGGATCTTGATTCTCTGATGATAGATGTTCCAGGTGACAAGCTACTTACTGGTTATATTGGCAGATGTTGATGTTCATACTGTAAGATCTATGGTATACCAGAGATATACATATTTCCTCATTCTCTAATGAATTAAATAAATAAATGAATAATTGGTAGAGAGGGCATAGTAAGTGAGATGGCTGGCCAGGTAGCTGCTTGCAGCATGTTTCGCTCCAGGCGACAAGGTGGGGGGTCGGGGCACCAAGGGGAAGCTGCATCAGGCCAGCTGGGTCAACAATAATGTTGTTGTTACCACACCATTGTCACTGTGACCATAGTCACCAGAACTTCTGCCACCAGTTTTTCCAACACTCCCATTCTATTATAATATAGTGCAGTGGTGGAAAGTAGTACATTTACTCAAGTACTTTGTCTTCATTTTCTGCTACTTTGTACTCCACTACAGAGGAATTTCAGAGGCAAATATTGTACTTTTTACTCCACTACATTTACACTGATCAGTCATAAAATTATGACCACTGACAGGTGAAGTGAAGAACACTGATTATCTCATTACAATGGCAGCTGTCAGTGGGTGGGATATATTAGGCAGCAAGTGAACATTTTGTCCTCGAAGTTGATGTGTTGGAAGCAGGAAAAATGGGCAAGCGTAAGGATGTGAGCGACTTTGACAAGGGCCAAAT
Source organism: Macquaria ambigua (assembly GCA_008360985.2). Taxonomy (NCBI): domain Eukaryota; kingdom Metazoa; phylum Chordata; class Actinopteri; order Centrarchiformes; family Percichthyidae; genus Macquaria; species Macquaria ambigua. The sequence continues at coordinate 130,926 of VMKM01001094.1, forward strand.
TGAGATGGCTAGACGACTGGGTCAGATCTCAATCCAATCGAGCATCTGTGGGATGTGCTGGACAAACAAGTCCGATCCATGGAGGCCCCACCTCGCAACTTGCAGGACTTAAAGGATCTGCTGCAAACGTCTTGGTGCCAGATACCACAGCACACCTTCAGAGGTCTAGTGGAGTCCATGCCTCGATGGGTCAGGGCTGTTTTGGCGGCAAAAGGGGGACCTACACAATATTAGGCAGGTGGTCATAATGTTATGGCTGATCGGTGTATTTTACAGCTGCATTTGCTAGTTAAGTTTCAGAATACGATTTAATGATAAAAAAAAAAAAACCTGTGATACTCCCAACCTTTCCAGCTTGTGAACCCTGACAAATGGCACATTTCAGATGCATATTAATTGTTGGCAGTTCCACCTAAGTATGGAATATTATATCATTCAAAAAGGTGTACTTGAAAACAGGATTTTTTATCTGTAAGCTTAGTTTTGTAGACTTGTACATTTTGTTTTCTGTCTGCAAACTCACTTTATAATCTCAGCGGCCAAAATACTTAAGGTTTACTGTGTATCTGCAAAGGAGGGAAGGCGGGATCTCCAGCTTCTGACCAATCAGTGTATTTGGAATCGCTACGCACAACACAGTTGGCTATTCAGCACTGTCAGTTAACCATCATGCTCAGTCAACTCAGCTCAGAGTGTGTGTTTGTCATCATACATAAGGTAGTATCATGGATCACATTAGCTGGTAATTAATTTGGCAAGCTAGCCAACTAACATATCCACTAAGATAGTATTTAACAACGTTTAATAACGTTAGCGAACAAGCAAGCTAAGGTTAGCCAACTAGCTGTAACTTAGCTATGCTGCATGGATCTGGTATTGGTTGCTTTGTAACATTAGCTGATGATACTAATTTATGTATGATGACAAAAGGATTGTAGCCAACAATAAATGATGTAACAGCGTAAAGCTGTATAACTAACGATTGCTTTCTATTAGCCAGGAGCGATGCAAGGCAGGGGCAGCCAACTAGCAAGCTGTAACCTAAGCTAAACTAAGGTTAGCCAGCTAGCTGTAACTTAGCTACACTGCATGATCTGGTGTTGGCTGCTTCGTAACGTTAGCTGAAAGTGATCTGCAAACGCCAAGCTAGCCAATTTACCAGCCAGATGCCCGGGAGTCTGGATGAATTAGCTGGCGTTACCCATTCAAAACAGTATTTTGCTGTGTTAGCAAGGAAGCTACATGGACTTTGTGTTGGACTCTGTGTTGTGGTGGGTGCCGGTGTAGGTACCAAATATGCTTGGCCTGGCAGATCTGCTTGGGGTCCTGCATTTACAGTTGATGTAACACAGTGACACAGCAGATCTGCCAGGCCAAGCATATCTGGTACCTACGCCGGTTTGTTGATGTTAGCGGACTCAATTTCTAAGCTAACGTTAGCTAGTGTTGCACACTGTTGGTGCTGCAGGAGAGCTGAAAAGAGGCAAGGCACTCTGGAGTGCGCATAAATGTAACATCCTTTGGATTTTCCTGGAAAATCTATCCCGAGTCCTTTACATAGAAATCAGTCCACAGGCTGTTATAGGCAACCGAGAAAGTCGGGGAAGGTCTAATTTTTTAAGTTACATAAAGTACCTTTTAATATTGTCATGGCATTGGCATGCTCCTTGTCAACCCAGTTTCTGATAGTTAAATGTAAGCTGTTTGCATGTCTACAAGTCAGTTTCGTTACAGACTCTCCCACCAGTGAGCCAGCAAGAAAGTGAGGGTGTACATTAATGCTTGACCATTGTGTCCTCTTGCTCCCTGTTCTTCCAGGCGGAGAATATCTACAATGATGAGGAGCCAGACAACACCCCTGCATCAGAGCTGGAGGCTCAGGGATCATAACCCAGCTGGGCCCGAGTCCCTCTCCAGGCACGACCCCTCCGCCACTCCCTGAGCTCCAGACCCAGCCCGGCCTGTCGTTTCCCTCTCTGGCTTACCTCAAGTGCAAAATGAAAAGTGTGCTCTCCACACCAATGAACAATGTGGAGAGTTAGAGACAGCATGGACTCCACCCTTGCTAACAGACAATTGGATTCAGTCTCATCCTGCTTACACTTCACCATGGCCCAGGTACCCAGAAGCACTTAAGGCCTTGGAATAAGATAAGAGTTGAAATGTTCTACCTGCTCAGGTGGTAGTGTCTCCAGTGTTTCGGGAATGGGGTTTTGTGGTGAAGGGGCTTTGAAGAGCAGAAGACCTTTCTGTGCACGTCACTGTAAGTTATTGATGAGACCAGTTCATTTCAAAGGGCTCATACAAGGAAAACATGAAAGTGTTATTTTACATTTTGACTTTGGAGTAGTCAGAAAACCACTAGCTAGCAGGCTTCCCTCAAGACATTAGTATGTAAGGAAACCTGGACACTAGAAGATGATCTGAGCACTGAAATGCTTTTGGGAGGGACACCTAATCTTCATCCGTCCAAACTGTGTGATTGGTTAAAAGCTAACCATGATGGTCATCTCCAGGGAAGCCTTATTTTCCTACCTGTTAAGCACTAATATCACTTCATGGCTGTCCTTTGAAGAAACATTCCCTGCTGTGTTTGCCTCTTGTTCATAGGTACATCAACTCTTCAGTATTTGGCTTGAGTGAAAGGTGTGGGACTAAATGAGTGCACTTGAGGGAAACGCACCTCTTTCTTTTTCCTCTCGTCTTTGTGTTCTTACATAATGTGAAAGTGCCGTGTTTTGTTTCCTGTGCAACAAATTGCAATAAAACTTTTATAACTTTTCAAAAATAAGTTTCTCATTCATGTAAACCTTTCCTCAGACTGAGGACTGGCTGAATGTCTCATTAGAAATGCTGCACATACAAATCACACCTCACTTTACTCAGAGGAAATGACACAAGACCCAAAAATTACTTAGAGGAAATAAATCCAGTTATTGCAAATTCTACAAAATGTTTATTGAAAAGCAAGACAGGACTATAAGAACATTGTACAATCAAAGAGGGGGGTGTGGGCTTATCTTTTTTTTATTATAGTAAAAATAAAGCTCTCCAAAGCTGTGGTGACTCATGCCTCTTCTTTCACAGTTCGTCTCACCTGCAGAGGTAGATTCTGACATTACCTGAGAGTCAATCTGGGGCAACGCCAAAGAAAGAGGAAACAGATGCTGAAAAGTCTTCCCTCGGCTGGGGGCGGGACTAGACCTGTCCTCTACCGGGAAAAAAAAAATACGCACACCCCCTGACCCTGTACGTGTTCACATCAAGTTTGTTTTGAAATCCACACAATGTGATGTTAAACGCATGAGGAGGAGAAATTTAGGAAGTCCAGGAGAAGTTACAGATAAAATCACCCAGTCACACAGGTTATCCAACAGGCTGTTTGTGTACATATGTTAATGAAAATTATTTGTCAGCACCACCCATGTGATTCTCACTGACTTTAGCTGATGGCTGGTGAGCTGAACAACAGGTTAAACAGTGCTGTGGGAATCTGGACCTTCACTACACCTCTCTTGCCCGCCGCCTATGATCTCTGACACAAAGTTGCCAAAAGGTGCTGATCTTGGATCAGTCTTGTAATTATACCCACAAATGAAAGACTGGGATTCCATATAAGGATGCAGATGAAGCAATTAAATTGGGTTAGCAGATCACTGCATCAAGTATGAAGTTATATGCTCATCATGAGCTAGTGCCTGGGTAATGGAGCTAGCAGGGTTATAGATTTGACAAAGGTGCCCCAAAGTAAACTGTTGAATGAGAAGAAAATATGCAGAGAGGATGCGAGTGTGTGAATGGAATTTGATTAGAGGGGATATGCCCCAAAACCGAACGCAGAAATGATTCGTTTCAATAGTAGAACAATCCCACAATTAGAAACAAGATCCAGAATTGATTTGACCCTGCTGATCGACTTCCGACATTCACCATATCAGGACTCTACACTGCTGACTTTCCTCATACACAATAACTGCAGCTCCTGTAATAGCTCCTATTGATATGCATCACTGATGGAAACCAATATATTTTTATTCAAACGCATTAGGAAAGCAAATCACATTAAGTTTTCTTCCAGTAGAAAGTTTCAAAGATGAAAAGGTCCATTATTCAAACATAATTTACATAAAAGAATTGTCCCGTGGACGAAGGCGTTTCAGAACTCCTGACTGGGCTCTTCTGTTCACCCTGTCGAGCTGACCATAGGGAAATCAAATGACATAGTTCATTAAAAGACAAATTGATTGCCGAAAGGCAGATTTAAATCAAGTGGCACATTCGCTGAGCTTTCAGCTCTTTACATCATTTTAGTTGTCTCTCAAGTGGACGACAAGCAAGCAACAAAATAAATGTCTTCATCTGTAGCATTCACTTTGTTTCAGTTTCCCATATTTGAGTGATGGTGGGATTATTCCAAAACCAGACTGAACCATTTCCTAGGAGGGACACAAAACAAGTAAAAACCAAAGTTCTAATCCTTGAGATTTCAGTCCTGGTTGATTTGGTGACACCTGTGGTAACCGAAGGGAGTTTTAATAATACCAAAGGGAGTTTTAATAATACATATCCCAGAGTTATCCCACTAGACTCAGCAAACACCCCTCGAGTGTTAACTACAGCAGAAGGAGAGCAACTTGTGTATCCGTAATAACCACATCACACATTTCTATTAAAGAAGACTGCCAACACTGTCGACCCATACAGTACTGCTAAACTCATGACTGAATGTTGACATGAAATGCACCTTTGGACAGGTTCTGTCTTCTGCATCGTGTCCAGAATGTGCCGAATCATTTCCTCTTAACCCCTTGTGTGCAGGTAGACAGTTTTACGACAGCGTATTGGGGTCACTGTTTTAATATTTTAAGAGTGAAGTCATAATATTGCAACATGTCATCTAATTTACCAAATCTAATCATTATGATTACATGTTTTTAATCAAAATATAACCTATTATATTAATATCATAATATATATTAAATATAACATTTTCCATGTAATATTATGACTTTATTCTCAAAACATGGCCCTTTTCTCAAAATATTTAAAATTTATTTTCAAATCCCCCCCACCACCAGTGGCCCTAATACCCTGTTGTATGATTTGAATTATAAAGGTGACCGCCTACTATGTAGAGGAAATTACAGAATGCAAATCCATTCATTTCACCCATAAATAGCAACAAAAGTGGGGTTTGATACAAAGTAATCTTAAGGATTCAAAGATGACAGAGCTTCAGAAAAAACTGCGACCACCCAGTAATCGTCTCCGTCAACCATCCCAGGACTCAGTCTGGTGTCATACCATCAATTTCATCCTTGCTCTGCGGTCTCCATGACCCAATAAAGCAACAAGATAAAAACGGATGAGACTAACTCTTGAAGCTACAGTCAATTTAATGGTCGTAGCCACCCACTGGAGGTTCAACTTTAGCCCTTTTCAGACGTCCGTTTCACAGGCAGACTGAGGGAAATCTTGTTCTAAAGACCTATCTGTTGGTGAACTGGTAGAGCTAGAATTTACCTCCCAAACACTGCCGTTCAGCTGAGGGAAGATCAGCTCTGAAGTGGCTAACAGCCTGTACATGTGGCCATTTATTAAGCTGGTTTTGGTCAAACATGGGGCAATTTTAAAAAGTTCAGCTTTGATGAGCTTTGCCATGCGGATTTGCCCCACTGGTGGTGCTGACCTTTGAGGGAACCAAATCCAAAACTGAGGAAGCTATCATATTAGCTGTGTCGCACCAAACTATTTTATATAACCCTGCTCTGCCGGCCAATAAACTGCTCCACAAAACAGATGTGGTCTGCAGGAGTTGATGGTATAAAACGTTTTGTCCAGTTAGCAACCAAGCTAGCTAGTAGGGCTGTCACTATTTCCAAAAATCAAGTTCAAACTAATTTAAACTAACACATCATTTGTTACATTTATTTGAATGAAACCCACATAGACTAATCCTGAACTACATTGCAGAATGAACGTGGTTAATTGCAGTGCCTCGGCTAGTACCTCACTTGACTGACGAGCTAAGTTGCATTTTACAAAGTCAGCCTCACATTTATCCAGAACTTTTCCATCTTTGGTGTTCAATCCAAACATCCAAACTGCTTCCACACACACATTTCTTCTCAGATGGTTTGGTGTCATGATTATCTTTTCAGTTGCTATTTGCATTAGCAAAGCGAACAACAATAGCCTAGCTTACTGACAGAGCACGCGTGGGTCAGAGTGACAGTGCATTTTAGGATCGGACTATTAAGGCAAGGCCTGTTGGGCTAATGCACTTCAGAATTTTGAATTCAAACTGATTAAAGATCAAATATTACATTTTTTCAGATAAAAAAGTGACAGCCCTACTAGCTAACTTGCTAACTGGTATTTAGCAAACTGGCCAGCTTGGTGGGCCATTGTGGCTGGCTAACGTTACTGCGTTCCCAGCTAATTAGCATGTTGTAGGTTAGCTCGGCAGCTACAGTAGCGTACGAACTGTCCCAGCACCACCTATTTCACAACGTCATGCAGAATCAATTCGCTGTGAGTTTCTGCTCTAATTAAGAAAATAAAAACATAAATATTTTTTTGATCACATCATATCACAATGTGGATAAGTTTAATACCCTGTGGCCAATACAGATGTCAAACAAGCCCAACTCTGACTTTGCACTCTCTTCTAGCTTTTCATATCACTATATCTGACTGGAAGGCTACATTAATAAAAAGTGACCTATGACAATATGCATGATATAACCACTTTTGAATTTAATCAAACTAGAATTCCCAATGAGACATATGACACTACAGGGAAGAGAGAAATTAAAGGCCAATTTGACTTTGAACAGCTTCAGTTTGACTGCATGGAAATTCCCTATGAAAATACAGTTATGGTAGAAAACGGAGTACGAAGTGCTCGTCACAAAGCCAATTATTACAACCAATGTAAACGTGGGCAAATTTTAGAATACAATCCTTAATACAATCATTTTATTCTTCTTAAACTATCGCACAAAAAAGATATGGGTTCAGTTTTCATGTAGAGACCTAGAATTAAAAAAGAAAAGAACTCTCTATCTCCATTAAATTCAAAATTAAATTCTGGCTAGTTATGGAACTAGGCTGGAGGTGTGTGGAGCCCTCCTATCACACCCGGCCTTCTCACCTACACATACAGGCCGTGTAGGCTCGTTCAGTCCTGCTGTGTGGTTGGGGTTTCTGCAGGCAGGCTGGTTGTCGTCGTAGCAGTAGTGGTTTTGTCAGTAGCAGCCGGTGTGGGGTCCATTTCAGGGGGTCTGGGAGCTTGGTGGATGCCCTCTGTCTCCAGCCCGTCGCACCGTGCCGAGCCCTCCTCCTCATCCTCCTCCTCCTCTTCCTCCTCCTCCTCCCCAGCTGAAGGCTCCCGTGGCTGGGCTTCAGCAGGTGCTGTGGTCCCTTTGTCTCCCTGCTCCTGGAGGTGGCTGAGACGGTTGTTGAGGTCGTTCCTCTCCTTCTGCAGGGCTCTGCACAGCCTCTCCAGCAGCTCCAGCTTCCCCTGCAGGGCCTTGAAGTGTCCGTCACGCAGAGTTTTCTACAACACAACACAATGAGCGTCAAAGTTCACTTCACTAGGAAACGTAGTTTGGAAAAAGCAGTAAATGGACATAAGATAAATTATATTGTCAGAGCTTTCAATCACATCTCTCTCACCCCTTTCCCACCAACATGGAACGGGTTCTGTTCTGGTTTTGCGCATCCAAATTTTGAACCGTTCGGAGCATTTCAACCAAAAATAAATTGGTTCAGAACCCAAAAAGTTGGTTCCCAGCTGGAACCAAAAAATAGCAGGTGTTCCTTCACCTGAAGTGCGAACTGTGATGACATCAGTGGGCATGTCATGTTCTACAGGTTGGAAAGAGAGGATGGAGAAGGCAACAATGGTCTACTATGGTAATAGTCTTCTACATCTTCTTGTCATTAATATTTGATCCATGCTTGTTTTTGGATAAAAACAAATATCTGTAATAACAGAACAAAAGCTTGCAGGTAATCAATGCGATCCGTCATCTTGCTACTACTGTTTACTTCCGTTGTGCATTGTGCAACGCCCTCCATTGACGCATCCTTGATTACAATGGTTCCACTCAAAACTGGTGGAGACACGGACTGGTTCACTAGATAGCACCAAGGTTCCAAGAATCCTGAATGGAACCGGTTCAAGAACCAGAGCTCATTTGGTGGAAAGAGGGCATCAGTGTTGACACTGACCATAAGTGATGCTTGTCAAATTGTTTCATGGCTTTGTTAACATAAAGGAAATCAAATGAAACAGAACAGAATTGCCTTTTCTAGATAAAAAGGCAACTTTGACAGATAGTAGAACAGAAAGACAGGAAGAAAGTTCCTGTGTTTAACAGCAACAAAACTCATTCACAATCACAAGGAATATAATTATTACAAAATCCTCCTTAGAATCAGCCTCGACAGTAGAATGAACAAGAGTAACTGCGTGTTTAGACAGAACGCAAAGCAAATTTCAGAGGTGCCGCAATTGCATACAAAGTCACTGGAAAGACGCGATTAGATGCAAATTCCAGACCTGCCAACCTTGAAGAAAGTCTCGGAGTACCACCTTATGCTGAAAAAAATTTCAGCTCATGTACATCTGTACAGCCGTATTGCTTGGCAGTTTGGCTACCAGTGAACATCTTGTTAAATAATGGTCAGCTACAGATAATGCCAAATTGTGCTCAATGATGAAGTTTGTGAACAGTGTCTCTGCCCAGATTGGCCACAAATCCTGTTCTCTGAAAAATGTCGTGTTGATCTTAGGGACTGACGCCGTTATGTTTTTCATTTTCTTATGTTTGGTCCCTTCCATATGGCGTCTGCAGTCTAACGTGTGTGTGTGTGTGTGTGTGTGTGTGTGTGTGTGTGTGGGTATTCCTTTCGTCAGAAAATATAACTTAACACATCTCTCTCTCATAACATCTTCCGCCAACATGACCACTTGATGTTATTTTCATTCTGGGGATATACCTGAATACATAGCTAGTATTGTCATTTTTGTTGTAATTTTATCCCTTTTAATTCACAACACTTGCCAATACATAAACATTGCTCTGAAAATGAATATTATTCAATGTCAAATTATTAAATGCTGAACCTTGATGACTAATGTCATTATCAGTATTGCAGACTGTGCAGAATGCATGGTGGGGAAGTCTGGAGATACGGAGGCATGGCCATCTCTCCCGGTAACTTTCTAGGAATTTCTGTGGTGCGTGCACTCGCTTTTTTTTCAGCCGGGGTTGCCATGATCTGCTTCTCTCATTACGATTACGGGTTTGGCTGCAATAATTAATATTACGAATACTATGAAAAGTCACGTTTAACCATCTGTGACAATATAACTTATTTTGCCAACTTAAATGAATGATGATCAAGTAAGCTAGCTTACAAATACGTAACGTTAGGCTAACGTTAATTTAACTCAATTCACAACGTTCCACCCCCCAGCCCGTTTACCTTAGCAAAGGAGTTCAAAGAACAGTCCTCACTTGAGGAACTGGAGTGAGGAGGGGTGGGACGAGAGGGATAAAATCAAGGCCAAGAGTGTTGCTGTCGATTTGCGGATCCTAGTTACTGTCTCTTGAAATTACATTATGCATTTGTTAATCAAATCAAGGCAACGGGAACAAATCCAGCGCTATTATTGGTTGAACTCTTATTGGCGTATTGCTGCTGCCTCTTGCTGTTAGACTTGAGTACTGCACAATTGGTCAAACACACAAGGCGTCACCAGCTTTTTGCGTACTTAGAGAGATAAATCGTACCAGCGTACTTTGATGTCAAAATGCGTACTTGCTACGCAAAATGCGTACAGGTTGGCAGGTCTAAAATTCCCTTGGGGCAGTGCCAAATGACTTGAAAATACATCTGTGCAAGTTAAAAATGTTTCAAATTGAGTGAAAATTTGCACTTATCTCCTGGCTTTATGAATCTACTTCATAAACATTCAGAGACATTAGGGAAAAGGAGAGAGACCAGATGAAAGGACAGAAAGAACCTCCGGTGAACACAAACATGCACGTGATTGTTGCTAGCTAGCTTACAGCTAACGTCTGTACAGCAGGTACATTGGCTGTTTGGGGCGAATACAGACCACACACTCGTCCCAGCGTTCATATCTGTGCTAATGATGCAAGATGAAAATTCACTTCCGCATTCTGTCTAAATCCACCTTAAGAGTCTACAGCAATGCAAACAGCTCTGTGAGCAGCAGTTTTTGAGCTAAATGTTAACATTAGCATGCTAACGTGAATCTTTGGTCTGAACTGGCCTTAACACAGAGATGAGGCTGATATCCAGCTTGTCATTTCACTCCCAGAAAGAAAGCAAATACGCAGCATATTTTCCAAAATGATGACCTATCCTTTTAATCTTTTAATTTGTCTCTTTCTATCAAAGCAACCAAAAGCAAAGAGAAGAGTGTAGATCATAAAAGTCACCTCCTCTGCCATCTGCAGCAGGGCCTGGTTATTACTCTCCCATTTGGTCCTCCACTGTGTCGTTTCCTTCTCCAGCTTCTTGATCTTCTTGGTCATCTGAAGGTAAATGCAGAAAGTTAACAGCTAGCAGGGAAACCAGTGAAATTAGCCAACAGGAAGTCAGTCAGTCAGTCACCTCACCTTCTCCATCTCTTGTCTGAAAGTGGTGAAGACCTCGTTGCTTTTAGCCAGAGTGCTCTGAAACTCCTCGAACTTGTCCATGTACAGGGAGAGCTAAGAGACAAGAGACCTTTCAGCTGGGTTGGTAAACACAAGGCTTCCTTCTACAGTCTGTTCCCAGTAAATAGCTACAGCAGTTTTGTCTGTGTTTCTGATCCACCAAGGAACTGTGTGTGTGTGTGTGTGTGTGTGTGTGTGTGTTTCTGACTTAGCCTACTTTTGGGGACACATTTCAGACTGAAGACCAGTTAATTGGGGATGGCTTGTCCAATTGGGGACAAAAGCCATGTCCCCAACAGAGAAAAAGTTGATTTTTGGTTCAGTGGTTAGGGTTTGGGTAAGTCTCCAGGAAATGAATGCAAGTCTATGTAATGTCCCCAAAAGTGACCTAACGTGTGTGTGTGTGTGTGTGTGCGCGTGTGCTCACCTGTTGTTTGAGCTGTGTTTCTTGCTCCTTCATCAGCTCGCACTTGCGTCTGGACTCTGTGGCGTCCTTCAGCAGCTGAAACATCACAGTACAGTCAGTTGTACACTTTCAGTACCAACACGATCCTGAATACGGTTTAATGCCTAAGATTTCATTTCTGCTCAACTACTGGCTATTTACTGCTGGTATAAAACTACAACAGGCCGTGAGAAAAACAACAGGCACTCCGTGTACTCACAAAGTCTCTCTCTCTCTGCTGCTTCTCCTCCACTTCCTTCATCATCTCGGTGATTCTTTGCAGCTTGGCGTCCATCAGCTGCTGCTGCAGCTCCTTGTGCTTGAACACCTTGTCTATGTGCTGCCAGAGGGACACATGAGATTTCTGCTGTGAGCAACCGTGATCATAACCCATAAACTTTGCATTTAAAGCTCTGTTATCTTCTCAATGAAATTCCAGTTTCTGGACGACCACGATGTCTGTGTTTGCAGTGGAGGTCTTAAAGGGGCTCACGCATGAAAACACTGCTTTATCTGCTGCTTTAAACACACCTGCTGGGCATTGTTTGAATTTGCTGTTTGGTAAAGTTTTTTCTGTAGCAGCAGTGACACACTAGCCAGATTTTATACCCATGCCAAAATGTACTTTTTGTGATACCTTACTTCACTAAGTAGCCTGTTGTGTATGCACAGGCTAAGGTTGTCAGGTACTTTTGGCCAGTCTTACCTCCTCTCGGAGCTCGTACTGCTCGATGAGCTTTTTGAGCTTCTCGGCCAGCTCCATGTTCTCCTGCCTCAGCTTGGTGTTGTGGGAGCTGTGCTGTTCCATCTGCACCTCGATATCACTCAAGGTCATCTGGAAGTGCAGCATGGCCTCCTTCCGCTGCTCCTCGTACTCCCTGGACCGCTGGGCGTTCTCCTCCTGTCAGGTGACACAAGGGGGAATGAGAGGACATCAACAAGGAGTTTAAGAGAGGAGAGGGAAATCTGTGCTCTTCACACTGGCAACAAACATCATATAAACATAGAAGCACTGCAGCTTGGACTGCACTAATGTCAATTTAAACTAGAATTTCCATCCTGCGGTTGTATGCCTCTGCCAACCAGTCAAGTTGCAGTTTACATCAAAGTCTTGTTTGCAGTCACGTGACTGCGAAGACGCTCAAAATTCAGAATGAGGCAGGAAAGTGAAAGGCAGAGTGGACGAAATGGAGAAATGAAAGCCCGTACTGTGATTGTTTACTCGTTGTGTCGTCCCAGACAACATGTGTGTGAAATCTAGAATCGCCCAATTTATTCAAATTATTCAAGTTATGGCTAAAAACCTATTTTGAACTTTGAGTCAAAAGTGTCACCTATTCAGTGTCCGACCAACTGTGAAATATGGTCCTTCTGTTCCTGAGTTACGGTGTTGAATAATGGCCAGGACATTATGATGTCACAATGAAGTTGACCTTTGAGGTGAAATGTTGTCATACTTACTGCATCAATTCTTGAGTTATGGCCATGAACTTGTTTTGTGAGGTCACAGTGACCTTGACCTTTGACCACCAAATTCTGATCAGTTCATCCTTGTGTCCAAGTGGACGTTTGTGCCAAATTTGAAGAAATTCCCTCAAGGCGTTCCTGAGATATCGTGTTTACGAGAATGGAATGGACAGACAGACAAGAGAGAATGGAACCCAACGGGTCGGGCCGGGTTCAGACAAAAATTTAGAAATGATGTTCTGGTTCGGTCATGTCATACTTGACATGGTGCTTCCTGTTCAGTGCGTGGGTTTGTTATTTGTGACAACATATGAATGCAACACACAGGCAGTAAATATTCATGTACGGAGGACGTCAAACTAAATTTGTCATCGGAGAAGTTTAAAACTACAGAAAACCATGCAGGGAAATCGACGGTATGGAGGCATTTGGATTAGCTCCAGCCTACATTAACTGCGTCAGGCTCAGGTCGGGTTCGGACATAAAAAACAGAATGCCTGTCGGGTTCGGGTCGGGCTCAGTTACTACTCTCTCGGACTCGGGTTGGGTTTGGACAGAAATATGCGGCCTGAGCCACACTAACGGGCAACCCAAAAACATAAAACGGTCCCTCATTATCAGGAGGCAAATTTATCCAAGAAAAAAATTGACAGTGACAAGAATTAACCAGTGAACATCTTGTTAAATAATGGTCAGCTACAGATAATGGCAAATTGAAAAGAAAAAAAAAGTTTGTGAACAGTGTCTCTGCCCAGATTGGCCACAAATCCTGTTCTCTGAAAAATGTCGTGTTGATCTTAGGGACTGACGCCGTTATGTTTTTCATTTTCTTATGTTTGGTCCCTTCCATATGGCGTCTGCAGTCTAACAAGTGTGTGTGTGTGTGTGTGTGTGTGTGTGTGGGTATTCCTTTCGTCAGAAAATATAACTTAACACATCTCTCTCTCATAACATCTTCCGCCAACATGACCACTTGATGTTATTTTCATTCTGGGGATATACCTGAATACATAGCTAGTATTGTCATTTTTGTTGTAATTTTATCCCTTTTAATTCACAACACTTGCCAATACATAAACATTGCTCTGAAAATGAATATTATTCAATGTCAAATTATTAAATGCTGATCCTTGATGACTAATGTCATTATCAGTATTGCAGACTGTGCAGAATGCATGGTGGGGAAGTCTGGAGATACAGAGGCATGGCCATCTCTCCCGGTAACTTTCTAGGAATTTCTGTGGTGCGTTTTTCAGCCGGGGTTGCCATGATCTGCTTCTCTCATTACCATTACGCATTTGGCTACAATAATTAATATTACGAATACTATGAAAAGTCGCGTTTAACCATCTGTGACAATATAACTTATTTTGCCAACTAAGATGAATGTTGATCAAGCAAGCTAGCTTTCAAATATGTATGTAACGTTAGGTTAACATTAACGTTCCACGCCCCAGTCCGTTTACCTTAGCAAAGGAGTTCAAAGAACAGTCCTCACTTGAGGAACTGGAGTGAGGAGGGGGGACGAGAGGGATAAAATCAAGGCCAAGAGTGTTGCTGTCGATTTGCGGATCCTAGCTACTGTCTCTTGAAACATTATGCATTTGTTAATCAAATCAAGGCAACAGCAATGAATCCAGTGCTATTATTGGTCGAACTCTTCTTCTTCTTTTACTTTTCGGCAGGCTAGATGCTCGTTGGCGTATTGCTGCTGCCTCTTGCTGCACAATTGGTCACAATTGGCTGGTGACGCCTCTCTAAAATTTATCAGTTTAGAGAGATAAATTGTACCAGCATACTTTGATGTCAAAATGCGTACCTGCTACGCAAAATGCGTACAGGTTGGCAGGTCTGAGACCCTTCTGACACTTTCCACTGTATTGGTCGTGACTTTAGGTTCTGAAAATATTTATTTTTAGGTTGTCTGCCTTATAGCAGTGCAAGAGCTGCTGGTTAGTGTCAAGCAAAGACAGGAGATGGAGATGACATTGATGAATCCAGCTGCAGCAGGCGGTAGGAGGTGTACCTTCAGGGTCTTGTTGTGTCTCTGCAGCTCCCTACAGAGGCTCTCCAGCTTGCTGCGGGCCAGGATGGCCTTACTGTGCTCCCCCTGCAGGTGGATCTTCTCCTTTACAATCTGAGACTGCTTCTTCTGCAGGGCTTTCAGCCGCTTCTGCATGCAGCGGCTCTCCTCCAACTGAACACACAACACACAGAGTCATCATGAAGAAGATTACATTCTGGTTAAACCTGGTGCCTTTCTTGGATAATACATTTATTTGGAAAATGACAGCCTATTAATTGTATATGTAATTTGCACTTGAAAACAGGAGCCAAAAAATGACTGACATCATTGGTAAAAGACAGGGGAAACTCCCATGGTGAAAGGTAAATCTTCACATATAGTTAGTGGACAAAAGCAGACAGACAGCTGGAAAGTTTGCTTTGTGTGTTTTCACCTGTGACCATGCATTATGCCCCCTGAAACCACTTCCAAGACTTTTGTTGACAGTTATCTTTCAAGTCTACATTTAAGCACACAAAATTGGGAGAGGATGTTTGTTAAAGATGGGCATGACAGACACAGATAATCATGGTGCATGTTAGAGCTGAAACAAACAGCCCATTAATGGATTAGTCAATCGACAGAAAATGATAATAATAACCGATTAATCATTTAAGTAATTTTTTTAAACAGAAACGCTACAAATTCTACATTTTCTGGTTATCTTAGTCTTTATGATATTAATCTAAACATCTTTAGGTTTTTGACTTTTGGTCAGACAAAACAAGCTATTTGAAGGCGTCAACTTGGGCTCTATTTTCTGACATTTTATCTGATAAAACCTAAGTTGTTAAACTGTAGTTTTTCTTTTAATGTCAAAGTGGAAACAATTTTCTACACATCAAGAAAATGTTTAATCCACTAGACTGAAATATTTTAGACTTGAGGACATTTTGCAACTCATCCAAAAGGCTTCTTCAGTTCTGCTGACATCCCAGGCATTTAAACCTGACACACAAATCATCACTGGAAGTTGCAGAATTAGTTAAAAAGGGGCAGCTGTGGCTCAGGGTTGGCGGTTTGATCCCCACCACCTCCTGTCCACATGTCAAAGTGTCCTTGGGTAAGACACTGAACCCCAGCACCCTGCGTGGTAGCTCGCTGCCATCGGTGTGCGAGTGTGTGCGTGAATGAGCAGCAAAAACCTTGTAAAGCGCTTTGGATAAAAGCGTTATGTAAATGTAGCCATTTACCATTCAAAAAGAAAAGGGAACATTTATGTTAAATACACTTTTATCCCAGATAATCAAACTTAATCTGACTGAAGTGCCATTTTGTTTTCACTTCATTATTCACTATTTCTGTTTGTGGGGCTAACCAATCACCCTGACCAATCAGCAGTGAGTGAGCTATCTGTCTACGTCATTTTCAGTATTAAAAAAAAGCCGTCGGAGCGGTTGCTAGGAGACATTACATAATGTTTGTTAAAGACAGCCATTAAGAACATTAAATGATATTTGGCCATATAATGAATTTCTGGGGAAACTATTTGATTTGTATATAAACTGCTTTGCTTTCTCAGGGTTTTTCAGGTCATATCTGACTAATGATTATATACTGTCATGAACTAGTCAATAAAGGTTTTTAAAAAACGTAACGCTTAACACGATGAACGAAGAAATATGTCGATTTAAGAGTTGTTATTTTTGGAAGGCGACTTTCTGTCACATCAATCTCATCACGCTTGTGGCCATTTTTCAGGCTTGGTACAGGCCAACGACGCCCCATTCTTAATCCCGCCTGTAAAGCTCTGATTGGAACCCAGGTAACAACCATCAGTGAGCACAACACCAGACTGTTGTGAATGGCTGAACACATGATATGTGTCCAGCTGCGATCAGAGGTCTGGATCAGGCTAGCTTCATCCAGAAGGTTCAGCAGCTGGTTAGTCAGTCAGTGTTAGTGGCCTCAGAATCAAGTTCAAATGAAGATTTTCACATATTGAGCTTACCAGGTCTGCATATTTCTTGCACAGAGCAGCCAGTTTCTCCTCAGGAGTGGCTAGAGAGTTCAGGGCCTGCATCAAAAGAACCACCTCCTTCCCTGGAACATGAACCACAACGAAATGAGAACAACTGAATGTAAGGGATGCTTTCACTGTACAGCACTGGTAGACATTTCATTCAACTGTTTGGGTTTTCTCTTTCCCTACTAAACCACAGTGTCTCTGTGCAAAGCGCTGTTATGTATGGCAAGTAATTTTAAGGCTCTGGAAGTCAGATGCTGTGCCTTGGGCTGGGCGATATAGCTGAAAAATGTATCATGATAAAATGTTTCATTTCAGTCAATATCGATAATTACTGATAATTTTTAATGACCTATTTTTAATAAAGAGGAGAAAAAAGGTTGAATTTAACCACTTTATTCTGAATTTAACCACCTTACTTTGATTACATAAAATGAACAGCAAGAAAACCTAACTTTACCCATTTACTTAATGCTATTCAGCTAGATATCAACCCTTTAGTTAGGTGAAATAACTGCAAAATTAAAAGAAGGCAGCAAAGACTAAGTGCTTGTAAGATACATTGTAGTGTTCCTACCAAAAGCCTTGTCCTCTCCAGTCTTGGGGTCTCCTCCGGGGTCCAGCTCTGCCTCCCCTAGGTCGCTGGGACTGTCCTCTCTACCTGGAGTTTCCCCCCTCTCCTCCTCAGCGCAGCACAAGCCCAAACCAAACTCTGCAACCTCCTCCTGACAACACACACACATCCAAATGACTACAAAGGAGCTGTACCCTCTCAGTGAACAGCTCTTTGAACCAGGCACTTTTCACTGAGCAGCTCCACTAAAGAAGCTGGGGGTTCAGTGCCTTGTTTAATGGCACCTCAAAGCGGCAGCTGCTGGAGGGAAATGTTACTCACTACACACCTTTACTTCACTTTTCCCACCCTCAATTTTCCAACTGGTCTCAGGTTTCAAACACATGACATTTGTCACCCATATGTTACCGTAGGCCTGGGTATCTAACATCAAGACTTTTTTGGTTCGTAGCACAGAGTATCGACAACTGACAAGTACTGAAATATCTGGTCAGATTCTTGTTTACATATTTTCTGGTCAGACAGTTCCTGATTTCAACTCAAATTTTGACAGTTTAACACAATTTCATGGAGGCAGAATCTTACATCCTCTTGTGTTTAGACATTTAACATATAAGAATTTTGGCCTTTTTTCTCATAAGAAAGTATTGTTTTGGTATTGGTACCAAAACTCAGTAGTGTTACAGCACTACTACTAAAAAATGAATAGTTACTTTTAGAGAAACAGTAGCAGCGTATCCATTACCACTTGCAACTTACTGAACATTAAACAAAGAGACACTTGACAGTAACATTAATGACAAATAAGATAACATCCACAACATCACACACAATAAAAACATGCTGATAGTGTTTACCTGACATGGGCTGTCCAGGTCAGGTGGAGAATCACTGCCTCCCACTATTCTTCTGGTGGCCACATCAATCTCACAAACTCCTGTTGTCTCCATTAGTCCTGATCACAAGCTAGAAAACCACAGTAAACCAGAATTGTTAGAAAATATGAACGAGATTTTTGCATGACCAAATACTTGTGTCTAGTAATGAGGAGTGGGAGTGTCAGACTGCATAGAGTGTATGGTGTGGGTGTGCTGCTTCAGGTACTAGTGAGGCGATGACATACGATGCAGAAATTCAGTTTGAATAACACATCCATAAGGCTTATCAGACACCAAAACACTGCCCAGCAGTCTATAATACCAGGAGACAGGATTTTACAACTCTGGAAAGTTATCACCATTCTCACATTTTGCCATACCAGCTGGATTCAGTCTGGTCAGGAGTCAGTACTCAGATTGGGACTGCAGATCCTGCAGACTATGCACACTGCCCATGTATTTTCTGAGGTATTTCTGATTCAACATTTGACATAAAACTTGAGGAAATAATTGATTTATTTTAGTCATACTTTTACTATTAAAAAAGTAAAATCATAGGATCCTAATCGCAGCTGAACTAAATCGTATTGACTCAGCTTTGAATTGTATGGGTTTTGCATTAATTACAAATGTATCTGTCATTTCTGTATCGGACTGTGTATCTCGATGCGTACGGAATATTGAACATTCAGAGGGAGAGAGACACCCTCCTACTAAATATTCTTTTTTTCCTTTTTTTTTTTTTGCTTGGCAGAAATGGGCTTTCACTAGGAACTATGCAGTATTTCCTTCAGGGCTGATAGATATGGAAAGAAAGACATGATGCTACAGGCTAACAGCACCAGGGCAGATACATTAGATTCCCACTCCGGCCAGCCATGCCTGCAGTGTCAATAGTGTCAAAAATGCAACTTCTCAGAACATGTCTTAGCTTTTACAGCAATTGTGGCAGTTGCCATGTCACAAAACCTGATTGAGAGAAATAAGCTTATAACGTTAGTACTGTCTTAGCAATGCAATAATACTACAGCAAAAGTCAACCACGTGTGTACACCAGCGGCAGGAGCAACTTTGTCAGTTGTCTCAGGCCTACAAACACCAACGTTTACATTCTCATCCTTTTAGGTTAACTAGTTAGCTGTTAGTTTAGCAGCCTCGTGCCAACATTCACATTAAAGGATTCCAACAGGTTGAAGATCGCGAGACATTTCATACTAAGCCAACGCTACATAACGTCACGACAGTTGAGTGACACACAAGACAGGTAACTTACGGAAGCTAATGACAATCTTGCTAGCTTACCTTGTTGGCTAATTGATGTGTAAGATTTAAGCTAACAAAAAGGAACAACGTTTAATGTATTTTAAATTACGAACGTTAACTCGGCCTCAGCCTGTCGAACACTGGCATAACGTTAACTAGTGTTGCTGTTGAGAATCGTAGAATGTGATTGTTGTGAAAGCTGTATGTATTATGGACCCTTGGGAGTTGAAGAGATAGGTTAAGATCCCCAACGGGTCTCAGAGCTAACTTCGCAGCAGTTTTCCTGCGTAACTAACTGAACAGACACGCAAAACAAGTAACCTAGCGGCTATAACGTTAGCTGCGTTGCAAACTTACGTGTTATTCACTCAGTAGGAAGGAAACTTTAGGAAGATCTCCTTTGAGAAAACGAAACAGCTTTCTTATAACTTATATCCCCTCAAAAATACACAACATTGCCTGTAGTGCATTACATAGGATGTTTGAATGTTAGCTATTTGACGGGGTTTACTGTTAGTTGCTAACGTCAACCAACTTCAAAAACTTGAAATAATACAGAGATGCGCATCAATTTAAGTATAATACTTTAGCCGAATTGAAAGACACTACGTTATACATTTAAAGGATCTAATGAAATGTAGTATCAGCAATGTGGTATTGCAGATTGGAAAGGTAACCGTAAACTTTCGAAATTATAAAGGGAGTCTTGTGTGACGTTCCGTCGACTAAGGACAGAACGGCGCGTACGGTTCCTGGTCATGATAGCCACTTAGCTATACGCACAGCAAGCACTTCATCATTTATCCCTGTAACTATACTGCCGTTAACATTTGCAGTGTAGGTGTATCTATTCAGACATACCAGGTGTTCCTTGGATGGTAAAGAGCGCAGCTGGTTAATTAACACCAGTTAGCCATGGAAGTGTAAAGCTAATGTCTATCGTAAGCTAACATTGGTTTGCTATTGTTAGCAAGGCTAATCCTGTGCTAACAGCTAGTTGGTGGCTAGCCCTGCTGACTAACACTAGAAGTGAACTTTACTTCGGCAAATACCAAACGTGTGATAGTGAATGCAAAAGCTACACGCTCAGGCTGATAGTGGCAGGTCACATACTGCGTTGAAATTTGGTCAAATCAGCACGATACAATACAAGTAAAGCAAATATGTTGCTGAAATAGCTAGAGCGTTTACCTGTATGTTTTCACTGTGGATGGAAGCAGGACACAGTTATAAAGCTAGCTTGGACTGTCAGATAACAAGTAAAACGTCCGGTTAAGCCTTTTCAAAATATAGGCTACTGTGGTCGAGCGTGTCTGAAGGTCAGATTTTTCTTGTAAAACAAACATTTTTATTCCATAATTTATACTTCTGGAACATTGTTATAACCATTTTTACCTCATTATGTGTTTGTTCTCCTGTTAAGCAGGCTACAAAAGAGATTTTAGACAGTTCCACTGTTTCTCCACTGTTTTTAAATCACAGGTTTACTCTTTGCTATTGTTTCAGTCGTCTGTAGTATGTAATATATATCCCATCTAATTAAGATTGAGATGAAATTAAGTATAATATTAATGCACCTTACAGCAAATATACACAAACTGCACCATACCCATCATACGTCATTGTAACCCTCTTTTGCGCGCTATTAACTTGACGCTTTTAATTTGAAGGTAGCGCCCTCGCAATTCTGGTAGTAATCTGACTAGCTTGATGAACCTAAAGTCAAAACCAAAAGCAAAAATCTCTCTCAGAGCTCCTCTTTTTCTGGGACGTCAGAGGGGGAGGAATTATGGGAATTATGGTTCTTTGAAGGGAGCCGGAT
Source organism: Macquaria ambigua (assembly GCA_008360985.2). Classification (NCBI taxonomy): domain Eukaryota; kingdom Metazoa; phylum Chordata; class Actinopteri; order Centrarchiformes; family Percichthyidae; genus Macquaria; species Macquaria ambigua. The sequence continues at coordinate 152,106 of VMKM01001094.1, forward strand.
CTTATGGCTCCTTTCCGAGAGTCTTTCAAAAGAGCGTTTCCTTTCTTTTTTTAGGGGTTGGGGGTTACTAGGTTTATCTGCAAAATAATCACTAGGATAAGATTTGGATCAGATTCAGATTTAGACATCCCACCAATTTAATTTCATTTGGCATTTGTGGATTAGGTTTAGCAGCACTAAATGACTCGTATTGCCAGACCTGTTGAAAAGAATTGGATTGTTCACGAATGCAACATCACTAGGAGGAAAACAACAGCCACTTGATACCCAATCTTAACAACAACTACAAAAACGACTCACTTACAGTATCTAAGCCACTTCATCCAATTAAAGTCATCTTCTTCTTCTTGTAACAGCAAACTTTTATGTTGACATCATAAAAGAGAGTAAACTCGTGTTGGAAGTGAGTGGCGTTGTGAGATGACTACACAATTCCAATGGTGCTCATTGTTTTTCCTTCTGTAAATAGTATGAACCAAATAGAAATGATAAATACAGTACGTATAGTCTGCAGAGAATTAGGAAGTCATTTTAGAAAGCAAAACCAAATAATCACAAGGACTTTGGCATGATGGTCCAACAGACAATTAGATAACATTCCACACAGGGAAAGTCTCAGAGAGTTGAAAAGGTAGATCGCTACATTAGCACTTGCAGTGTGTAACAAATGGTGGATCATACCTTGTAATGTGCACAGTGATTTCTCTGGGCTGCATGCATGATGCAGTGGTCCATTTACTTGGGCCTTTACTTATCATCACTGTTTGCTTACACTGTGTACACAATAACAAAATCATAAGAGCTAATACAGCACTTTCTCACGAGGCTCTATTTTTTCTTCAAGTAAAACTCCCTATATGAGTTTGGTTTACGTTTGGAATGCCAAAGGCTGACATTAATGTAATGATGGCCTGCTATATTGGTTTTGGAACAGCTGGATGATGGGTGCTTTTGCACAGTACAGTTAAGAAGTAACTATTACCAGTTTAAATTTAGATTTTTGCCAGTGGACTTACGCAATCCACAAGCAGATACCTGCAACTTTATTAACTCTGGCATGGAGTACAAAGCGACTGGCTCCATTTTCTCATTAGGCTTTCTGGGTAACTGATATATAACACATCTAACAAACCACATCCCATTTGAGTCATATCCAAAAGATATCAGATATAAGATTCACTTCATCTATCTGTGAGGGGAATTCAGTTCATCACAGAACAAAAGGACCAAGGTGCTGGCTGGTGGTGAGCCTGTATAAGTATGTAATGTGTTGCACATTTACAAATCATTCAGTGGTTTAAATTTCATTATCGTGCAACAAAACCATCACTTTGAGAAAAATAAAAGTTGACATGATATTCACTCTGATGGATCATCTAACTTGAGCACATTTCAAGTATCAGCAACTTCATTTTCAAACTATATTAAAATAAATAGTAACCAACCTGGGAGGTAGAACAAAACACCTTCAAAAAATGAAAAAATCAAGAATACTAAGGCATGACTGAGAAAAGTGTCAGTACGAATGTGAAGTCTATCATTTGTAGCAAATGGACATGAAAAAACACAGGTATGGTCTTTCAATATACATATTTCATTTCCCATAATGCACCCAATATCATGTTATTGTTAGACCCTCCTTGCCAGGTAAATGGCAATGACCCCCTAGTTTGTAACACAGGCTTTATGTTATAAATGTGTATTCTCCAAGACCAGCCCAAGATTACTCCAGTGATGTCACTTGAGTGACAGACTGTTTTGAAACGGGACACAGTTCAATGTTGACATCAACAGTAAATCCCAGAGGATATCTGGGAATTTAGACTACATATGTAGTAAGAAGCTGATTGAGAAAATACAGTGTGTTTTCAGGGCCTTTAAGACCCTCATTATTTCAGATTTTGCATTTTCCTGAATTAACTTCAAATTACAACACAGCAAATCTGGGGCCAGGTAAAAGTCAAGCATAGAAAAACTGTACACAGTGTACAGAGAATGTACTCTGTAATGGTACATATATTGTAATGGGTTTTTGAGTTCAGAGCTCACTTCACCAACCATGACTGAACCTCCAAAGCACCTCCACCCAAAGTGCTATGAAGCCTGGTACAACTTTATGGAACTTGAAAGACCATCACCACCTTCTTTGTGAGCCCAAACCAAGAAGAGCTACTGTGTTAAACAGTTGGAAAAGCAAACGCAGCAGTGATCCTGGACCCCTGTACATGTTAATACAAACATGTACCAACACGCTCTTCAACTGTATCATGGTGGGTCAAAGAACGGCTACTTCCAGTGGACCAACACTGTATGTATGCAGTGTGTTTGTGAGTTTTTTAAAGTATGCTGACTATTAACTAAGGCTGGATTAAAAACCTGGGAAGGCAGGGGCCTGCCCTGGGGCCCCAGATCTCCAGGGGCCTGGAAAGTTCCAGGCTTAATGTGTGTCAACTGATTTGTGCTAATTTGATTGGAAATGCGTTTAGGAATATGCAGCAAAGGACTTTTATCAATTGACATGGGCCTTAGAGTGTGTCCTGCTCTATTACCTGATCTTGAGGCCCTGTCTTAAAGAGTGTCCCGTTGTCAAAATCTAGCCTTAAATTAAGGCCTTAATTATTTGAGTTTTGTGCCAAAATAACTGAAACAACCACATAGTATTTCAGCATAGAAAAATGACACATTTCACAAAAGTAGAAGAATGGGGGGTTAATAGGGGCTCCTTTTGCCCTGGGGCCATCCAGCCATGCCATTGACCTATTTTGAGGGAAAACAACCATCAGAGGGCGCCAGTGTTGTGTGTGATAGAATCTCATGAGACTTAGCTGATGTGTTGTTTTGTGTTTAGCATGTATCAAGCCAGTTGGTCCAGTGTAACTTTCCTAGATAACTGAGGTATTGGACTTTTTTTATGACATGCATCTTTTCAGTTTAAGAGCTGTTTAATTATTGACTGATTATGAGACAATGGGCCCCTGGCCACAGACATGTTAAACTACCGGAGCTGGCTCCAAAATACTATAGTATGCCATACAAAATATCTTGGGATATCATCAAATGAAACCTGTGATGCAGGTTATATTTTCTTCAAGCAGAGGTCTGCTGTCTAATATTTAAGCTATTCAAATTGATTTACTATTTTTAATGTAGACTTACTGTTGGTTAAGTGTACATGTGCTGCTTTATTAGGGAAAATGCCAAAAGAATATAGTAAAAATAAAGAATAATCAGAAGCAGAAGATACTGAAATGAATTGATCAAGACAATGAAAATAATTTTTGAAATCAATAACATGATTTCAAATCCAATATTTAATTCTCAGTATTGATATTTAGTTCACAGTTTATATCTCAGTAATTTCCATTAAAATGAATTAATCATTCTAGAAAATTGGGATTTCCTTTGTTTTATACATGCTTTTAAATGACAAAAATCTGAATATGCTTTGAATGTATGAGCTGTGTTTAATCGTTTCTGATAAAAGATCTGTTGCTGCTTTGTTCCGCAGCTCTAGGTGAACTAACATGAGAGAGATCACATTCCACTAACTCTGCTCTCCTCCCGGTGCTGTAGTAATTTCAACTGGGAGGTCTTTACCTAGCCAACCAATAAGCACACGGCTCTGTGTTGGGAGCAGAACCCGATTGGCTTAAAGCAGTAGATTGTTGTCATATCGATAGCCGATTGGGCGGGTGCGTTGTCGAAACGCTCGAGACCCGCCCATTTTCTCTTCTCAGTGGGGACGACGTTTTTCATCCAGACCCGAGGAGGAAAAAAAGCAGCAGAAAGAGAAGAACCACCGGACAGAGGTTTGGCAGGAAAAAAGGGGAAAGCTCCGCTGCTTCACCAGGATAAAAATACATATTTCAGGAGAGGATAACAGCAGTCTTCACCGGTGCTTTCTTCACAGTACGTTCTCCTCTGCTTTTGTTGTCACAGTGGCTGGTAGTTTGACTGAGTCCACTGCTTTGAGAGACATTGGTGTCAAATAACACGAAAATCATCTTGTTCTCTTTTTCTTACCATGTGCATCGGGTTTATGGGTATTAGCTAATTGGCGAATAATAGACCTATAGGGTTAAGGGATAGTTACTTTGTTGATTTATCCACGATGTCTGCTGGTATGTCACATACATAGTTGCTGTAAGGAAAAAGCACTTTGGGCTGTTGAGGCCACTGTGAAGTTCACACAGTGGGGCTTTTTCCTCTGTTCATTGACCTTTTCAAATGTTTAACGCGTGTTTGTAGATGTATAACTACCTGGAATGTAAGGGAAAGGACCGAGTTCCAGAGCGTAGCCTGTAGCAAGGGTTTCCAAAGTGGGGAACCCCAGTGGTAGGCTACCTGAAAGGGCACGAATGGCTTCTCCACAAATGATGAATATATGAAGTCAGGGCTGCCTTTTTCTACAGAAGAGACAATCTGAAAAAATCTGTTCTGGAATTTCAGTGTAGCCTAACTTAATTTTGCATCAACTCACAGACCTAACTCTCTAATCATAATGTCATCCTTGAATGATGCATTTACCCATAGCTGCAGGAGGGAATTCAATGAGGGCCAAATGTCTGAACAGTATGTGAGATGTGACCTGAGGACTGATTCACACTTTGTGAAGAGCAGCTCAAAGAAAACCGAGGAAACCATCTGTTTGTGAATATGCTGAGATGCAGTCTTCATGGTTGTGGTGGTCTGGGATCTGCTTCATGTGAATTATTGTGTCATGGAGGTAGGGCTGGGTTTGTGCCTCTCATGTTGATCTTTAAAAAATAGAGAAGGTCATGTCACAGCACTCACCGCTGTTTCGAAGATCTTTACCATATCTTCAAATCAAAAATGTTTTTCTGTCTGAATATTTTAAGGATTTTTAACCTGTTTCCAAAGTTGCGACTCTAGTTCCTAATCCAAACAGAGATGGTTTCAGGAGATGACATATCTCCTTGCCTGCTTTGTTGGACGTGTACCAAAATCAAAATGTTTTATTATCAGTTGTATTTGTTCATATTTATGCTACTTACACTACTTACTTTCATACATAAAAACGTGTATGTTTTTCTTGTGTTGCACTAGATGAGCAAGATGTTGTTTGACATTCTGGGTTTTTCAAAGATCATCAGAAATGTATCTCTCAGAAAAATGGAGACTTAGCTCTGTGACTTGAATGCAATGGTAATATGTAGGAGGTAAATACTAGGATAGAACTGGGTGTCAATACTTTTTGGTGTCAACTGAAATGTATCATAAACTGACAAGTACCAAAAGCTGAAATCAAGTGCCTGCCATGGGATAGTTCCTGATTTCAGTCATAGTTTTTTGCCATTTGTAGACTAATGAATTCGGTCAGAGTTTTTGGACAGCTGCAGTTAACATTTGAGAACTTTAAATGAAAACATGTTTATTTGTGAGAAAGACTAAACATCAATCTGTAACACCACTATATGACTGTAACTGGACTATGATTTTGTAGTTCAACAAGACCAACAGAGTGGTGACTGTTCTGTAGAGAAGTGATCTAACTGATAGTCAGTCTCTCAGTTAAACTTATATTCATATCAGTATTATAAAGCTTATGAACTCAATAGTTATGCATTGGGATCTTCAGTAGGAGCACGTTGCCTGTAAAATAAATAGGTTGCAGCTGTTATTTCAGTGTGTCAGATACATTTAACAGTTTGTAGTAGTAAGTAGGTTACCAGTGAAAACTGCAGCGTTTTTGGCTTCAAGTTGTCTTTAAGTTTTAATTAGAACTTAAGTTACTTGCAAATGTTAAAAGCTAAACATTTGGTAGATTTGATAAGGAGTTAGAAAGGATTTAGATTTGATTAAATAGTATCAAACTTCAACCCTACATTTTTGTATTGCATGAAATCTGCACTAGAATTGAAATTTTACCCAGTCCATAAGTCGATTAACCAAATCGTCAGTCGACAGAAAATGATCTGGCAACTATTTTGATAATCAGTGAATAGTTAATAAGTTATTTATCATTCCAAAATACCAAATATTTACTAGTTCCAGCTTATCACGTGAGCTTTTGCTGCTTTCCTTCATATGTGTCATAGTAAATTGAATATCTTTGGATTTTGGACTGTTGGCTGGACAAAACAAGCCTCACTCTGGGCTTAAGGTATTTCCACTTTCTGGTTGGGAAAAATCCTTAGGCCTTGTAATGTTTGGGTAGCCTGACATCTCCAGACCAATTCACAAATGCGAATTAGTCTCGAACCTCTCAGTTCATTTTCGATTTCCAAGGGGCGTTATCAACGGGCGCAGACCAAAATGCCTCTGGACGCAACTGGATAGACCTCCAACCGATCAGAGCAATGAAACGTGTGGCGTAGCGCTGAGCGAATCCTGCTAGAAGTACTGCAAACACATCTTTCTTATCAACAAAAGCTTTAAATGCAGTTGTTTGTTCTTCTTTTAGAGAAAATATACCGTCCAGTTGGTTTAATACTGACACGATAACAGAGCCAGAACATTCCACATCAGCGGCAGCCATCTTGGTTGTTTACGAAAATGCCTCAACAGCGCTCCTCTGTACAGTCATCATATCAAACCCACCCCATATTAGATAAACGGTTGTGATTGGCTCGACCCGGGCCAGGTGGACTGGAAATCTGTCTGAATGGGAGGGGGACCAGACACATCTGCCAGATTCGTCTGGTTCCCAGGCTAATGTTTGGGCTGACTTGTCTAAAAAACCAGTAACTTCTACAGGAAGTCCCACAATTGCTCTTGTCAGACCTCTAAATAAATACAATAATGAACCTCCCACTTCAGAACATTTGATCCCAAAGACTCCCATCTGAAAAGCACTGCATTCCAGCAGCCGGGGGAAAAGCATTTGTTTTTGATTTATATGGTGAAACATTCTGGGTGGTCTTGAGCCTGATGAGTTACCATAGATCAAGACTGTTGCTCTCTTGTTGTTGTCAACTAAACTGCAGCTAGTTTCAGTTTAAATACCGGTTACCTAGCCCCAGCAGACTAACAATCTCTGCTGTAGAGCTAATGTACATATTTGCAGTGACTAAGAGAGAGACTGGCACTTCAGCTGGAGGTAACCTGCTTCCTGGGTGATCTGATCATTTGCAGACCGTGCAGCCACTGAAGTTTTGATCATCCAAATCCCCTCTGAGCACTTTCAAAGAGTCACCGAATCATCTCCAAAACACATAAAGGAATGAAAAATAAACTCCAGAATAAGGAAACAAACAGAAATGTAACGGGACGCAGATGGCTCAGGAATGGACTTTATGGTTGTTTAAATCTGAATATATCTGATGGGAAGGTGTTGAGGATCATGGCATTGTGAGGGGGTATCCCTGCATTTCTCTCACTGCATGCCGTGCCCTGAGGTTTCACACAGCAGACAGCACCATCTGCTTTGCTGCCTGTAGCTGGCTGCTTTGTCGGTGTGATGGCTCTTCTGGTAGTCTGCACTCTGCTCTCTCTTCATTTCTGCTTCCATCTTCGCCTCTCACCTCCATCTAACTCACTTCACTCTGCCTTATTGGCCCTGAATGTTGAAAACAGTATCCATCCGTCTCTCTCGTAAACAAACGCACACACATACACCAACATGAGGACGCCACACACACACACACACACACACACACACACACACACACACGCTTGCTGCAAACTGATGGGTGACTTCTGTGTGTGGTTGTCATGGAAACAAAGAGTTTCTGAAGGCAAAAGAAAGAGCCATGTGGTCCAGCACTGGGTTGCACCAGCTATGTGCAATTTCAAACGTAGCCTAGTTTGAACGTAATTTCTAACTTACAGTAGGTCGGAGTTTACGCGCTACTAACATTTTAAGGGTTGCACCAGCTGAACTAGTTAAGGCATACGCACAGAGAGAGAGAGAGAGAGGGAGAGAGGGAGAGAAGGAGAGAGAGAGAGAGAGAATAAAAATGGGGTCTTCTTCAAGAAAGACTGTTTGTTTATAAGTGTTTGTAACTTGGCTCCACTAATTCATATTTTTTAAAATATATTTTTTTAAATATGAATTAGTGAAGCCAATATATTGAAAAGAAACTATGGGAAAGGATTAGTTAGTTATGTTTCCTTTTCAGGGATATTGTTTTATTCACATTGTTTTCATTCATTGTTTTGTCACAAATATTGAGATGTATCTGTCGCAGAAGATCGTCTTGCTATACGCTGCATATCGCAGATTACCTGTACACAGATATCTTTTGTTATTGTAAGCAAAATATCAGAATAGTATTGTATTATGAGCTGAATTATGGTTTCCACCCATAGAGGTAAGCATTTTATTAAGGCTGCAACTAATGATTATTTCCCTTATGGATTAGTCTAGTAACTGTTTGTAGGGTTGGCAATGTCCGTCGGTTGGACTGAAATATCTCAGCAACTGTCGAATGGATTGCCATGAAATTTAGATTCCTTCGGTAAAAGTACAAGTACAACAATGTAAAAATACTTTGTTACAAGTAGAATTCCCTTATTCAAGAAAGAAAAAATACAGAAGTATTATCAGCAAAATGTACTGAAAGGATCAAAGTAAACGTACTTGTTCCACCAGAAATGTCCCCTGTGACTGATACATTGTTGTATATTGCTTTATAAGATTGTGAATACTGATGCAACAAGTGTGCAAGCAGCATTTTACTGTTGTAGCTGGTCAAAGTGGAGCTATTGTAGTTTTAACCAGAAACGCCGTTGTCTTCCTGCAACAACTCATCTCACGAGATTTCAGAGCGAGACTTCTGTTTCTGGTTAAACAAAAAGGATCTTTAACAAAACGGTCTGTCTCTGTAGGGATCCTTTCCATAATGTTGTCAGACACTTCGACAACAGTCTGAGCCTGTCAGTGGCAAAAACAAGCATCATTATAGTATTGGTTCAGAAACTGAAACATGTGGTTTCAAAAGGGTTCTAGCTGCGGGACAGTTTCATCACTACCTGAGAGACTTCTCCATTATGAAAAGTACACAGTTCTGGGGGGTAAACACTGCTGTGTCCCCATGTGAAATATGGTTTGGTCTGTTCTTTCCAGTATGTGTCCTGTGTCAGTCCAGCAGACCTTTTGTTTGTCTGTCTTCCTGTGTGGAATATCAACATCCTCTCATTTGTCGCACCACCCACTGAAAGTCAGGCCAAACCAGAGAAGCCAAGTCTTTCTGTTACCTCTGTCTATCTGCTCCAACACATCTCTCTGTCCCATCACTTACCTCTGTCTGCTTTCCCTTACTAGAAGATCAGGTGTGACTCTCTAACACTGTGGTAAGAATGCTGTCATATTTGTTCTGGTGCAGTTAGAAGCACTTGGTATGTAGCTGACAGCCTGTGTGCCAGGCTGACAGTGATGCTTAAACACATTCCAATCCCCTCATACTGTTTACTTTCCCCCCATCTCCTTTCTTCTTAAACTCTCAGTTCACTTGCTCTGCCCTTTGTGCCTCTAACTTCTCATTCAGTTTCCCTTCTCCTCCCTCTCTCTGTGTTTTCCTCTCCAGCTCACTGACTGTTGGGCCTCTTGGAAGTCAAGTTGTTGTCAATGGTTTTAACTGATTTAAACATCCAGGCTTGTGGAGGACTGCTTCATGAACGGTGTCACCTTTGATCTTGCGGTCCATCTTGGCCTCCTCTCATTCACACTGACAGACACACCATGATCTCTAAATGGGAGTGAAGGAATACATCCAAGAATGGCACATCCATTCATCCATCACTTCCATTTCTATCTGAGAGTGGTGGAGGTGTTAGAAAGACAGCTAAGCTGTTACTACACAGAAAAAGATTACAAGGATGTGTCAAAAAGCTTGCTTTATATGGATGGAAGCCCAGAATGAAGAGAACAATACATGTCTGATTTATCTGCACTGAGTTCTGCTGCCTAGTATCGGAAATTGTGTCGGGTTTGGGTTTAGTTATTTTCAAATGTAATTTGTTAAGGAACTTCTCTCTTTCTCTCTCTGACTGTGCCAGGTGTCTGCGTCCATGCGTGTTGTGTTGCAGGTAGATGCGTTGAATTAGCCTGGTGAGATAATGGTCAACTCAATAATGGATGAAATGAAGCAATAATACAGTTCTGAGTCTCGGATCGGGTTCGGGGGTCTCAAGTTTGGCAGCAACAGGTTCATTCAGGTCGAATCTTAACCCTTTGAACTCTGCAATAGAAATCGTCTGCCAATGCCTACATTGGTATTTTTGCTTACTGTGATGTCATTTCTTCAAACGCTTCATATCCCTAAAATCGGTACAGCCTAAGCTAAAAGGCTATGTAAGTCAATAAACCATAATGACTGATAAAATTATTAAAACAGTGTCATAAATTAAAACAGTGCCACCGCACATTGTCTCCACGTCTTGCACCACAGGTAACGTAATGACATCATCAAGTTGCGACACGAGCGTACAACGTGGTGACGTGAAAGACGCCAACCTTAGCTTTCAACTGCAAAAAGAATGAATGCTCTGCTATTACATTTTTTATTTTACATCACTTTAAACAGGACCTCCCACGGCCAGTTTTCAAAGGGTTAAAGAAGTAAATAATGGTGCATTTTCAAATAGTTCTACAAAGCACTAAACTCCTTGGTGGAGGTAACAACCACTTCCAGGTTAGAGCCAAGATGGCTCCCTAGAGAAAGACACAGCACTCTCTCATGTCTTTCCCAGGAGCAAACCTTTAAGGAAGGTTCATCTCTCCTCTGCATGATGACATTTAGCCTCACTGCTTTGTATCTGCACATGTAGGTTGTCCCACGCAGACAGGAGCACAGCTTTAGAATGAGGCGACAGTGCTAACTGTTGATTCACCCCAACACGGACTCAGTATGCATATCATGAAACCCTGAGGGCTGACTGGTTGCATGAAGGCTTGTCAAACTCCAAACAGAAGCAGTAAAGAGAACTGCTGTGTGAGCGTAGGCACTGTTTTATTCGTGGAGGGGGTGTGTTTCCATCTGAGTGGAAGAGTGTGTGTGTGTCTATGTTTAGCTGTGTTTGTTTAGGACTTCGTAATTATGGCTGGCAGCAGAGTTTGAGTTAGAGCAAGCAGAGGAATGCCTTTGGTCTGCTCCCGTCACTGAAACTTAACTATGGGCTTTTCAAATGCTTTAACCTGTGTGTGTGTGTGTGTGTGTGTGTGTGTGTGTGTGTGTGTGTGTGTGTGTGTGTACCAAATGTTCTCATGACAAGTAAATGTTTTTGGTATGAGTATGCATTTTTGATTAATTGCATGTGTGCATGCGTGTGTGTTTTGACATTTTAAATTGGCTGAGTTCTTGAACACACGCGTACACAATACATTCTCTCTCCAGGCTCCTTTAACTAGGAAGAAACCATAACTTAGCCTGTAACACACTCACACACATAATAAACACACACACACACACACACACACACACACACACACACACACACACACACACACACACACAGCCTTCCTGTTTGAGTGGAACCACCAGATGACGTCATTGGCTGCTTCTGGTAGCCTCTAGGTGATCTGTCTTCCAGATGTAGAGGATAGGAGCAGCAGATGGCCGTGCTGGGTGGAGTTACTGACAGTTGGGGGTCCTAGTTTTGACCAGTCTTAACACAAAGGGACTGATCTTTATATCCTGATTATGTTTTCTTGACTTATATTTGGAGCTGATATTCAATGTTATATATCAACACACAATTTCATTTTTGTCAGTAAGGCTGCAGCTAACTGTCCCAGTCTCTTCTCCAGCCACATTTCTGTTTCCCCTGGCCCCTTCATTGCTATTTTCCTTCCATCCAACAGGTGCCCTCGGACTTTCCCTCCTTTCCCCCTCACCTGACTGCCCCACCCATCTACACACCTGTTCCCACTTCCCTCATCTGCTCTGCAATTGCCTGGCCTTCCCTGCCCACCTCCCCACCTGTTTCCACTTTCCCTCGTCAGCCGTGTAGTACTTCACCAGCCCTTCTTCACTCACTCTGTGTCACTTTGTTTGGGACTGAGGTCATAGGCTTTTTTGCTTAGGAAGGTTCCTAACTGAGTGAAATGACCCAGAAGGATCTAAGTATTTTTTTTTTTTTTTTGAGCTTTTTATCGCCCGAACCTTAACCTGGACCTGAACCTGAACCTGTCAGTCTACCTGCCTGCATGTTACTTGTCTACCTACCTGGCTGCCTGTCTGTCTGCCTACCTGTACCTACCTGTCATTAAACCACTGAAATCATCCTGCCTTCCCCTGTTGCCACTCTTGCGCACCCTTGTGACACTAACAGTTATTTTCACTATCAATTAATCATTTGATCTGTAAAAACAGTGAAAAGTGTCCATCACAATTTTTTGAGCTCAAGGCAACGTCATAAAATGTCTTGTTTTGTGTGACCAACCATTCAAAAGCCAAAGACCTTACTTACTATAATGTATGAGAAGGAAAACGGCAAATACTGACAGTTTAGAAGCTGGAACTGTCAAATGTTTGGCATTTCAGCTTGGCAAACTACTTGAACGATTAACTGATTCTCAAAATAGCTGCAGCAAAAGTTGAACAAAGTTTATTTGTTTGACTCAACTATGTAATTTCTTTTCCAAATTTCAAGACCACCAAATAATTTATGTATATTGGCTGACTATGACTGACATCCAGTCAGGAGCATCCCTAATTAATTAACTATCCTGATGAAGCAGCCCTTCAACAAGCCTCTGTTTTCAAGGTGCACAGCAGGTTGTTGCACAATTCTTTTTCGATGTACTCAATTTGGATGAGCTTGACAGACCTTTGCCTGTGGTTAAGAGGGTAAAGTCTGGCAGGAAAGCACCTCTTTCACATGTAGTTGCTGTACCATTGCAGTCCTGACCATTGACTTAATGCAGATTACAGATACAGAGGCCTATACTGCATTTTAGATGGATATATTTCTGGACCATTTAATGGAATCCATTCCCTCTGAGTAGCCAGGCTTGCTGTTGCTCTCAACCAGATAATAATATTTGGCGCCAGCAGGGCCGATCCTGCTGTTAGAACTGAGCCTGTAAAACTCGGCTGCGTCCTTTTACAATCTCTCTACATCTTTAATGTGTAGATATGTATGCTAGTGTGCTGTAGGCATGCATGTAATGAGGCAAGAGCTTTGTTTGAGGCAGCCATCTTATACTCACCTCTTATATCAGCTCCTATATTGCATGTATCACAGGGACATTGTTTGCTCAGGTATATTGTGATGGACAGGTATTGGCTGTAATAAATCTGATCATTTCTTTATTGTGTTTTGTCCACCTCAGCTTGTTAGTGTTACAGTGCTGCATATACAAGTGAAAATGTATGGAATCGCTGGTTCCGACGCTAGTTATCACTAGCAAAGAGCAGTGTAGAAAACACTCAGGCAGCAGCCTCTCATTTTTGCTTTTTCTTCTCTCCAGACAATCATGTCAATTTCTGGAGTCACATTCTCTTAGTTAAACTTTCATTCATATCATGTCAATGACTGAGGCTTATACACTTTATACTTTTGAACCAGGACCCAGGACCTCCAGATTAAGTAGTCTACAGCTATTATTTCAATGCGTCAGATACCTATTTAATCAACATTTATGTAAGTATCCTTTCAGAGATACCCAGTATTACAAGACTGTCATAGGGATCAGGGCCAAAATAAACTTGATTGTAACATCTCTACTTTAAGAACTTAGAAAAGGCTTAAAATGTTAAAATTAGATTGAAAGTTCACTCTTGAACTTGGAAACAGCTGCTGACAAAACAGTGTGACCGCAGGTCCATTTAGTATCTCTTCTGGAGCTTTCATTGTATTGTTACTTAAATGCTCTAAACAATGTTAACATCTCCAATTCCGCAACACCAAGCCCACATGCCTCCGTGGATTATCTGCCTTAGAAATCACAGAAGCAAAGCTCATATCAGGTTCTCTAATCCATGTCTGCTCCCATAACACATCTTTAAAGTGTCTCTATCCCTATCTCAATCTTTATGGCTTTAACCAATGCACCATGAGTTTTCATCCTGTCTGTCTTTACAGCTACTTCAACCGCAACCTGTTTTCTGAGTGAGTTTATGCTGCAACACAATGAACAAACACGAACTACACTGCTGTCACTCTGTCTTTAAGACTTACCACATTTGGCCTTAAATGTCTATTCAGTATCTAGCTGTATATATTTCCTTCTATTGTTCAGAAAGTCTGGATTGCATCAGGATTTAGTACAGTTCCAATCCCTTTAAGGAAGTGTTCTGGTTCACTGGATTAGTGTAATCTGACTTTGGCTCATTCAGCCATGCCAGTTAATTAATTCTGGTGTGAATAAGCATTAGAAGCTGGCTCACACTTTGTGTGTGGTGTGTTGCTCACTGGAGAAAGTAGATTTTTTTTTTTTAAATGAATGTAACAGAACCTTTTAAAAAGGTGTTCCAAGTCGGATTCAGGAAACTCTTCACTGCACAAACTTGTCATAAATAGTTTGTCTCAACATGATGAATACCACCTGTTGATGAGTGGGTGCACTGTCAGCACAGTGGAAATAATATTAATTCTACTTTATCATTCAGAAAATATCAAGTAAATCCATCACAAGTCACAGAATCAGAGCACTCGTCCTTCTCAAGTTATTGGCCATGTTCAGTCAGTCTGTGTCGCTGAGGCAGCACGTGTTTGTATATATCACCAATTAATTTTTCTTTGCAGAGAAAGGGGCAAAAGAGATTTGATGAGGGAGTTGTTTGGCCACAGTCTTATTAATGTTTAAAAAACACTATGGAGGAGCTATGAAGTTTAGCACTTCATCAGCATCAGTTTTGGTTAGTTAAAAAATGGAGTCACGCACAGGTGAGGTGATTAGATGAAGGGCTGCAGAAACATGTAATAACGCTGAGTGAAGCTTTTTCCCTTCTGTTAACCTACATAAAAATGATTCCACACAGGCAAAAATGCTGCACCCTGAAATCATAACGTTAGAGCAGTGCATCCCATGTAAAATTATATAAAAGGAAAACATTTCTCTGCATAGTTTGCAGCAATGTAAACCCATAACAGAGAATATTTAATCTGAAATTCACATCATATTAGATGTAACATAACTATAAGCTGCCAACTGGAAAGGCTTAAATCAACATTTAGTGGTGCCTGAGTTGAACATGAGCTAAAAATAAAATGTAAATGCTTCCAGTTTATAGTGACTTGTGTACCATCCCTTTCTTCCACTTGTTGTGATTAACTAGACCGGTAGGCATGGAGCAACATTAGCATGTACATCCAGCTGTGGAGATGCCAAAAACCAGTCAGGTTGAATTGTTACCTAAAATCCCAGTGGATGGGGAAGCAAGATGAGGTGTTTACTGTCAGTTTTGGGTGTAATTATAACATAATGGGACCTGCATTGAGTTCTGATTTTGGTGATGGAACGCAATCCGATTTCAGTGTTCGTGCACGCATTAACGTGGAGGTCTGATTAAAACCAGCTTGAAGGACCCACTCTGAATGTGATGTGAATGTTAACAGCAGGTGGAAAAGAGAGGCTGTGTTTCTTGTGGTGTACTGCTCAGGCCTGAACGCTTAATTAACCTTAAAGCAGTGTGTAATTAATGGGTCTTTAGAGGGCCCTTACACACTCATCTGCACACTCAACATGACAGCATGCAAACAGATGTGTTTACACCCCTAAAAGATATTAAACTCAACTCCGTGCAGCTTCCTGTCTGTCTTAAAGCTATCCTATTGGGTTTTGGTAAGGAAATATCCTATATTTAAAAAACTATATTAAAACTGGATACAGAAAAAAGTTTCATTTGAACAACTATTAATGATAAGAAGACATAGAAGACTATTACCATAGTAGACCATAGACCATTGTTGCCTTCTCCATCCTCTCTTTCCAACCTGTAGAATATGACACGCCCACTGATGATGTCACGGTTCACACTTTAGGTCAAAGAATACCTGCTATTTATTGGGTTCCGAACCAATTTATTTTTGGTCGTAATGCTCCAAACGGTTCAAAATTAGATGCATGAACCGGAACGGAACCCGTTAACATGTCGGTGGAAAAGGGGTGAAAGTGGTGGTCAGTCAGTCTTCCCCGTATCCCCTGACCCTCTGCATCACACATTACGTAGCCATGAGGCCAATCGTTGCTCCATCACTCCCTTGTTGCATTTTTTAAATATGCTAGGAGGGAGGGTTCTAGCAGAATTTGAGGGTGTAGTTACCTTTAAAGGGTTACACTTCCATAAAGTCAGGGGACTCACAAGAGACAGATT
This sequence comes from Macquaria ambigua, assembly GCA_008360985.2. NCBI lineage: Eukaryota > Metazoa > Chordata > Actinopteri > Centrarchiformes > Percichthyidae > Macquaria > Macquaria ambigua. The sequence goes on from VMKM01001094.1 coordinate 168,329, forward strand.
AAGAAAAGAATGGTCAAAATCAAAGCAGCAGAAGCCGAGATATTCTGACTTTTAGTCCCGGGTCAAGCTCCAATAACGCAGGATCCTGCATTTCCCATAATGCAACCAAGCATTTTTTCACTAGACCCTTTCTTCCTGGTTAACATGTCTTTCAAACTCTACGCTCCCAGTTTGTGTCACAGGCTTTCTGTTATACCTTTTATGGTCTCCATCATCATAGTTATTTTCTCAGACTTGACGAAGCTCCTCCAAATGTTATCCAGCTGTTATCACAGGCTGAGTGGTACTAACTGTGACTAGTAAACTGCTCTTCCTGTGTAAAGCCAGTGGCTAGCCCCTTTAATGAAGGTGAATATTGATTTGATAAAGACCTTGAGAGCTGACTTTGATGTGTGAGTTCCCCTTAAAGACAGCATATTTAGTTTCACTCTGTTTAGTTCTCTTAGTTTCTGAATTTAGTTACAAGTGTTTGCTGGTGTAACTATAATGCTTTCCTTATTAACATAGCTTTTAAGCAACTTCCTACAACTCTCCGTCACATACAGCTATTTTACATAAACAGATTGTGTTGTAGGGGAAAATATTATTCAGCTTGGGTTACAGTTATCTTCAAAATATCAGACCAGTGATTGATTGCTTCCGTCGATGTCATAGATTGATATGAAGACAATGCTGCAATATTCATTTTGTCTATATTGTCCATTATTTCTGCTTTTTGACTGAGGGGATCTTTTCCATTTTTGCTCCTACCTGCTTGTAGGAGTAGAAGGTCACAGCAGTGCACAGTAAATGTATGTGTGTGTGTGTGTGTGTGTGTGTGTGTGTGTGTGTGTGTGTGTGTGTGTGTGTGTGTGGGGATTAGTGCCTTCACCCACCCATATTCCCCCTTTTTGAAGTTCTTTAAGTCACTGCGTAAGCTCCCATGTGTCTGTGTGTTGCAGTGTAAGCTTGTTTGGCTGATTTGCTTGCATTTAAAAAGTGGTTTGATGGCCATCAGGGCCTGTTAACCCCCTCTATCCCTCTGTGCCCGGCTGCCCGCTGAGCTTAGTGTCACACAGGCTGTGAACTCTGCTTCCTTGTGGGAAAAGATTAGAGCCAGACAAATTCCTGGTCATCTAAGGCTGTTCAGACAGTGTTAGACCAGAGCCCCAAAGCTCCTCAGCCATGCCTTACAGTTACAACTCCAGCCGTTTGTCTCATCCACAGATACCTACTGTACACTGTTACATGTCTATGCTTCAGTCACATGCTCATAGTCTTAATCTGCAAAAAAGCATACTAGTTTTAGACTAAAGTATGAAAGAAATCTTGGTTCAGCGAAATGCATTTTATTTCAAAGCCCATGCCAACAGGTGTTAACAGGGCTATTTAGAGATTGTATCATGTTGTGGCCCTGAGCAAGCTTTAATATTTAAAAATGTAGCATGTTACTGTTGGATTTTAACAGCTTAACAAGTTTGTACAGTGCAGAGTACATGACTCATCAAGCTATCAGTATAAAAATTGATTATAAAGTCAAAATAAAAACACCAAAGCTGAAGCTTCAAGCTAAGAGTTTACTTTAAAGGACCATAACACTTTTTTAGCCCATTTGAAACGATTAATTCTTTACCTTACTGATGACTATTTTGCAAACCATGCTGTAAGGTAGATTTTCTTTTAATGTATTATTCTTACTGCTCCAGGCAGCTACGTGTTACCATTCATTTCTGTGTAATGTGAAAATCAACTAGCAGACTCCTAAGATTTTTGTAGTTATGTAATCCATCACAGTGGACATCAACGAGGTTGATGAGACTGAATCACAACAGTGAAGCTGTGAGCAGCAAAACCAAAACAATCAGCTAAAAGACACTAAAATGCTCCGTAAAGCTGAGCGGATAATTCTCTGTGACTTCATCACTGTGAGCAGCACCCTTTATATTGCATGTTGTCATTGGACCCAATGTTAATGGAAAAATATTTTATTAGTGCTGCTTTAATCCTACACTCAAAACATTTGGCAGTGAATGTGGAAGATGTGAAGTTTTGAAGTTTGAAGTTTGCTGCAGGAATGAGTCCTAAAACCCTGAAATGAGTCAGCATTTCTACACCTATGGTTCCCTCGTCTTGAAGTCAGTGGGTTTCTTGAATGGGTTTTTGGTTCGATGCCTGAAATAAGGTCTGTGGTTAACACAAGCTTAAGAGATTTTCACTTTCTATGGCATAAAATACGTCAGTTAATACCCCACCCATGAATTGTGAAGCTCTTCCGTGTCTTAAAAAAGGCGGTTACTAACAAGTGGCTAAATGAGACTACAGAGGTTGTCGGGGACATTAAACGTCATCACGCTGAACACAGAAACTCATCTACTCACTCGTCCGCCTTTACAGCCTCGGCGTGTTTATACTCGCGCTCCTGCAAACTATTCTAACTCAAACTTTCCCAAAGGCTTTTGTAGAAGAGGTGAGCGCACAAAATCAAATTACAAATTAGAAGCTTAGTGGTGGTGACGTTGAAGTCATGTGAGCGTGGTGGTTTGTTTATAGCCTAACGTTAGCTTTTTACTTCTGGTGATTGCATTTACACTTCAAAAATCATAAAAGTGGTGTTCATTTGTGAAGATTATCTTGCTGAACAAAACATGTAAATATCATAAACTTGTGTTTGCCACAGAATTTATTTTCTGCAATAATCCAAAATCCAATGGAAAATCCCATTGGCTTTTTGTGGAGGGAACCAGGGCGATGCTAACTTCTGGGTTGGACTACAAAAATACCTCATCCCTGCAGCACTCTATTGAGAAGGTGTAACCTCCTCCTCAGTCTCATCTCTTTTTATGCACTGCTTTGCCCCAATATCTCTTTCTTTCTCTGTCCTGGAATTTCATCATCTCCTTCACCTCAGCAGCTTCTGTAATGGAGATGAAAAAGAGCTGCGTCCTGTCCTCCATCTATTCGCCTAACTGTACACATTATGCAAACCTCTGTCAGCTTTTTCGAGTGGGAGAAGCTTTGAAGCTACCGTGCCCTGCAGAAATGCACCTTTTTTCAGCTCTGCTTTCTCACCAGCTGAGGCATTTTGAAAATGCTTTAATAACCTTACATAATGATGATGGTGATGAAGGTGACAATGTGGCGATAGTGACTAAAGATAGAACAGGATTGTTTACGACAAACTTTTGACTCAGAACTAAACTTTAAGGCTCAGGTGGGGTACTGTCACCAAATCTGCTTTTTAATAATCTCAGAAATATATTTCTCTCTCTGCGAGCAAAACAGACAGACTAGTGCATGCTTTTATATCCTGCAGGATAGACTATTGCAACGCTCTACTGTCAGGTCTACCCAAAAAAGTTCTAAATCAGTTACACTTGATTCTCTTGCCCGAATGCTGACTAGAACCAGAAGGAGAGAACACATACACTTATTTTAACGTTCTTTGATTTACAAGTTTGAATATTAAAGCAAAAGTATTAGACATTGTGCTCTAAATACTGGACTGGAAGACTGGTAGACATCCATCACTTTTGGTCATCAATTTTGGTTTTGGACTGTTGGTCAGCCAATAAGACATGTTTTGAATTCGTCAACTTGGGTTCTGGAAAATTGTGATGGACATTTTTCACTATTTTCTGATATTTTATTGATTAATTGAGAAAATAATTGACAGATTAATTGATAATAATAATTTTCATATACATTTGTCGAGGAAAAGAACCTCATTACCTGTGGAGTTTCTTGTAAACAAAGTTTCTCTTCACCAAAAGCCACTGTGTGTATCTTTGAGGCCTAACAAATGTGTTGAGTGCATTTTCTTCTTAAAAAAACATATGCAAAGCAGATTTTTAAGTTGGAAACGTGCATTGTTTACATCCATATTTGCTTGCGATCAGTCTTCTTCTTCTGTGCCTTTGCTGGCGCACGGCTACAATTCTTTGCACGTTACCGCCACCTGTAGATCAGTAGAATAGTGTGAAACCATTGGCAGGAATGTGTGTTGTGTCACTCACGGGCATGTGCATCCTCATGTGCATGCATGAGAACAAGCAAACTGGAGACCCACTCTTACAAAATTGCTCCATAGCACTACTAGTGGTCAGAAACTCCACAGAACAATGAAGCAAAAATGGCTTTTGAAGTCACTTGATGTGAAAAAAAATAATTTTTGTCAATAAAGAACTTGTTAGAAACATTGATAGAAATGTAGTTTAAACAACATTATCTCAGTCTGAACAGTCTGAATCACAATATTTACAATAATTGAGTTTCTTGAAAATGCTTGAAAATAATTTCACGAAATAATCTTAACTCAAATCTTACAAGCTTTTTCTGGAGCCTTTAGTCGCATGTCATGGTCTTCATCAGTGGATGGAGTTTGCTCACGGAGAACGTTGAGTTCAAACTATTTTCAAGAGAAAGAATGAACTTTTACACTCAGCTTTAAATTAACTGTGGACTTTTTATTTCAAGTTAAAGGAGCCAAAAAGAAGACTACCAATCATATCGCAATACAACACTCACACACACAATCATAAGATCAAATCTTCAAAACTTAGGGGGGCTGATACAAAGTCCCGGGGTCCATGAAAACTATCCTGAAAGGCTTGGAGGACTGATACCACCCCTTTTTTTTGTTTACAAGTCCAAAAAGTTATTCTATAAATTAAAGCCAGTGTAATAATCCAGTGTACAGTTACTGAATGTAAACTTTAGACATTAAAATATTATCTTTAATAAAATATCTGTCCAACATTACTTCCTGGATCATTTGTAATCCATTGTGTTTGCATGGTAGAATATTATCAAATTCGTGACTTTGATTTGGCCTTCAGACAAGCTGAAATGTGTCCGTACGAATCAGGTCTTGCATGTCTCTTTTCTGGTTGGATTTCCTCTCCTGTTTGGGGCATTTCAAGGGTTTGCTGTCCAATCCAGGGGGCTCACATACCAAACTGTGTCTTTAGGCTCCATCTATCATCCTCCTCCATCACCTGATATTACCTCCATTCATCCGCTCCTCATATCTCCCTGTCTTTCTGAGTCCTGCTGAATAAATGATGGCAATGTGATACTGCACCACCAGCCTGTGCTGAGCTGGACACTCTGACACAGTATTACTACCTAGGCACAAAGACAACACACACACACACACACACACACACACACTCTTGCTTTCTCTGCCTCTTGCTCTTATACAAATACAAAAAGTTGCTGTCCGACAGGTTTTCAATTTTGTCTGTGTCCTTGAAGCACAAACTCATTTACTCATGTAACTCTGACTTTGTAGATTAGCTTTGGAGTTTGTGTGCATTTCTGTTGGCATGTAGGGCGTATGCTGTGTGGAACCACATGATCTGTGTGTGTGTGTGTGTGTGTGTGTGTGCGCGTATGTGTGTGTGTGAGACAGAGGTAGAGTCATGGTTCAGGAATGTCCTGTATAATTTTCTACAGTGGAGCCTCTTGCTGCAATAACACCTGGGGCCCCATGGGAGATGAAGTTCTCTTGTTTGATATTTTTGCACAGATGTGTTTTATCCAGCAAATTATACAGACACTGTGGGTACCAAAGTCAGACAGAGCAGAGTGTCTGTGGTAATTCAGTTGTACAAACTCAAGCTTTTGAAATCAAGTTAAAAGGTTTGAGTCCTAAATACAATTAATGAGATTGTAAAGAGCAACTTTTCTGGTAAGAAATCTTCAAAAGTCTTTTATTTACCTGCTAACAAGCAGACGTTGCTGTTTGCTGGGGTAGTGGGTATGCACTAGGTAAATAACAGCTCATGTGATTGATAGCTGTAATAATACTTGGCAGTGCTTCTGGCTGACCAAACCAACTGTTCTGTCAGAGACTGCATACTCACCATTCTGTTGTTGCTTGGTGTGGTTACCATCCCTTGGTTGCCATGCTGGCAGGGGTTGCTGTTGAGCATGTCTTATCAGCTCCAAACAAAAGCTAGACATTATTGGATTGAGTACTCAACTGTTTGACTTATTGAGTTCTGACCAACTTGAGTCTGAAGCACTGTGTACTGAAATGTGACATCAAATGCTCAGTATGATTATTGTGTCTTGTTTTAGCCAGCCTTGGCTCTAGTGATGGCACGTCCACCACTGTGGACCAGACTGAAATATCTCAACAATGGTTGGATGGATTGGCATGACATTTTGTACAGACATTCATGATCCCCAGAGGATGAAGCTAACTGACTTTGGTGATTCCCTGAAATTTCCTCTAGCACCACCAGCAGGTCACAAAAATCCAATATTTTGGTTTATGACTAAATATCTGCAAGACTAATGATTTTCCCAGCAGCCTCGGCTGTACTTTGTGTTTGTTAGCATGCTAACATGTTAAACTATGATGGTGACAATGGTCAGCATTATACCTGCTAAACATCAGCATATTTGCATTGTCATTAAGCATGTTAGCGTGCTGACATTAGCATTTAGCTCAAAGCACCACTTTGCTTAAGTACAGCCTCACACAGCTGCTAGCATGGCTGTAGACTCTTAGTCTTGTTTGATTTGATTAAAACTGAATATTGTTAATTTTATGAAATATTTATGAAGTAAAATAACAAGTTCTTATTGCTGGTGCATTTGAGAAGTTTGGCTTATTTTGTTAAGTGGCAAAAAGTAGAAAATACAGTATCATTTACTTTTTTTCCCCAGACCACACTCCTAAAAAGAACACATTTTTAACATCAGAAACATACATACACATAGGCAGCAATAAAAACATGGTAAGATTTTTTAGGCTGTTACTGTTTGAGTTTTAAAAAATGATTTTTTAAAACAAACACAACATGAACACATTTGTTTGGTAAAGATCCCTTAAATTAGTTTTTTTTAAAGGATTGTAACCAAGATAAGTACTGAGCGGGACATTTTACAGTGTAAAAATAAACTTGTTTGTGCACTCTGGTCAACACTGTTTCTAAAATACCTCAACCATTCGCTGGTTCCAGCTTCTTCAATGTGATGATTTGCTGCTTTTCTTTGTCAGTTATGACAGTAAATGAAGAGTCTTTGGGTTTTGGACTGTTGGTCGGACACAAGAAGCAACTTGAAGACGTCACTTTGGGCTCTAGGAAATTGTGATGAGCATTTTTCACAATTTTTTGATATTTTATAGACTAAACGATTAATCAATAATGTAAATAATCGTTAGTTGCAGCCCTAGATGACTTTCTCAGACAAAGGGAAAAGAGTGTTGGCAAGCTTCCAGGGATTTATAGTATGTCCCCTATCTAAAAAGGTCAGACTTTACTACTGCAGCCAAGTAAATACAGTGCATTATGTGACAGCTATTGTCTGCATTCAGCACTCTAATAACCTAATGTACAAGCAAACCATCATGCTTTAAAATGTTGTTCTTGGAATAGAAACAGCCAAATCAGTGTCTGTATGTTGGCCTTTAAAGTATAACTATATACTCTATTCAGAGGGAAATGGAAGCTGAGCCATCACTTCATTATATAAAATGGACATCAAAACAACTTGAGTAAGCAAAAGACCAAGGCAGTTAAATATTTGGGTCAAGTGACTGTTTCTTCAGCAGTGAAATCTGAAGTGTAACTGTGACATCAGACAACCAATGCTTTTATACTTAGGCTACTTGCCAGCCTTACCTGAATGGAAAAGGCCTAGTCAAGATAAACCCAACATACACTTGTACACATGTTAGTTTTTAACTTGCAAAGACATGCCAAAAATGTAATGGATAGATATATAACACTACCCAATTAGTAATCCCGAGTCTGGATAAATCCCGAGTCTGGATAGTAGCACCATTAGAGACCACACACCACTTAACTGGCAACTATTTTGACAATCAATTAATCGTTTCAGTCATTTTTCAAGCAAAAATGCCTAACTTCTCGTTCCAAATATCAGGATTTGCTGCTTTTCTTTGTCACTTATGACAGTAAATGAAATATCTTTGGGTTTTAAACTGTTGGTTGGACAAAATCACTTTGGGCTCTGGGAAATTGAATTTTCACTTTTTTTTTGACCAAACGATCAATCAAGAAAATAATCTGCAGATGAATTGATAATGAAAATAATTGTTAGTTGCAGCCCGAAGTGCCACACCACATGCTCAAGTTCAAAATATTAACATTAATATTCTGTCATCTGACTCAGAATAACTTGAATATATGGTTCAGCACTCATACATGTCTGTTTATTTGTGAACCAACTCTTCATACTTAAGATATTGTCATACATCATTGTTGAGCTGTACAGGACTCATGTCAGTGGTGTCATTTGCCCCTATGCTCTCCTTTTAAATTTGGTGCTAAATGGACCTTAAAAGGTCTTGAAAAGCAGACCCTCGTGCAGAGTAGTGTATGTTTTTTTTTTCACTGGTTTGCAAAAACCTTTGTTGACATTTTCCAGTAAAGTGGAATTGAAAAGTTAATGTAGGAAAAAAGAAATTGTGCCAGTACAAAACAGTTGCAGTTAACTCTTAATATTGGGATCATTAATTATGCAATACACACACTTACTGAGGAGACAGGGGTTTGGCACCTTACTGGTGGATAATTTGAGGTTGTGAATGTGCAACAGGAATTGATCCTGGGACATTTCCATTCACAGGACACAAGCTGGCATTCAGACTTTGAAAAAATAGCACAAGAAAAAAAGAAAGGGTACGTGTGGTCGGGCGTGTTGCTTCAGGTACCCCTGAAATTATGAAATATGATCCAGAAGGTCTAGTCTGAGTACTAGATGCATATGTTTTTAAAGCTTCTCAGACAGCAAAACACTGCTCAGCTGTTCATAATGCTATGAGAAAACATTTTACAACTAATTAACTATTATCACTTTATCATCCATCCTGTCAGCTGTGAGGTGAAAGGTGTGTTTAAAGTACTAATCCACCAGGAATGTGTGTGCATGCATTTGATTGGCCAACACAGTACAGTGTATTGCCAGGTGACGCTGACCCAGGTTCAACTTTTTTGCCGGGGCCCTTTGGGTTGGCACGCCCACAGTGGCAAAGCAGTGGTCTCTTCAAACATTTTTTTTTTTACACACAGCGTTAATGTCTGTCTGAACATGGCCTTAAAACCAGACTATTCAACTGCCCATTCAATCTTTGCTGGAATAGTTCCACTTTTTGGTGCACATAGAGCCATGAAAGAGCAAACAACATTTAGTTTTCCAACAATGTGACGTCTTTGTCGTATCAAATGACCTTTTAACGTTACTACCAGGGGCGAGAAACCCTCATCAGTGGGCAGTCGCTGCTCAATGACCTTCTAAAGTTAAAACAATGGAAACAGCGCATTCGTGATGAGACTGTTCTGAATTACAAGCATCTGCAGTGATTTTGCATCAGCTGACCACAACTGGGAAATTTCTTTAGGTGTTTGAAGAGTATAGGGTGAAGTACAGTAGGAGAGAGGTATGATTGATCTTTCATCACATTGTTACAGCTGAAATATCTCTGATTCTTTCCTTTGACAGTGTAGTTCAGGCTCATTTAGCTGACTGTTTACAAGCCTACATATATAGGTTTCTTCCTGTGAAAAGCTCTGTTATTTTAGTTGGAGGAAAAAAAGAATAATTCTCTGCTTTGATGTTTGGAAATCTCCCACTGGCTCTGTTTCAAGAACTGTCTGACTTGAAAAGGGAAGAGGTTTGAGCCAAAGTTTGGAGCCAAAGCTGAAATGATTAGGCAGCATTAGAGCTGGAGAATTGTACTGTCAGCCATTTTTAATAAAGTGGGACGGCTTCTAGAGGCTTTGTTCTGTATATGAAAAGAAATATCAGTTCAGTATTACTCATTGTGAAGGTTTTCCAGTTTGACACAGAAAATGTCAGATTCGTTTTTGTACTTTGATGAATTCCCTGATTGATTCAGAGATGAATGGGAGTGTTTTCAATGAGTTAAGACCACATCAATGTGAGTCACTTGTTTCAGTCATTTTGTGGACTGCTTCAGACCCGTCATTCAGATAAATGTAGGTTTTCATGTGTATACCAAGTACAGTTCATGATCAGTCTTTGCTGTAGGTCGTCTCTCATATGTTGTGCATATTTCTCCAGTGCATCATGTTGGTGCTGACAGCTTCAGCTTAAGCCAGGGCACTAAATCGATGCTGATCCAAAATCAGTGGGAAAGGGGATCTAGCTGTGACAGGCCTCTGTTGAAAGGCCAACTTGTAACTACAGTATGTTGGAACAATGTAGCTGTCAGATGGGTGTAACTGTGTTGAGGTCTCACTACTCCTAAGGTGGAGTTTCTCATGTTCAGAACAACATCAGCTACCTCAGTTACTACACATTTAACATAGGGTTTTTGAGGCAGATACGGACATTTTTGACAAAGATCCCTTTAATTGTTTTTTAAAGAATTGTGAAGTCGTTGGGATTCATCCTCTGGGGGCCATTAGTGTTTGTACCAAATTCTCATGCCAATCCATCCAGTAGTTGCTGAGATATTTCAGTCAGGCTACACAGGGAGTGAAACCACAAACCCTGGCAGTGGCCCTCTCCTCACGCACATCACTGCCACTCTTACTCTCAGCCCACTGACCCTTTAGACCTGCAGACTGCATGTTCCCCTCTACTTGTATCGTCTGCACTGATGCAACTCAAAAGCCTTCAGATCCAATCACATGGGGGAGCGGCAAGAGGAGGAAGGACTTGATTTATGTTTCAAACGGGCTCCCCACCGATCATGTGCAGCTGCTGTCGGATAAAAACCTTTCATCTGCATGAAATGAGCTGTGATGGGAAGCCATATTTACCTTGTAGCAGCCATTTAGAGTTGCAATCACAGCAGGAGTTTGTGCATGCCAAGACACATGCTTCTAGTAGGAAATAGAGAAATCAGTGAAATCACTGGCACTGATTCACAGTACCGAACATTAGATTGTGACAAGTGAATGAAGCCTGCAAGTCACATACCAATGTGATTCTTATTCTCTCTCACTCTGTGGTTGAACCTTACAGGCCCAGCCAGCCCCACTGAGCCAGAGAGTTCTCCAGAGCTGGTTCTCATTTAGAAAAAAAACAGCACACACGCTGACTCACTGCAACACACAGAAATGTTGGCGGCGAGCACTGGGGGAAATCCTCTGTAGCGCAGTGCTGTATCTCTTTATGGTCACATTCACATAAATCAGTGCTGTGAACACACAAGCCCTCTGTTGCCTATGGTGTGTGTGTTTTTGTGTTGGCCATGACCCCGCTGCTCAGACCCTGACTGCTCATTTCAACAAGATAAGCAGACATTGATAAGTGAAATAAATAGTTGGGTGGGTGGTGAGGTCAAGTGTGGTCTGATGATTTGTTTGTAACGCTGAATAAATGAGAGTTGAAGCTGAACATTAGTCAAACTTTGGGCTGTATAGCATATGGTCAGTGAGGACAGATGTTCTGTCAAAGAGTTTATTACCCTGCAGCCTGACCGACTGGCTGGCAGCGCATTTTATGGGCCCTGTGATGACAGAGGGTGGGGTTCACATGGAGGTTGGGACAAGAATGGGAGAAAGAGACAAAGTGAGACAGAAGGACAGTGAAAGAGGAAAGGGAAAGTTGGGAAGTAGCAAAAAAGGATATGGAAAAAGCAGAAAAGTGAAAATACTGTTTGGACTGTAAGCACAAGCTGTGGTTTATGATTTATCTCCAGCTGAAGGTCACAGAGGTGATCGAGGTAAGAAAGAGGGTGGAAGTAGCTTTGAAATGAGTGAAATGAGACTTAAGTTGTCATTCAGTTCTCATGTTGGACCTGCTGCCTGAGTTTAACCTCTAGTCTTGTAAATGTCACTCTGGTGGTTTAACTGGAACTCAGTTTCCTCTTGACTAACTGCAGCTACCAAATAACATTGCACTCAAATTTGGGATTTTGTTGTCCTTTTTTATTTAAATCTTGAGTTGCTTAAAATAAAGAGGTGTATCTATTTCTATATCATGGCAGTGTTTTGTACTAAAATTCCTAGGGATGTCCCAATCAAGTTTATTAGGCCATTAAATATTGGGTATCTGCTGATACCGAGTCCGATACTATACTTAAACTCTGATCTGACTCATTGAAATAACAGCTGTAGACTACTTAATCTGACACACCTTAGATAGACAATGTCTAACTAACTGTTGGAGTTATTGGAACTACATAAACACTCAGTCCTCTCAGGACTGTACGGGGGTGTTGCAGAGTGGAGCTTCTGCCGTCACTAAAAGTTACCTTTGGCTGAACTTTGGAATATATTTTTGCACAGAACACGGATTGTGGATTTTGCCCTCTATCTCCTACACTAGAATTGCTTTAAGAGGGGATGTGTTCAGGGCCAGTGTGGACAGAAGGAACATTTGTGGCAACCAACAACTTTTTCAACTTACATGTGGGCATGTGAATACTGTTTTCAGACAGACCTGAAATAGTGTGAACCTATCCTAGCCAGTCCTCAACCTCAACCTCATCACCGACCTCAGTGATTTAGTGTTGCACTTCCATAAAGTTTGGAGACTCACAGGAGACAGATTAAACAAGAAACCTAGCACATGGCTGGACGGTATATGGTCAATGTGCTCCTTTGAACACAGCTTTGTTTATGCTCGAAGCAGTGTCACCGGTGCGATGGTGTGCGCGCCAAAAGTTGCGTCATCGCGGTACTTGGTCATGCACCTCCCAAGTTTTTTAGACTAGGCGCCCACTGTGTGCGGGGCTTTTCATTTCAAGATGGAGTTTGAAGGTTTTTTTGTTTTTTTTCACACTTAATACAAAAGTTCAAAGTTTTTATCCTTTTATGTAGCGGAATCAATTAGTTTCCATGATAGTCCACCTTCGTTTCATTAGAATACATTCTTGACTTCTTTCTTTACAGGGATTGTGTAACAGTGATACACAAGTAAGTTCATGAATAGAACCAATTCTTCCTCAGCATTGAGGAGCTGTATCAGAGCGTGCAGCCATGTTTGCTCTATGGCGTTCCTCTGGTAACACTCTCTGACTTCTTGTTTCTTCACAGAAGGTTCTGTTTGTACGCCTCCAGGTGTTTCAGAGAATTTGGATAGCGCGTTGATCATAAACGCCTCTGTGTGCGCTCGTAGCTCACCATGTCATCTGCGGAGGCCCGCGCCAAGGTGTCTCAAAGCTTAAAAGCCTTCTGGGGACATTATTCGGGGTTAGGCTGTCCACGCTTATTGAAAGAGCGATGGCCAATGGGGAAACTCCAACACTTGACCGACCAATGGTGTAACTTCATCACTCACTCAGTAAGACAGGGACAGACTTTCGCATTTATAGGGCTGGCCCCACGCTTTCTTAAATGAATTATTAAATAATACTGTATATAAGGTGCTCCACTGCAAAAATCTGAATTGCCAAGTACTTTGTGACAAAGCTCCATTGCTTCATGCTGTGTCAAACAAATAGCAGCTATGCTAACCTCGACAACACAGCTGTATTCTAACATTAACTTATAGCTATCCTTACCAGCTGCGCTCCTTACATGCTTGCTAATAACTTATTTGAAGAGTTGTGTTATCAGTTTTTATTGTTGTGTTATCAGTTTTGGACAAATTTGTGGAAAGGTGTTTGATTCTATTCAGGAATTCGGCCAGCCGTCTTCTCTGCAGGGAAAAGCCAACAACAATCCTTCCACTCGCGCATGATCATGTTTTGATTCAGAGTGTGCCCAGAGAGGAGGGGCTATTCAGACAGGTCTGTTGTCAGTGTGTTTGTGTGAGAGAGAGAGAGAGAGGAGAATCAATGCACTGTGCACAGCTCTACAATGAAATAAGATTTTACCCATTTTAAATAGTAAAAGAAAAATGAATATGTGGCAGTCACTGTTGATATTGTGGCGGTCCACCACAAATAAATCAATGTGTGGGGAACACTGCACTGTAAATCAGGTGTGTGTGTGTGTGTGTGTGTGTGTGTGTGTTTATGACCAAGGGGGGGAAACCCTGTCAATAGAACCTCTCCATTACCATCTGCTGTGTTTAGACAGCCCCCCCATCTTGCACTCCCTCTGATTTCTATTAGTTTGTCATTCCAAAATTACTACTTGTATTATCACAAAATGTCCAATAACAATTTGAAAGTATTATATATCATATCAGTAAATTATTTGCATGCCATTAATGTGTGTGGGGAGTCAGCCAGCTCAGCCAGAGGACTCTATTGCACATGCTCTTTGGGTCCAAAAACATGTAATACAGAGGAAGCCTGAAAACCTTTTTCAATGTATGCACCCGGTGTGCAACTTTTATTGAAATGAATGAGGAACATGGTATCCAATTCTCATCCATGGTGTAAACACTGTTATTGACTGATATCTCTGACACTCTGCTGTTCATTTAGCCTCTAATAAGATCCCTTCATACTACACACACAAACAAAAACAAAACCGGATACAGTTCATGGTGGAGTGCAGAGGATGAATTGAGGAGTCTCACAGCCTGAGGAAAGAAGCTGCTCTGCAGTCTGGTGGTACGGCAGTGGATACTTCTGTATCACTTGCCAGATGGCAGCAGGGTGAACAGGCTGTGGCTGGGGTGGGTATTGTCTTTTAGTATTCTTTGGGCTCTGCACAGACTCCTCTCTCTGATATCACTAGTGCTCAGTAGATGGGTATCCATGATGTTCTGGGCAGTTTTAATCACCTGCTGAAGA
>VMKM01001095.1:0-15000 GCA_008360985.2 Macquaria ambigua
CACACACACACACACACACACACACACAAATGCTCAATGGTCAATAAGTAAATGATCAATAAGTATATCCTCTCTGCAGCTCTCCAAAGAGATTTGTGTGTTTAATATTTGCATATGAGCAGGAGTGTGTGTGTCTTCGCCTATAATGTGGATCATTATGCATTTTGCTGAACATCAACGCACACTCGCCCTCTATCAGGAGTAATTAATCAAATCCTGTCACCAATCTGTAATCATTTACATCTCTGCTGCTTACTATATGTCTGTCTGACAGTTTGAATGTGTGTGTGTGTGTGAGTCACCTACACCATCTGGACTATAGGAGAGTGTGCAAGAGCATGTTGCAACACAGAGGGGGTCCTCCGAAAAACACACAGACACATTCTAACATCCCCCTCAAGCTGCAACGCATATCACACACACACACGGATTTATGTGTTCATTACTAACCGTAATCACAGCCTGCATCTCACACCTGTGTTCTCGTCTCTGTTACATGCTTAGAGGTGTGTGTCTATGTATGTGTGTCTGTGTACATCGAGGAGTGCTGCTGAGAAAGGAATCCCTCATTTCAGGATGGCGAGAAGCACAAACACTTTCACTTTGTTCTTCTTTATAACACGTAACTGATCTATCTTCCTTTATTTTTGCTTTGGCCTTTATCTGATAGTTAGTAGAGAGACAGACATGAAACTAAGGGGAGAGAGTGAGGAGGATGACATGCAACAAAGGTCTCGAACCCGGGACGTTGTGATTACATAGTAAATTCCTTAGACCACTGGACCACGGAAACCCCAACAATAATCCATTTTTGTACAATTGCCTTATAGTAATAATTGGATTTTGGTTTTCCTAGGCTGTAGAAATGTTCTTAATCTTTTTTCTTGATTTATGATTTTGCTAAGTACATCTGCTCAGATGTTCACTTTAGTTAGCTTTTTCTTTGTGACTAAAACTTCTTCTAAAATGTCAGTATTATTGTTGCTACATTGCTGCTTATCTTTCTCCTTTTGTTGTATTTAACTTGTTTAATATCTTGTAATTCATACAGTAGACTCCTGATGTATGTCTCTTGCTGGTACCACGGCTGTGAGTGGATTTATAACTTTGTATGTGATGTGCTACTCATCTGCTTCAATAAGTCCCAATACCTAAACAAGTTGTTTGTCACTGCCTTCCAAAATGACTTAAATGAGTGTTTTCCTCCAAATTAAACGGCAAAATATGTAATTTGACCCTTCATAATGACACATAGAAGCGTTTTTCTATCCGATGATAGGGGTGTCAGTGGTCCCCAAAACCGTGTCAAACCACTGTAAAAAATAAATCTGTTATATGATGTGACAACACTATGGTCAAGGTTTGGATTTAGGCACAAAAACAACTTGGTTAGGTTAAGGGAAAAATCATGGTTCGGGTTAAAAGAAGTACTTTGTTAAGGTTCGGGGACCTTCATCGTCATGGTTACAAATATAAACTCATGGTTAAGGTTAGGGAACTATCGTGGTTATGCTTTAAAGAAACCCAATGTTGATATTTGGTTTGATAACGGGAAATGCAGCAATTGCCCATGTGAAAGTCTGATGTTTTGTTGACCCATCCGTCCTCCCCGACCTCTACCGCCACCAGAGGGGTTTGTCAATTCAACGTAAACACGTGTTGTCTTGGGGCACTTGCTGAAATGACCGAAATTATCTTTTTTTTCTGATTTCTGATTTGTCACTTCTGTGGTAAAGGTGTTGATACGCTTAGACAACCAAAACTACATGGTTAAGGATAAGTAAAGACCATCTATATGGTTAAAAGAAACCAATGTTGGCTGTTGGTAGGAGATGTTGTATGCCTAACTATCCATCCATTTAGATGTAAAGCATTAAAATAAATCAATTCAAGAAGTCAAGTCAATTTTATTTACACAGCCCTAGATCACAAATCTGCCTCAAAGGACTTTATAATCTGTACAATATAACACCCTCTATCCTTAGACCCTCAGTCAAATCAATCAAATCATAGACTCTATTGTTCTGCTTGTCTGGCACTTGGAAGCCCTCTGACAACAGTATCTTCAAAGACAAACATTAAGTTAGGGGCTGTATGGCAGTGTGTGCAGGAGCATGAAAAAACTGAAGATTCAGAGGAGCTGTACAGACACTGAAAGTTTGCTCAGCGGTACTCACAGAGATCTGAGGTCTTGAAAGAGATGCCAGCATGCCTTTAATTTAGTGAAGTCCCAAGGCAAGAGAGGGCTTAGTTTATAGAACGATTCAGTATGAGGCGGCATACACACTCGAGGACAATAACCTTGATCATGGGAACTCTTCAGAATTCACCACCGCTTGGAAGTGTGATTTATGTTTGAAAGAACATCTTTCAGGACACACAGGAGGAAGCACCACTCATAGGCCTAAAGGCAGGGCTTCCCTTGCACACTTTTCTCTGAGAACACTACTACTTCATTACTGTAATCCAGAGACTCGTTCAGGAACAGTTTCAAAAGAAAAGAGCTGCAGCTGGGATGTTTCCTCTTAAAATCAATACAGGAAGTAACCCCCCAAGACCAGAGCCGGGTTATGCGGGGAGGTGAAACAGATGCCTCTACTGCACATGTTGCAAAGTGTGAAGATGCTTCAAAATGATGACTTAGTGAGACGACTGTGGTGAGAGCCTGACACGTGCAGAAGGCCAGTCAATTAGACATCCATCAGAATATGAATGCAGTCACAGAGGGCATAGAAACACAACATTTTGCATTGATGAATTATTAAATGAACACACACACACACACACTTATTGAGTCTTGATAGTACTTTAGCAGGTGTAGATGAATAAGAAACATAAGTAATAACACGCTGAACTTGACCTTAATTAACACACAGAATCACATTCACCTCTTTGCTGTGCATTCATGCACTGCAAATGTGTGTGTGTGTGTGTGTGTGTGTGTGTGTGTGTGTGTGTGCGTGTGTGTGATAGGGGTTCTTTCATCATCTACATGAAAATGAGAGGGCCACTGCATTGTTCTCCCTGAAGAAAAATACACACATGCACATTCAGACACACACACACACACACACACACACACACACACACACACACACACAGGTTTCAGTGTCTGCCAGTGAGTGCGTTTTTGTGTGCTTGCACACATATGCTCCTGCGTGAATGTGTCTCTATGTGTGTGTGTGTGTGTGTGTGTGTCCTTTTCCACACTATTGTTTACATGTTAATCCCAACAATTCCATTCACCAAACCTCCTTATAGCTCCACATGGGGTAAGCATGCGTGTGTGTGCAACCCTGTGTGTGTGTGTAGTTCTGAGCAGACGGTCTACGTTTGTCTTGCCATTGTGTTTGACCCCCTGTAGTCTGTCAATTATATCAGTGAGCCTGCTGAAGGCAATCTACTCATTTAAATACAATGACACTGACATTAGAGAAATAATAAACCAGTCTGATGTTTATTTCATTCCTTCAGAAGCACCAGGCAACATAATCACAAATCTTTGAAAGCTTTTTTTTAAAACAAAGTTATCCTGGTATGGATTCCATTCATTATTTCATTCATTATTAGCTATGGTGCAATAGTAAGAATTTGTCTGGATCCAGTTCTGCCCTACAGCATTTTATACCAAAATGGTTTGGTTTTCAATTTCATTATAGCATGAATGCCGGTTCCTCTTTTACTTTGATTTAAAATATGAGGACTGCTTAAAATTTACAAAAGAGTTCTTCAAAGAATTCTTTGGTTACAAGACTGTATGTGCTGTGGTTTGCTAGATTTGTTTGCTCTACGGTGTCGGCATCTTGTGTAATCCTGTCCTTTTATGCAAATCAAGTTCAAATGAAGTTCAGCCTGCCGCTTGATTCAGCAGCGATATTCTTATAAAACAACCGCTGAATACAGAGGTGAAGAGACGCAACTGTAGCCCTCATTCAACTTGGTGATGTAGGAAGTAAACTGGCTACAGTAAACACAAGGTGTGTGTGGTTTCGTGCTTGTTTTTCATTTTGATTAGAAATCTTGTTACTAAAGGAAACATGAAATAGGACAGACTCACCGCCCACTATGTCAGTTTAGCCTGTCGGCCCTGAGGCGGGCTAAGACAGTAAACTGGAGACAGAATGTGGTGCCATATTGTAGGATTTATGAGGCAGGCAGACGGGTGCACTGCAGCAAGTGAAAAGGAGGAGACGTCAGGGTCGAAGACAAACAAAAGATGAGAAGTGGAGACATGACGTGCACGATTGGATGGTTCTGTTCTGTTTCTGTGCTCACTGGAAACGCCTTAATTTCATATTTAAGCAGCCTTTTTGTCACATGACTAAATTTCATCTGATGACCTGTAGCATATAGCATGTGAGGTATGTGTTTTGTTTTCGTCATTCAAGAAGGAAACTTCTTAAAATAGTGCAACACTGATATAAAAAGGTAAAATAAAATGTTAGTTTTAGACCAGTCAACTCCTACAGTCTACAGTCAACTTCTAAATTTTCATATCCTACAGATTTTTTCTCTCCTCGTCAACTTAACTTCAGTATGAGAGTTGACTGGAGTAGCGCGATATAATACAAACAGACTTAAATCTTTGTATTTCAGGGACCTATTAATTGGCAAGCTCCCAGATCCTAATTGGACTCTTAATTAGTGCTTTAATAAAAGCAGGTGCTCTGAAAAGGTCAACCAATTACTGATTGTTATTTGGGCTAGCATCAATTAAAAGTCACAGATGTTTCTGAATTATATTATTTGTGTTCTTTACTGATATTCTCTACTTCAGCACTTAGATGAACATTCACACTCTGAACTACAAATATCAAATAGTCCATATTATTCAATCAGTTGGGGTTTTACTGAACTGAGATGAGAGAGTCGAGTGGCTGAAAAACCGATTTTTTTCATCTACAATGTCCGCTGCAACTGTAGGTCATTATTGACTCACTGTTAAATAACAGGTAATAACTCTTCCAGTGCACTAATCCACACACTATTTGCATTACATTAACACCTGATGAAGGCCTATGGATTGAGTCAGTGGCAAGAGTGCCATAGCTGTTGGAAAGTTCTTGTTTGGGGGGAATAAATGTGATATAAACTTAACATAAAGTGGTACCAGATTTTAAGTTTGTTAGTGACAACAAAGATGTTGTCTTTGGTACTAAGTTTCAATACTATAAAATCAAACATGCAGAGTGTAAAAATGATAAAGTGATACAGATTAAAGAGAAGAATAGATTTTACAACTGCTGAGAAACGAAAGAGAAGACGAAAATCAAAGAGCATTAGCATTGCTGCTCTTTGTCCCCAGTCTGTCTCTTTACCCTCTGTATCTAATGAGTAACCAATGGTCTGCCAGACAGAGATGAGGTGTGTGTGTGTGTGTCTGTGTGTGTGTGTAGTCCCAGTGTTAGCCTGCCTCTCCCTATGGACTATAGTGTGACAGTTAGATGGATGTTGCCCTCAAACACCAGCTGATTACTACACATGCAGTCACTGGCCATGTGTCAAAGACATGTGCCGCAGATCCACGTTATGTTTTCTGAAATGTAAACAAACATATAAAGTAGATGAGAATGTAGAGGCTTTGAACCTGGCCTGGTCTGACGTTTCTCAAGGCCTACAAATCATTAAGATTGCGAGAAGCAGGAGACGGGCAACGGGGGAGCTATATTTTCTGGTCCATATCAGCACAATACAGTATTCCCTCTTCAAACGATGAGCTTAAAAGCTTCAGGAAATCCCGACTCACCCTTATAACTGAAAACATTGACCTTTGTGGGCTGTTTAAGCAATGAGGAAATTAATATCACTTAAAGAGGAAAAAAGGAAAAATGTATTCCTTTCAAAGTATGCCTTAAAAGGCAGAAATGTTATGTATATTTAAGCTTGATATCTAGACACCAAACTTTAAGTAAGTATCGAGAGTCTTGGACTTTTTTATTTGAGAGTTTCAGTTTGTCCTCTGATTGATGCGAACAGTTGGCCAATTAGCTATAAGAATCAATGACTGATCTTAGGGTGTAAGTGAAAACAAACACTTTATCTGCAGCTGACGACCTTTCATGAGGGAACCAAATTGATGTCAAGGAAAAGACACGAGTGAGAACATGATGAACTTCCCCTTGTAAGTAAACTTACTGAATCTTTTGACTGGACAACAGATCATAATTACCAAGAAGAATTCCTTCCTCTACATATGGTGTCTCCATCTGGAGAGTGTGACATGGGAGACAGCTAGTTCTGTAGCTATCCAAACAACTCTACAGTTGCTAACTACATCTGCAACTTGACAAAGTAATGCAGCAGTTTTCTTTACCATATACAGCACAGTGTGCCTGTATACATTAACACTTTCAGTGCATACGTGTAGCCTTCTGTAGACCTGTTAATGTCAATATTATCACATCATTTCACAATCTGAATACTTGCTCACTCTGTATGAGGTAACCTCACATAATCTTTTTTTTCTCATTTACTTATCTTTTATTATATATCTCATATATGTAAATACTTTATACAATAGCTGCACATATATTTCATTAGTTTTTCTTTACCACAACAGGCTACTGCTGCTACTATTTTCCACACCATGTTAGTGATGTAATACATACCTTTTAATAGTTTCACTCATGCATTTATGCAATATTTACATTATTATAACGTTGATGTTGTCCATGGTGTACAACTCTTTTCTTTTTCTTTTTCTCTGCAGCAGCAGACCCCACAGGAATAACTGAAACTGGGTAATATAGCAAGTTTAAACATCACAATATAATTGTCAAATGATACCTTTGCATGCTTGTAAACAATTGCCAAATGACTGGCAGCCTTCATCTCATGTTAATAGCAATGCTGATATTAATCTTAGCTTCAACTAACTTCTTCAGTCGAAGCGTTCTTCGGTCTCTTTTACTGAGGAGAACAAAATTGTTAGCAGTGATTTTTGCAAAGTCCAAGACAGCATGAAATACTGAAAGCTTTAAAGAAACTCTGTGCTGGAAGAACAGCCCTCTCTTTTCAAAGTTCTGGTTGTTTTGTGCCTTAAAGCAATTCAGTACAATTGAGCCCAGTTTCAGAAAATATAAAACTTAGTTCACAATCTTTTCAATAACAGTTTAGTTTGTTTATATTCTATTAATCTTTTTAATATAATGAGATCATATTTTATGAGTATTAAAACATTAAACATGGCACTTAAAATTTCATCTCCCTGGCTGTGCTATCTACTGTAGATAAGAACCCTTTCTTCTTAGAGTCGCATGGCAGGAAGCCAGATGCAGCACCGATGACCTTTATAAGTTAAACTTCAATGTAACGTTAAGCTTTTGGCAATAATTTGGTCATACTTGGACTCTATGGACACGGCTTTATTTACAGAAATGGCCACAATATCATGTTATAAATGGGTGAACATAGAAATGACACTCTTATTTATAAACTCTTTACATGGAAAAAATGTCACGGAAAAGCTCCTGATACGTCTCAAAGAAGTGTAGAAGTCAGTTTCCTAAAACTGAACTAAAAAAGTCTCTTTTCTCATGATGACATAATTAGTGAAGGCTTCCCTTGTCTTGTAGTTTTGGACTAAAATTAGCCATGTTATCCGATATGTATTGTACCAAGAGTGTAGAAGTAATATGTGCAAGTTCTTTTTTTTTATTTATTTATTTTTTTTTTAATTGGACTTGTGCTCTGTGTGAAGTTGATATTCAAGCAAAACTCTACCGTAGTTCAGATTAATAGCCATGTGCAGCGGAGCAGGCAGAGCAGGCGGCAGGGCTTAGAGCCAACTGTCCCTTCTGCTCATACGGACAGGGCCAACAGCCAATTAAAGCCCTTGTTCAGGTTTTGGGCCAATTAGAGCCATTGGTCAGAGCACTGGACAAGTATGAATGATTGGTCAGTTCTTTTACCCAAAACTCTCATAAGCTCTTAATCAGAACATCCATTTACTTTGTCAATTATCTACATCATATCATACTGTATGTGTATAACACACACTGGGACATTTTACACACCAACAATTGAACTTTAAGACTTAATTTTAACACATACAAAGAAACATCGCTAGCAAATTAGCTGTATATCACAGGCCCCCTACATGCACCAAGTGCACAGTATCTGTACATGAGGGTCACGTTGAGCTGCCCCTGTTGGCTTCTCCTGCTCTGTCCTGTTGTGGACGAGCACAGGTCGAGGCTTTTAGCCAAGAGAGGAGAGGAGAGCCATCAGTCAGCAACTTGAGCCAATAAGACCCTCTGCTCTGCAGTCGGAGCCAGACAGAGAGGTTAGGCCGGGGTCAGGTGGTCAAGACTGGGGTCAACTGTCAACAGA
Source organism: Macquaria ambigua (assembly GCA_008360985.2). Taxonomy (NCBI): domain Eukaryota; kingdom Metazoa; phylum Chordata; class Actinopteri; order Centrarchiformes; family Percichthyidae; genus Macquaria; species Macquaria ambigua. The sequence continues at coordinate 8,332 of VMKM01001095.1, forward strand.
CTCCCTCAGTGACCAGCAGTAATGAATGTTACACACACATGAACACACACACACACACACACTCTCTAATGACTTGCAACCCTGTCCAACAGTGACCAGTGACTGTGACTGATTCTCTCTGCTGCCCAGACCTTCATGTATCACATGGCCTGCACTGATTTGAATGAGCAGCTAGAAAAGCGGGTTGGAAACAGCTCCAGACATCTTAATAATGCGCTCAGCACCAGGGTCTTTGTAAGTGTGTAAACCCCACAGTGTGAGATCTATATGTGATTACTTGCATGAACTAAGTACATGCTCACAGAAATCAAAACAAGGTAAAAAAATGATAAATGGTGATGTACCGTGAAGACGAGGGGAGAGGGTTTGGTTTGATGCTAATCTTTTTCTCCCTCCTTCAGGTGGCCTCTCTCAATAACACATCACGGATTCAAGCAGCATAAAAGAGCAATCACAGAACAATTTAACCTCTCCTGCTTCTATGCTCACACTCTCCGCGCATGTGACGCCACAGTAGAAGTGGCAGTAACTGCCAATTCACAAAGCTCCCACTCGACAAATTCCTCACAAATGATAACTTTCGGGCCCCCTAGCGATAAAGTAATTTCTCCATCTCTCCTGTCGGGGGCTTGGGGGACGGCAGAGGGCTGTGATAATCTCATAAACAGAAGCTGTGTAGATATGGGCCATCTATTATGGCCGGGAACAGTAGCGTAGATAGCAGCATTTATTATCTGAGACAGCAGACAATACATTCTCATTCTGTGATACTAGTGCTGACAGACACAGAGTGATCCATCTTCACCGACCGAGCGGAGGGAGAGGAGGGAAGAGAGAGGGAGCGACAGATGGGGAGTGAGAGAGGTACAGAAAGTGAGAGGGGAAGGACAGCAAAGAGACTGAGAGACAGAGAGAGAGAGAGGGAAAAAGTTAGAGTGTATGGTGAGAGGTGTGAAGAGAGGGAGAGTATGTAGAGGAGAATTATTATTGGTCTACTCTGCATTAACTCTGCTTCTGTCTGTTGTGGTTATAAACAATAAGACATACTGTATGCATGCACACAGACTTTTCCACTGGTTGATGTAGCTGACAGGGCAGCAGTTTGCTGTTGCCTGAGGCTGCAGCTAAATAAATAAATAGGTAGATATAGTGGTTTTATTGCCAGGCTGTTATTTTACTGCTAATACTAATATTTTAGTATAAACCAACTGCCCACCCAGCCTCTGCCTGGCATTCATTCATTCCTACTATTTTCCTCGACTGCAGCTGCTGTATTTCAAGTGGTACTCACAAAATGTTACAGGATTCATATTCACATTACGAGCGCATTGTGAGTGCGTCACAATTATTATTATAGTGTAATCAGAGTGTGTTACAACAAACGGAACATGCAAGACTTTTCAAGTTTAAGGTGTTGAATAGTTTATGAGGCATCTTTTGTAGTAAATGACATGATACTTTGCAGAATGACCGTATAACAAAAAAAATAGTGTTGCTTTTACTTTTAATGGCCCCACAACCAGAGTAAGTGGAATTTGTTTTTGGTACAGCAGGGGATAAAACACCCAGTACAGTGTCAGCCGCACAACATATAGGCAGACACAACATCTCTGCTTGTAACATATCATAATGCTCCTTAAATTAAGTGCTAACTCTCTAGCTAAATAGCCAGAAAAAGTCCAGGGAAGTAAGAAAGGATGTCCGATGTAATGAATGGCGATGTTAGTGTTCATATGCATTTGAAAAACGTAACTATTTTATCTTTAAGACGTGGTGACCTTTAAAAAACAGTTCGAAATTTTGGGAAATACGCTTATTCGCTTTCTTTCTGAGAGTTTGATGAGAAGATTGATATCACTCTCATGTCTGTGCATTAAGTTTAAAGCTAGAGCCCGGAGGCAATTAGCTTAGCTTAGCATAAAGACTGGAAACAGGGGGAAACAGCTAGCCTGGCTCTATCCAAAAGTAACAAAATCCACCTACCAGAACCTCTAAAGCTCACTAATTAACATGCTATATCTCTGATGTAAAAACAACAATTTGTGGTTTTACGAGGAGTTACCTGCTATAACTATTCTTTGATGAACAACAGTTTATCCACCTGCCCTGAACGTCTGTGCAGAGTTCAGGAAATCACTGCACCTGGCTGTTGTTTGTCAAGAAATAATTACAGCAGGTAACTCCTCATAAAACCACAAACTGTTGTTTTTACATTTCTGTTTGTGTACCGATTAAACAAATGAGATACAACACGTTAATCTGTGAGATTTAGAAATGCTGAATGACGTATTTTTGAACTTTGGACACAACCAAGCAACAGTAACTGTTTCCCTCTACTTCTAGTCTTTATGCTAAGCTAAGCTAATCGCCTCCACACACCAGCTCTTATCTTCTAACTTTTGTAAAGAAAGAAAATAAGTGTATTTCCAAACATGTCACCTATTCCTTTAAAAGATTTTGGACCAGGCAGTTTTCAGTGCAGTGTTAGCCCTGACACCAATGGCCACTGGTAAATAATACACTTTTAATTTATCTCTGCAGGTTTCTGGCATCCATGCGTGGTGATGTTATGGAGGACACGGAAGTCTTGGCAGGAAACCTGCATCTTCAGAGAGAAGGAGCAGAAAGAAAGAACTAAGTAAACAAACAAGCATAAACAGTAAGGTTATAAAAGAGAAGTTGGCAAACAGATGATAAGGAGTGAGACAGAGCAGGGACGGTGGAACGAGTCCAGGTGATATTTTTATTTGTTTCTCACATTCTTCCATTAACTCGGAGGTTTGAGAGCAGAGACAGTGGACTGAAAGAGGACAGGTATAAACAGAGAGAAAGCGGCGACTTATTATCAGTGTGTAATGACAGATGAGAAGAGACGCAATTAGAATGAGCCATATGGATGATCATATGGTCATTTTATAATTAGCACTATAAATAGAATAATATAAATAGAACACAGACTGGCATAAAACAAAGGAAAGTGGTGGTTGATTTACAAATAACTTTTTAAAAGAGAGTGATTTGATTCAATTAAACAATGCAGAAGAGGGATTTCAGGTCCTAATCACTCATTATCATTCAGAAAGTTTTCAGACATCTTCTTAAATTGATTCATTTGTCATTATATTATGAGTAGTCCAACCCACCAGCTAACTTCTACATTTGCATTACAGTGTGACTGACCTCCTAAATCAAACACTGTTTCATCTCCTGATCTACTAAATCACTTTTAGTGATTTGATTTGAATTTCTTTAGTATACAACCACTGAGACAGAGCTGTTTTTTTGTGTTTATGTAGTAATTTTGTGTAATGAATACATTTTATATATATAAGAGTTATAGATTCCGCAATATGACACCAATAATGTTCCCCATTGTTTGGAGTATAGTTTATCCTTCCTTCTTTTTATTATCAAAACATCTACTGTGAAATGTCAACAGCTTTGAGGGAAAGATGTTCAGTGATACTAACATCATTTATTTCCACTGACCTCCAGAGTGAAAATATGAAACAACCTATACAGGCTAGTTTGCATTTTTCATTGCACAAACCTAATCATAATTTACTTTCAACAGTGTCGTTCCACAGTGGAGCTCATGCATCTTTGCGATCCATAAAAGGTCACTGCCACACAAAACGCACAATAGCGGCGACATTTTCACATAACGCTCTCCAAACACTGAGGGAAACCCTGGAGACAAAGCTCGCTCGCTGCCTGTGTCCCAGAATTAGAAACAGTCAAGCCCTCACTCAACACTCACCTTTACAGTTCACCTTCACGTAGCTTTCCCCACCCCATTTATGTAAATGTGCTTTTTCCTTCACATCTTTCCTGTCAAAAAATATTTTCACACCATTCCTGAGGCTGTACATACTTTATACGAATATACATCATGTTTTTGTGTTGTGAAACTTGAATCAAATCGGCTGTCAAGTTAAATTCGGGCGGCGACACAGAGCGTTGTGGTGTCTCAGAGGGCTCAGGCACAAGCTATTCTGTCTGTACTGTTTCATAAAGCAGAGACAACATCCGAAAATGAGAAAAGACTTTACACTTATTCTAAAAAAAACATTATATGAGAATAAAAAAAATAGGATCATGTAATGGGTTCATTTAAAGGTCATTTCATTTTATCATAACAGAAGTGTGTTTGTAAACTGTTTGCCCTCTGGAGGCATATAAAGTTGATTTAGCAGTATTGACAAAACATTAGAACATTTGAACAGTAATGTGTTGTCCTGCTGATGAAACATCAGGCGGCTACTGATGCTAAAGCACCGCCTCAGGGATACATACATACAGGCTGTGTGTGTCTCTGAGCGTGAATATGTGTCGCGCGTGTGCCCTGTGGGGCGGTTATGTGTGTCTGTAATCATATGAGCATGTTCGTGTGTGTGTGAACATGTTTGTATGAGTGACTGTGTGTTTCGGAGAGACAGATTGCTTGTGTGTGAGATGAAAAAAAAAAAAAGAAATCTAGACACAATAGTGGTGTGGATGGAATAAAAGAATGAAACCTCTGATAATATTGGAAACACTCAGAGAGGAGGAGGAGGAGGAGGAAGAGCACTGAGCCTCTGAATCCACTGAGGATATTTCTGCACAATGCTGGTGTCTTTTCCTGATTTTCAACAGAAACATATATCTGATCCGCAGCACTGAGGGCTGTGAATAGTTTACAAATTATTAGCTTTTAAGTTGATTTGGCGAATGTATTAGCAAACAGTTGCCTACTTACCCACAACTTCTCCTAATTAAATGCCAAAATACATCATTTGTCCATGCCCTCTAGAACAACACATATAAATATTTTCTGATCTAATGTTTCTTCCAAAGCTGTCACAAATCACTGTTGAAAAATAAATGTTGTGACAACGCTATGGTTTTGTTAGGTTTAGGGACAAAAACGACTTGGATGGGTTTAGGGAAAGAGCATGGGCTAATTAAAATGACTACTTCGCTAAGGTTAGGGGACCTTCGTCGTCATGGTTACAATAATAAACACCTGGTTAAGGTTATGGAACGATCGTGACTGCCGGTTTGATAACAGAAAGCGAACAGCAGTCTCCCGTGTTAAAGTCGTGTTTTGTTGACCATCCACCCCCAACCCCCCCAACCCTAACTTTACCTGACTTCCTCCTGTCATAATTACTGCAGCCACTTTGTCACTTGAATGTAAATGTGCGTCATTTTAGGGCACTTGCTTAAATGACTGATGCTGTCATTCTTCTTGGGAGGACAGTCTTCTATTTACACACCCAGCAGATACAGAGCAACATTAGCATTCATTTGAAGTCTTTTCACTCTCTTTTCACCTCTGTTTTGGTCTCCACCAACTCCTGAGGGAAATATCTGCTTCCTTACTTGCTAAATGTTCCACTATGTTCACCAGCTAGTTGCTAACTCTGTTTTAACTAACTCTGAGCGGTGAGCGAATCCAACAGTAAAGTTGCGGGCAAAAACAAAAAAACAAAACAAAGAGCTGAAAGATGCTAAAATGCTCAGTAGAGCTGAGGCGAACTGCAGAGTCAGGTGATCATTCTCTGTGGGTTTGAGATGTACAAATAGTCATTTCATCCATTGTTAATAAAAAAATATTGATTATAGCAGATTTAAGTACAGGGTGTGTTTAATTTTTGAAAGCTATTTTTATTCCTAATTAATCCTGAGGAAATGACGGATGTGCCCTGATTTTGCACAAACTCACTCGTGCTTCGTAGGCATGTGATCCAGTCCTGGAATAAACAAAAAACCTAAAAACATGAACCTGATGCTGCAGTGACTGCCTTTGTACTGTACATGAATGAAAGCTAAATAAGTAATGTCAGTTTCAAAGCCAAAGCTTGCATTTGCAAACACTGCTGAGACCTTGTGTGTGTGTGTACTGGTATAATTTGCTTCCAAATATTTAATTATTTGCTTGATATGCTTGATCTTGCCATTTAAAAAGGTACACAGAGAGTCAGAATGGACGGAAAACAAAGAGAATATGAATAAAATTCTACGTCCTTTAATGACTTGTTAAAACTCATGGGTAAAATGTATTTTTTCTGACCCTTCTCAAGCATTTGCCCTTTGTTAGAGATTTAGGATGGAGCCAAAACACCTCACTACTTAACTGATGGCATTTCAATTCATCGTTTCTTCTGACTTTATCTACCATCGTTCTGCTCCAAAATCACTGAATAAATGGCCCAATCTGTAAAACAAATAAAAATGTTACCTGGAATGTTTCCATAACCCTTTTACTTACTTTATTTCTCTGTCTCTCGTGCCTTCTTTCATTTTTCCTTCCTTGCTTCCATCCCACCCCTTCCCCTCTCTGTGTTTTTTCCGAAATATGTCTCTCTTTATCACATGCGACATCGCAGGATAGGCCTGTCTGAAGCAGGTAATGATTTTTTTGTTCTTATTTCTGCGTTGAGAGGGATCAGAGTAGTGCTGGTTATCAGGCCATTTATTACCCTGCCAGCTCGCCACTCAGCTGTCTGGGTAAATGCAATCTCTCCTGATTCACACAATTACCCCAGGATAGAGAGGGGAAGAGAAATATCCCTCGCAATGGCATTGTGGGTCAGAGAGAGTTTAGGGAAACACACAGAGAAAGAGGGAAAGGCTACATCAGTGCTTTTGCAACCAGGCCAGCAGTTTGAATGTGCACAAGGGTTG
>VMKM01001095.1:20000-182941 GCA_008360985.2 Macquaria ambigua
GGTCTGTGGTCCCTCAGATTACCACTTAAAATCTGCCAGTATTCACTTTTAAAAAGGTCCCAGGCTGTAGTTTACTTGACAACAAGCTTTTTAGATGGTACATGCCAAATTAAATCACTAGAATACTTAAATCAAACTTGTTTTCATGCCCTCTGAATTATGACAAGTACAAACACATATTTGGGGACTGAGAGGGAGACTGAGAGAGACAGGACAAAAAGAGAGTGAGGCTGAATAAAGAAAGTCTACACGGGAAATGATTCATTAATCTCTCAAATTATCTTTGTTATTACATAATATCGACACGGAGCAGAGACAATCCTCGATCTTGCAGTGAAACTTGTCAGTGAACCCAGTGTGACCCTGGAGCAGATATTACTCATTAATCCCGCAGTCACTGTAAAACACTCCATTTGGTCTACACCCATTTGCCTTCGGGGCCACATTAATGATAATTGCGAGGCTCTCAGCATGCTAGTTAATATTCCCCCATATAATCCATGTCATCGCGAAAAAAAGATAGAATATGCTTAGCAGGTGATAAAAGAAGAGGAAACCCCCAAAAGAAAATTATGGACTCCCAAAAAAAACAAAAAAACAACAACAACAAAAACACGCACAATGGGACGATATTTAAAATTCATGTTATACGCTGCGATAGCTGAATCAAATCAATGAGTGCTTAAAAAGAACAACAAAAAAAAAACATTAACAATTCCCATTCTTATCTCCCCAAAACATGGCGACTCGCCTCACACACACACAAACTAACACACACACACACACTCAAAAAATGAAGAGAAAGGGAGGAAGGAGGGAGAAGGAGAATGAAAGACAGAGAAAGAAAGAGAAATGGGGGGTGGAGAGGTGGGGGGTGGGGAGGTGATAACAGCTTCAATAAATCATCCGGGCCAGTCGCCGCTCCCCGGGGATGTGGGATGGATTAAATTAAGCACTCCCTCTACCCGTGTGTCTATCCATCTCTCTCTCTCTCTCTCTCTCTCTCTCTCTCTCTCTCTCTCTCTCTCTGCGCCGTATAAATGGCAACAGCTGATCGCGAGACGGCACACTCACTGGAACACCTCGCGGAAGCTGCAGAAAGAGAGAGACCGAGGGGAAGAGAGAGAGAAGAGAGAGGGATACAGAAAGAGAAAGAGGGGATGCTGTTGATCCATTCGGCCGCAGGGAGTCTCGTTGTGATTTTGTACCGGCCTGAGTGAATCGTCTTTAACGGGAATTAAGGACTACTTCTGCGGCAAAGAGGAAAGGACAAGGTGTCCGACATATTTTTTTATTTTGGAAAAGCCTCCAAAATTGTCCTTCCGCCCCCCCCCCCCCTCTTATTTTCTTCGCATCCCTCCCTCATCCTCCTCTTCCTCCTCCTCTTCCTCCTCCATCTCTTCTTCCTCTTCTTTAAAGAGACCCGGGACTGCCGCGCGCGCTGCAGGGTGCCTTCCACCGCCTCTTATTTTGTTTTTTATTTTTTGACTGCTCACGAGCCTCTGCCCGCGAGCTCAGAGACCCCGAGGCACCCCCTCGGAGGGAGCTGTCCGGTGCTGAAGTTGCATTTCCCACCTTCTCCTGCACGAGGACTAAAAGCGGGGACACAGAAGACAGCCAGAGAGACTGAAACAGAGAAGAAATCATAAATAAGCGGCGATCAACTATTTTACCGGATCAATTCACAGCTCGCGCTTCCTCCAAAATCTGAAGACAATCTTCCTCCGGTTCGCCTGTCTTGTTGGTGTGTAACGGGCGAATCACCACGCTGGCCAGGCCGTCGGCGATCGGCTGTGTTTGTGAGTGTGTGTCGTTGTGTTCGTGACAGTGTGTGTCGGTGTCGCACCACCATGCCAAGGTCTTTCCTGGTGAAAAAGGTGAAACTGGATGATTTCGCCACCGGGGCGGATCTGGAGAACGTCTACCGGCACAGGACAGACCTCAGCCTGCGGCTCCATGACAAAGGTAGGTCAGGCTGCCTACACAACGAGCATTAACAGGTGTCTCAAAAACAAGTCGCTCTGACAGAGGAGGAGGAGGACGACATGCAGGGAGTCTAACAATGCTGTTTCCAAAATAAGGCTATGTGTGACTAAGAGGTGGATTTACCTGTTGTGTCCTGGAGGGATTCCCTGACACATCGGTGCAAACCTGCAACTTGTAACAAATGATAACTATCAAATTCACACAGGGACGTCTTCTTCTTCTTATAATATCCTCTAATATTTCTTAATCTGGTGTCTCTGTAGCCTTTTCCATTTGAAACTTATCACAGGGTTGTTGGCTACCTGTAGTGTGATGTGGGTGTACTCCAGGCAGATAAGCAGCCTATAATCATTGATTACAGAACAATGGCAGAGTTATCACATAGTTATTACCTTCCTGATGGGTAATAAAAGCTTCAAAGCCCCTAAGCAGCCCACTGCAAAATAAGTAATTCCATGTGACTTCAAAGAGTTATTAGTGTAGACTGTTGGAGCTATATGCACTTCAGAGGACTGCAAGAGCTCAGAGGAGCACATGAATGAGGTGGACACGGTGAAACACTGCCAGAACTGCCACTCTTAATAACCACTGCACCCTGCTCAGTGAGTGTTACCGAGCCACATAATCTAACACTTTATTTACTGGGAGTATGGAAGCTCCAGCAGGCTTGATTTTAAGCGTTTGGTCAGTTGTGGGAGTTGAGCTGCCACTGGAGCGGAAAGGTCACTTGAGAAATCAACTAAATCCAGCGTGTCCCATGTTTCATCGATTTTGGCTCATAGTCAGTGGGGACTTTCCCCCCCCTACGCAGGCTAAGTAAGGTTAAAAGAGATAAAGACAGGAGAGTGGTTATTAATATCTGGTCCACTTGCACTTGGTTTTGTGGAATTAACAAAGGCAAAGCTCAGTCTAAATGTTGTCCTTACCTTGAAGTGCTTCTGCAAGCTCAGTGTGATGCTTATAAGATGTTGCATGAAACCTACTTCCTTGTATCCTATAGGTTGGGTGTAGATGTTTTATACAGAAATCTGACCAAACATAGTGACACACAATAGTTGATAATAGTTTATATCATTTAGTACTCAAATTTCTCCACCAACCGCCTCCAGGTGCAGCACAAAAAAGCAGCGGTTTAGTAATCCTTTATGTAACAATGCTGTGGTCCAGTGTTTTCCTGATTTGTTTTTCTTGATTGCACATAAAATCTGCCCCATCACAGGCTCATATCTTACATTCTGCATGGGGATTTTGTCTGTGCTACAGGTCCAGGTATGCCTCTCCTGTTTTTGCAGTGTCTGCAGATTTATGCCAGATGATATCTCACCTAGATGGAAGATTATTATTATTATTATTTTTAAATAAATGCATTACTCTTTGTATGCCTACAATAGCTGCCACAAGCCTGCATTGTCACAATATCACAAAAACACAAAAGTGGATCAGCGTTGACATTCCTGACTACTCTTATCTCACTTTACAGTCACAGATGAACTGTTGAATATAAGTTAATGGTAACATATTCTGAATTGAAGAAACATTTCTATGCCAGGGGATTAAATATGTTGGACTGCCTTGGTGTAACTGTTGAATATGTATGCTACATTATTTGATAATATTATTTTTAGATTGACTCTTTAGGCCTAACAAAGCAGGGCCCCATTACAATTATCCTGAGGACAGTGTGATTCATTGTTTTGTGCTGCCCTGTGCTGAAGCTGTGAACTTTATCACACCCTGTAACTATGTGCGTCACATTTTACACCAAAAACCACAGAATGCCTTTGCCATGTAAATGGAGCCACTGCATTGCTTCCACCCCAATGTCACTGACACGTCGTTGCACATCAACATGTGTATTCCGTGCGCGGCGTTGCCTGCGTTTCACTGCTCGTAAAGCAAAAAAGCTGTCAGTGGTGTATTTATAATGTCGAGGTTAACAAGCCCCTGTCTGGCTTGACACGCGATCTGCCGCCTCAGCAGCACCGTGCAACGCCGCCTGTCCTGGCCACCTTTTGTCTCCCTCCCTAACATCTGATGGGAACAGCTTAATGTGGTTTCTACGTACACTACAGCACAGGATCTAACCACAACAGGAACAACTCTCTGCTTGAACGAACCGGCTTTGGGAATAATTTATATCCTACCCGTGTTTCGTGCGTTGTGTGTGATGGGAGTGTGTATTCAGATGGGACACAGCAGCAGATATGTAGTAGCTGTTATCGTATGTAGACAGATATGTGGTGTCACATGGAGCTTGTTGCTTCTGCATCTCGCTCAAAAATCCTCTGAGAGACCGGGAGAATAATAATAACATGAATTTCTCAAAGGAGAACAAAGTAAAATACTACATTTTTTCCAAGGATGCACGTCCAGACAACACTATGAAGCATATTTTGATGACGCATATGATGACCCACATCTGTCTGTCTTTTCTTATGTCCAATTGATCACAAGTTTCCCTTTACATCATGAACATATTTAACTGACACATGCTTAAAAATATCCTAAGAATGATATGTAGAATAGCTTTTTGTGTGTATCTGTCGACAGTATGTTGTTTCTTGGTTGGCTCAATGTAGATGTAACTTGGGTATGTATGTATTAGGTGTATATGTTTAATAAAGAGAAAAGGTGGAAAAAGTTGGCCTATGTTGAGACTATAGGATATGCATGCAGTGTCACAGGTTGTGTTTATGGATGCCTGTGTTCAGGCTGCATTTAAAGCCATTTAAACCAAACATATGCTGTCATACTAATAATACATTCAAAGACAGTAAGCCACCAAAACTGTCTGGTGTGTGTATGCATGTGTGTAATGACACACTTGTAGATCCACACTCAAAAACCACGTAATTACACTCACTGTTAGTGAACCAAATCTAAAGGTATTTTATAACGTGTGTGCTTGTAAATATGCTAGTTAGTATGTATTTATGTATTGTATGTACAGTACTGTACTGTATGTAATTATGCATTTCTATATTTAGCCAGGTATGTAGACATATTCACATATTTATGATGCCCCTGAAAAACATACGTCAAACTGGAAGGAATTTTGCTTTTTTTTTTTTGATATATCAAGAGGTAGTAGTAGCATCATCCAACCTTCTCACATACTGTATATTTATACAGTTTTAGAATGAGTTTCAGTCACTGTATTTTCCCCATAAGGCTTTCCCTGCAAGTCTTCACAGATTGAGCCTGTGCAGCAGCCTCGCTGTCACTGTGCCAGCGACCTGCACCGTACTGGATCTGTCCGTGGTGCTGATGCTCATTTTCACTCCCTAAATCAGCTTTCTCCAGTTCAGGGTCAGCATGTGTGCATTTATCGTTCACAGAGGAAGTGTTTTAACTGCAACCTTTGAGAGCTGAGGGGAATTATATTGCTGAATTATCTCTGGGCTAATACTGCAGGCTTTTTTTTGTTTTTTTTCCACACTCCGCTACTCGCCACAGGTGTGCAGGAGAGAGACAGATGTTCTGTGTTACGATATGTCAATTCAGACTTTCACATAAGTTAAAAGTAGTTACAGTTGCTGCTGCTTTACTGATGGTGAGTTACCACGTAAGCAGGGTAAAAGCAGGGAATAGGACTCGGCCAGAGTTGCTGCAGTATTACTACAGGGCAGATACATACTGAAAGACTGTGACTATCACTGTATTCTGTGTACTTTTACACTTGACAGGTGGCAGCTCATTAAACTTTTTCATCAGTACATAGGACCAAAACACTCTGTGCCTCTACTACATGTAAAATTGCTGACCTAGGATCAGATCTGACTAGACCCTTCTGTTTCACCCATTGTGCTGCCATCTTTGGTTTTCAGTTTACAGGAAAAATGCATCTGGCTTCTCAACACAAACAGAACCGCGCCGCCTGTCGTGTCAGCGTTTGTGTCCAACCATAGTGAACAGCTTAATGGAGTTTCCACATCCAACATACAGTAACATGTTGGAAACAAGTTACCGGTTGAACGATCCCGCTGTTTGGAATATTTATCGTCTCTGTGTTTTGTGTCATAATAAATGCACTCAAGTTGGATGCAGAATCAGAAAAAAACACCATACAGCTGCATAATGGTGTAATACAGTTGTCTACATCACGGAGTAAGCACTTATTTAATTCCACCAATTCAGACTGTGTAATGCTGGTCAGTCTACTGAATCTCTGCATTACTGTCTCTGTGAAGAAAGATAAGCTTGGGAAGAGAAGAGGGCTATCTGATTTCACTCTGTTCTTCTTGTCCAGCTGGCTACAGCAGTCTAATGGCGTTAATCCAAACTTTTCCCCCTGTTGTCTCCCTGTTAGACAGACATGAGCAGTAGCAAACTTCAATCACATTTCCTACTGTAATATGGATCTGTATATCTCTGATTCCCATGCCAGGCTTCAGTCTAAACCCATTTTTATTATAACTTCTATAACCTAACACTGTTTTCTTTTTTCCATGTCAGCTGGTTACATCAGTGAATACATCAGCCCTGTTGTGTACGATGGTGAGAGTGACAGTGGGATCAAGGTGCCCTCCCCCGATCCCCTCTACGATGGTATCCACAGTGACTATGGGGCCCCTGACTCTGAGTCCCCTGACAGTCCCGGCTCAGAAATCACTGACGGTTACATCAACGGAGATGCTGCAGTGAGTGAGGGTTACACAGTCGATGCCTTCTTCATCACCGATGGCCGCTCGAGGAGGAAAGCTATCAGCAGCCCCAGGACCATCCAGAGGCACACCTGCAACGAGTGCGGCAAAACCTACGCCACGTCTTCCAACCTGAGCCGGCACAAACAGACACACCGCTCGCTGGACAGCAAGCTGGCAAAGAAATGCCCGACCTGCGGGAAGGTGTACGTGTCCATGCCTGCCATGGCCATGCACCTGCTCACTCACGACCTCAAGCACAAGTGCGACGTGTGTGGGAAAGCGTTCAGTCGACCTTGGCTTTTACAGGGCCACATGCGCTCTCACACGGGCGAGAAGCCGTTTGGATGCGCCCACTGCGGGAAGGCCTTCGCAGACCGCTCGAACCTGCGTGCTCACATGCAGACCCACTCGGCCTTCAAACACTTCAAGTGTAAACGCTGCAACAAGACCTTCGCGCTCAAGAGTTACCTGAACAAGCACTACGAGTCTGCCTGCTTCAAAGGCCCCTTCTCTCCTCTAGGCCCCCTAGATGCATGACCCCTCGCATAGATAACACAACAGACAAAACTGCAGACATAAATTACCATTATCCTTACAGACTGAACTGCAGACACAAACAATCTATTTTTGGTCAGAATATGACCTTGCTTTCCCTCCTCCCCCTCTCTCACTCACCCCCCCTCCACCTCGCTTTCCCTTGGAGCCTGTTCATGATGATGAAGATGATGAAGATAGCACAATTTTTCTCCTTGAGATTTGCCCACTTAAGGATTTAACTCATCTACGCATGCACTTCCTCAAAAACTGTTCACCTCCTCTTCCTCTGTCTGTTCTGGATAGAGACAATAATACTAACACAGCTTCCTTCTGGCATCTAGATACAGTATGGCGCCATATATTTTGGGACACTGATGGTGATGAGGACGACGTCAAAGACAATAGTAAGCCTATAGCTACTGGGTTCCTCCCTGCACTGAAACGCAGTAAAAGAGTTTTTCCCTTCTCATTTTGTTTTTTGGGGGAATAATAGTAATAATAATAGTAATAATAATGATAATAATAATGTTCTGCTGCACCAAGTGACCATATTCTCTCCACTACTGAGGTAACAATACTATTTATTTATTTATTTGAGCATTTCTTCTTTTTTAATTTGTTGTATGTTTATACTTGATTTGATAACAATGAAGTGATATCCTTTAACTTATTTGTTGCACTTTAATTTCTGTACATGTATGTAGGATATTTGCCAACCTCTTTCTATCACTACAGGCCAAAGCATATGTCACTTTTTTTAGTACGATTTTTTCCTATTATGTTGTTTACCTTTTTTCTTATTCACGTTATTGCATGCAAAAAAATAATGAAATCTATGCCAACATCATAAAAAGCTTATGATTTTGCCAAAATCCTATAGATAGAACCTGAGGGCAATATTTTTCTCTTGGAGCCTCCGTAGGACTCTTTAAAAGCAATAATCACCTAATGCATGGTATTTTATGATGAAGTATTACCTACTACTGTATAGCAGTTTAAAAATCAGGTATGTTTTACTTCACCTATAGTCATAAACAGAAAAATACTAATATTACAGACATCAGGGAACATGCCAATGTAGTGTTAGAATAACAAAAATAAAAGTCCTGTCTTTCCTCTCTTGTTATGCACTGCCTGCCTCTTAGTGAGTAGAACTAATGTAGGATGTAGGCTAGAGAGGCTGGGATCAGCTGCCTGCTGGGTGTGAGGCCTATTGTAGGATAACTATAACCCTGACAGACATGTGCTAGGCTTACTCTAGCATGAAATAAGCCTGCTAACAATAACCAGGAGAGGCCTAATTTTGGATCTAACACTGGATCATTAGCCATTCATGAGAGTTCAAAGGTTTATTAAATGTTCTGGGATGTTAAAATGGCACTTAAAATGTGTTGAAAACATATTTCCTGTGTCATACAGCCAAATAATGTAACAACAGGCCTTTAACAATATACAAACAAACATTACAATAAGGTTAATACAGCAATCGGGTTGGAAAATCTTGCAATGGGATGTGCACCAACCCAAAATGATAGTTAGCATACATGGTATTTTGCAACTCTCAGTATACTTTCAATAGAAAACCAAGTCAAAGTTTGGTGCATTGTTGAAATTGGACTGAGGTCAACTTTAAATTCAATGCATTATTCAACTACCCCTCCAGTGCACTTCCAAACCATAAAGCGTGCATTCTTAAACCACAGAAAAAGCATGCACTTTAGCTGGATGGTCCGACTGCAGCTTAACTGTTACAGTCCAGTAGATACATTAGACCGAGTCCTGATTATTCTGCAGTAGGCCCCATTTAACCCTACTGGGCCGACCATGGGCTTAACTCTATGAGTGATATACCTACAGACAGGCTAACTCTAATCAACCCCAACCCATAGACAGTTTAACCTTTGATCTAGGTGGCCAATACCAGTGTTGCTGAACCCAGTTCTCTGCAGCTCAGAAACCTTTTCTACAGATTCATGGAGCTTCCTGAGAGACAGACACAAAAAGTGCTTGTTTATATGCCATATGTATTCATTGACACACGTGCACAAGAGCATGTTGTGGGAGACAAAGAAATGGACAAAGGAAGTTTTGGTCATTGCAGTGCTTCTTCAGACATGAGATTTTTGTATTAGAGATGGGGTTGACTGACATCCAACACCATTTAGGGTCACAGGGACAAAAAGGAGAGTCTGCACTGATACATGGACCCATTACCTAATTTCAGTCGCATCTCAGAGATAAGGTTATAGGACCTGTATGACATCAAAGGCTGTCAAAGGCAATCAGAATGAAAGTCAACATTTTGTAATAAAAGTCTTGTGTTGCAGGAGACAATACAATCTTTAAGTATTTTACAAAGAAGCTTTTTCTTTTTAAATGCAGCTCACAAGTCAATAAGAAAAAGGCAGTTTTTGTTGTGAGCGGAGCAATCAGTATGTGAGTCAGCAAATTGCAGGTCTTATCTCTCTCCCTGATGTGTGAACTAGATTTGAGCTGCAATTACTTGAATTGTATCAGACGATTAGTCATAGAGCTCCAACTTGTTAGGGCTTACATTTCTGTCTTTGTCTTTTTATCCGTGCTTTTTAAGGCCAAAATACTCACAACAACCATACATACAAAGTAGGTAAAAACTTTGAATTGGTAGCTTAAACACAAGGACTACACAAAGACAATTTCAAATTAAAAGCAGAAGTATGGCAAAGAGACCATATATAAAGAAAACAAAAGCATTACCTTCATATTTCTTAAGACATCTCAAAGACATCGATCCCTAGGAGAGATATAAATAACAATATGCTATTACTTTAACCACTGACTTTGAAATCTTATTTCTAATTTCCATCTGAATCAGAATAAAAACAGTAATAACACGATTTCTACTGTAGCAACCGATCACAGTGTGATGGGCACAAAGTTGACAAAGGTTAAACAAACCACTGAGAGTTTCTCTGGTTGCGATGTCTCCAGTTGTTGTTTATGTATCACAATTTGCGTCATTGTGTATTAAAACTCTTTGCAACTTTGCACTGCAGTCTAAAGGTCTTAAGGGTATTTGGCTAAAGTTGTTGTTGTGCGGCTGTTTAGTGGTTTTGAGGCAAAAAGGCTGAGCGTGTGCGTCTGTGTGTCTGTCTCTGGGCGAGCTCCAGGTCTGTTCTCTCTAAGCACTTCCATTCTAGTCATCTCCACCTTAAAGAAAGTAGCACAATGAAACTAACTAGAATTCAGGTAGAGAAGAATTAAAAACCTTGTACTAGCTTGACCTCTCTTCTTTTTTTGTATTTCCAAGTTAAAGAATGATGATAACCTAAATAATCATTTATTGCAAGAGGGTTTGTAAAGAATCCTTTGGATTGAGACATTTTTACTGCTGTATAGTGATATCTGACACACCTTATCTCAGGAGGTTTGGCTCTCTGCTGCAGAGAGAGGATCTCCTGGGGGTTTTTTGAGCCAGAATTCAGACAATGTAAGCACAATGAACACAAAGCATTTTGTGGCACTTCATAATAAAGAATAATCTTAACCAACCAAGGCAGTTTGTTGTAGTTTTGTGTCTTGTCTTGTTTTAAGATATAATAAAGTCTCCTGTCAATCATAATAAATACACACAGCGTAGAAAATAGGAACAGTATTGGACTGTAGCTGCTATGCTGCACTTGAGTGGTGAGTAATAACGGCTTTTTCATTCCCTTTTAAACTCTTCTGACCCCTATAATTTCTCTTCTGTTGAGGTAGCTTTTAAAGCAATTCATGCCAATTAAGCAAGTTTACCTTTAAGTCAGAAGATTGTTGAGTTAATTTACGTAGAATAACACTCGACTCTGGACTCTACAGCCCCTGCTTTGTATTAGCTCTGTCAATATTGTATGTTTAAAGAGGGACTGGGCTAACGCTGGTGCACAGTGGGCTGGGCTCATTAGCACTCCTTAGCCTGGAAGCTATCTACCAGTAATGGGCTGCCTGGATGGCTACATACAGCAGTTTGTTAATTCCATATTTGGATATGTATCACTTAAAGCCCCTGAAAACTTAGTTTAAAATCTGATGCATTTCTCTATAGCCTTAATTATGGAACAATATTTAGTGAAGTATGTGACATCACCTCTTTCCAACAGAGCACTACACATATTAAACCAATGAGAAGAGCGCAGACAGAAATCTCTCAATTAAAATAACCAATAATAGCTTTGATTGAGAAAATAGGTTTTCAGGGCCTTAAAACGTCACATTCAGTTGTTGTAGAAGAAACTGAGCCAATTACAATTAACAGTTAGCAGCTGGCAACAGGTCACACGTTCACGTGTTTGAGAGAGCAGTTCATTTTATCTTCATTTACAACTACATGAAATAGAAGAAGTGTTCTTCTGTGGTATCTATTTCAGGATTATTAGGGATATTTTAATTAACTTAGAAAATCTACTCATTTATTAGGCTATTTGTTACAAATAGAAAGAACAACATCTGGGCCCAATACTATCATGGGTGTTTCAACTGCTGCTCAGTACAAACACTAAGAACATAGTTTACTATACAGTATACACACACTATACACTACACACACAGTGATAGCCAGAGCCCAATATTGGAATGTTTTTTTCTTCATTACTGTAATCTGTGTAGGCACAAATCCAAGTTTTTCACCAGATAGGATTTTTAAGGGCTTTGCTCTTTACAACAGTTGTCAAGTGTGAAGAACTGCAGCATCATAATGCAATACTACTGTTACACAAAGATGGAAACTGAAATACGCGAGTTGAAATGTAACACTTGCTGGACTGAAATTCAAACCCTTTTTTTTTTTTTTACCTCAATAACAGCAATAATGAAATTAAAAGGGCCTGATGATGTTTCTGTGTACTGGCAGGGCGTCACATTGTTGTTGTGATCCAGGGCGTGCAGAACAGTGCCACATGTGGGCTTCTGCTGACACTGCAGACATGGGAAACTGACCAACTAACCTTTATCTTGCAGTGACTTTGAATGAAAGGTGACCTGGTTAGGCATCGTTTCAGCTGGACCTCACCTCAAAGTTACAACTTTTTGTGTGATTGGCAATTTGGAGGACCCCACTGCAGAAGCTTTATTGCTAATTATTGAGCTTAAGACTAATGTTGTCTTTTTTCTTTTTCTTTTGTTGTCATCAGGTCAGCTTTTAGTGATGTCATTCTAATTCAGCATATTTGATTATTCTGAAATTAGTTTGTATGATCACCTGTTACATCATATCATGCAGTGGGTAGCCCATCCTCTAGCGAAGTTACAGCCCAACCTTTCTGTTGACTCCCAGTGAGCACAGTCAAAATCTATTGTTGCTATGCCAACACTTTTGGTATCCAAGGCAATAAACTATCTACAGTATCTATAGTAGTAAACTATCTGAACTGCCTCAACAAAGACACAATGCAGCACTCTGCAGCTTTATGAAGTACAGTATATTTCCCAACCCTAACCAGAAAATAGGCTTCACAGCAGTTGCAAAAAGACAGAAAAGTGACTGCCCACGCCTATGAATCACCTTCTCCTCCCTCCCTCCTGTCTTCAAACTTCTCCTCTTATCCTCATCTTTCTCTTTTCTCCCTCATCTTTTTACCTCTGTCCCCTCTCTCCTCACATCTGGTTTCCTCTCCTCTCCCCTCTTCCTCCCTCCATCTCCATCACCTGCTTGCTTCTTCCTCCCCTCTCTCTCTTCCTTCCTCCTGCGTGCTCTCCTCCACCCCTCTTCCTCCTACCACCTCTTCTTTCTCTCTCCTGCCAAGTCAAACCAGGCCATCAGGCCTTTGAGGACCTGAAAGTCATTTAACTCCTGGTAGATAATAAGTCTTAGAATATAGCTCCTCGCCGATAATAAGCTTTATCACTTGATTGCTCTGCATGCTCCCTACTGTCTTTAGATTCATGTCCAGGGACCTACTCAAGCGAATCACACTATTTCCTTCCTGGCAAGTCAAATTAACACTGTGTGTGTGTGTGTGTGTGTGTGTGTGTGTGTGTGTGTGTGTGTGTGTGTGTGTGTGTGTGTGTCAACGACTTCTCATTACAGGGAATGAGGAATTGCTGAGGGTGTAAAATAAAATCAAAACAGCAAAGGTTTCCAATAGTGAACGTGTCTGATTTGTAAAAATAGTTCTACAGTTAAGGTTTAATTGTCCACAATTGTGACATTAACCTCTTTATTTAACTGCATGCTGACTTTAATTTTGATCAGCTTTGATAGTCCCGCAGACACCTCTGTCCTTTCACCTGTTCTCTTTCCTTTCCAGCTCTTTTACTTTCACTTTGACCTCCTCTCTCCTCTGCTCCACCTGTCCTCCTCTTCCTCCTCTCATATCTCCTCTGTTCTCCCCTCACCACTGAACTCTTATCTTAACTGAAACCACTGCATTATTAGAATTTTACTTAATCATTAGCTATTACCTGTTGATACACACGGCAATGATGACGTAGACAGGACTTAAAATAAGAAAACTTCAAAAAGGAAGCACACAAATAGAATAAATAATGCAATTATGTCTCTATACTCAGTAAAAGCAAGTGTAACACAGTGAGATCTGAAGATTTTGGAGACTCTGAGGTCATTTGGCTGATTGTCAATGTGATTTAATTTGCTGAGTTTGTTTCAGAGACTGGGGAAAGCCCGGACAGCCTTCAGATTTGAGACTTGTCTGCAAATTGAGCAGAAAAGATCCAGATGATGATCTCAGGACTGCAGGAGAGCTCGTAAGGAGTTAAAGGATCAGTGACGTAACTGCTGTACGCATGCTGCTGTAAGTAAAATCTTGTTTTGGAGGTTTTGCTGACTCATGCAGGTGCACAGAGAATTGTAGTGAGATGTAATCGAGACATAAATAAACACTTACAGAATGAGTGCCTTTATGACAAAAATGATCCAGTTTCGTAAATCCTCCTGAGTGAAAGAAAGCGAAACTCTGCAACTTAACCAGTTCATTCGGGCTATGCTGGTTGTTTCACATCAGGTGTCAGAGGGCCAAGATGTTAAACAAGTGCTAGTGATGTCATGGCTAATAATGATGACCTCAGATTTGTCTGTGATCAGCTGTGGGTAATGTTTTGCAGGTTGAGAAAGCAGAAATTTAATGAGCACATCACTCATCCTCCCTCTCTTTCCTCCCATTCCCTCGTCTCTCGTTGTGTCTCCTCTCATTCATGTCACCCCCCCACCCGACCTCTGTAATATTAGGCAGAGCAGTAATAAGTCCAGCTTCCTCTGGGTTCTGTGATGTCATCTGTCAAAGCAGGCATCATTATGTGCTTTATGAACTAAGTCGTGCCATGCTGTGCTGGGATAGTGCATATCAATTTAGACAATGCTTTAAAACTGAAATTAGATTGCATTTTTTTTTGTCTGTTACAGGATACATATCTGCTCTGTAAATCACTTATCCTGTGTTATCCTTTGAGAAGAAAATCAGAAACCAAAAGGGGCGAATTCACATTTGATATTTTTTGGTTTCATGATGGCGCCCCCCTAGTTTTGCATCATTCCGACAGTTAGTTCTCTGTCTTTTCATTACAGCCAATCAAATCTTGCATAAAGCAGTAACTTCAGCGCTCTATCACAGGCAGACGGTCACACTGACTAACAGTCAGACAGCAGCTACACAACATAAGATCCACAGACTCTGAACGACAAGCCGCATTAGCTTTCGAACTAAAATCTCCTTCTTATCTAACTAACAAACATGAACACGTATGTTGTCCTGCAGCTTAGCTTGTGGAACGAGCGACCAAAGAAACATTCGCCGGGGAAAAGTGCACTGCTGACGTCAGTTAAACGTACCTGCAAACGTCACTTCGGTCCCATTACATGCTGGTGTGGTCCAATACCACTAACAACATGCTGTCTGCCCGTGACATGTAGGCGACAGTGCAAGTTTATTTACTTTGTCTCTCGTTGTAAATAAACAGTGTGTGCATCTACTGTACATATTAGACTTGTATCCATCTTTATCTGCTGCCAAACACTGAATGTTAAAATATCTGTATCAGTGTAGCCATGTCTTCAACTCCCACTCCAGACGTGTGAGAGAGAAGCAGCGTAGGACAGGGCTGTGAATGTTCTCACCACATCCCAGGCTATTTGTAGAGATGGCAGCTGTCATCAGAAACATCAACAGGCTGAAGACAAGTGCTGTTCACAACTCTGGTAGGTGGAAGTGTGGAGTGAAGAGAGATGATGGTGAGCTCGTAGATAAGCACTAAGATTTCTCAGCAGTCTCTGTATCGCAAGTGGCTCGCCTTCTCAATTATCAATTTATCATCGTGTAATTAATGTAATGCTGTAAAATGCATTTTTGTCTGGTAGAACTTACCCAATATGCAATGTGCAAATATGCATGTACTACAAGAGATGATATTGATCTGTACAATCACAAGATGGCAATTGGAGAACAATTAATTTCTTCCTTTGATTCTCTTTCTTTTGTTCTTTCACTCTTTTTTTTCTCATGCACACAGCTGCGAACAGATAACATTTGGCTTCTTCCAGACAGCTAACATACTGTGCTCGTAGATTCACACATTGATTCTAGTGGTACTTGTTGTCAGAAAACAACAATATTAATGCAGAAAAAAACATTTACAGAAGAATATTTACAGGAGGAAATAGCATAGTTGCTGCAAAGAAACCTAACAGACAAAGAATCCCTTCTTCTGGATGTAACACATTAAAAAGATGTCAAAGCTGTAAGCACTATGTCTCACCTTAAAAATAGCAGCTACGTGTAGCTTGTGTAGCAACAGGAATTATATAGTAGCTGTTAAACTGGTTTCTGCTCAATCTGTTACCAGTGATGAGAAGACGAAAGGCGCTGCGACAAGATACACAGATGTGTATGAGAGCATGGGTAAGAATACACTAATTGCATGTGCACGTGTGTGTTCAAATGTGTGTATGCTGCGTGCGTGCATCCATGTGTGTTTGTCATTGTTTTGCTAAAGGCGATATAGCTCAACCACAGCAGATGAGTCAATGTTTCGGCAAGAGGACATAACCGCTTCAAGGCCTGCTGCAGGGCCAGGAAATAGACTGAGTCGAACCACATCGTTTGTCCTACAATGTGAATCAAATGATTTTGTTAGTCATTAAACACAATGTGGTATTTTGGTGACAGTCATATAGATAAGATAAAAAAAACATAGACTAAAGGTCCAAACACACACACACTCTCACACACACATCGTAACTTATGTTATTTGTAGCTCCTAATTTGATACGTCTGTGGGTGGTGCACTGCAGGCAGCAGATTTGAAGCGTCAGCAGCAGCGGTACCTGCGCTTACAGTGACAGGAAACGTTGATATGTTTTATTTATTGTTTAGTGGCCTGTTGTGAAGTTTCTTTCATTCAGATGCTGAAACCTACAAACAAACAAAAATAAAATCTATAGTCTCTGATGTTCCAAATTCAAACCACGGTATGTTCAGAGCAGATGATTTAAGGTTGATTATTGCAGAACACTGAGCCGCCGAAGACAGATGGCACACAGCTTTTGTCTCATTCAGTTTGTAAGGCTGCTTCTGTTTGACTAAAAATAATGATGCTAATATTTTGTTTTCAATAATCTACTGATGAGTAATTTTTATTAAAATTATGTTTGTGGTTAAATCAATATTATCACCATTAGCATAATCAACGCCTTCCTGTTTCTCCTCCTCTTCTTCATATTAAAAAATCTCCAGCACCAACACAATGATGCTGTCGCCAGAACTACTATTATACCTGTTACTTCTTCTTCACCATAATCATCATCAACATCACTATATTAACACCACCAAAATCAGAGCTCCTAACATCATCAGTATTTAGCAGTGCAACAACAACATACAACTGACACTTGTTAAATCGGTTATGACCAATAATGTAGCCTAGTTCAGTCGGAGACATTGCAACAAGGAACTGACCATTTAAAGGAAATGGTTATGAAGTTAGATTTGGTAGAAAAGGTTCAGCTCTTTGAGGGAGTTCTCAAAGAATCTAAGCAGCAATGAGGACTCTGTTGGCAGAACTAATCCCCCTCAACAAACACATACATGAACAGTAAATCTTAGAGCAGTCAACAAAAGCCTAAGGAGGAGGCTGAGGTGGTGGAGGGAGCTGTAGCAGCGACCAGTGTTGGCATGCAGCAGAGTGATAGTGAGGACTGTAGGGCTGCCATGTCCACCTGTATGAATATGACTGGCAGCTGAGAAAAGCTTGTGCTGAAACATGAATGAAGCAGCTGATGCAAATCAGCTAATGCAAGTGCTCCGCCTAAACTAACACAGCGCTCCATGAGTAAAGAAGTGCACATGACAACAACATAATGTTAACGCTTAGAAGGTTTTGCTTGAGTCACGAAGGTCATAACATTACACACATCACACACACACACACACACAGAAAATAACAGAAATTATTCATCATGTCTCTCAAAAATGTATAAGCTTTATTTGACTTGGACACTGGATGAGAGCACAGGCCTGCCTCTGAGCTCTGTAGCTAAGCAAATACTCGCTCAGACAGAGAGACAGAGGGAGAGAGAGAGGGAGACAGAGAGAGAGGAAGGGAGACAGGTGGGGGAAAGAAAAAGGTGGGAGGAGAAAAGAGGGAGAAAAGGAAATGAGACAGAGAGAAAGAGCACTTAGGGAGTTGAGTAGAAAGAGAGACACAGAGACAGAGAGTGAGTGGGCAAGAGAGAGAGACAGAGAGGAGGAGGAGGAGGAGGAGGAGGAGGAGCGGAGAGGATGGAGGGATAGAGGTAGCTCAGGGAGGAGAGGAGGGAGACTTGACCCAGATTGGGAGCCTAACAGCAGCAGAAGCAGCAGCTGAGTGAGCCGGTGAATGTTTAATAGCGCCAACCACTTGCATGCTGACACTCACATACATGCGCACACACACACACACACACACACACACACACACATCCATCCACCCCCACAGACACACAGAAACACACAGACACTGTTGACTGGGACTCTTGTTGCTGGAGTTCAGCTCAGGCCTGTTGAATTACTGTGGTGGTGATGTGATTATCTGTGTAACCGGAATAAAAAGCGCAGTCCAGCCATGCAGTGGATTTACTGGTGATGTACAGTGAGTATCGCCACGGGAGACGTCAATGTGGACATCCTTCATCCAGCATCTGCAGCGCTACAGTGTATGCGTATTTACCGTGTATCAGCACTGCATTAGCAGCCATCGCTACTTCAGTGAAAAACACAAACTTACTCCTGCACAAACACAATTGTAGACTCTACTTTATTCTATTGGCAAAATGTCTTAAATGCCTTGACAAAGCTCAGAGGACTGAAACTTTACAACAGAATGAGTCTACAGTTGCATTTATTTTGATGAAATCAGTGAAGAGGCTACTTCACCCAACACTTCTGCCTTGCATCTGTCCTGCAGCAGCACTTGGAGAACTGTTTTATCTTGCATCAATACTGCATTAGTGTTGCAGCAGCCACTGCAACCTGTTCTGTCTCTAATGAGCGACTCCATCCAACAGGCAACCTGAAACGTAACAGTTTGCTCATGTTTACAGCGTTTCCTACAACAGTGATTAGAACGAAATTAACAAAGCATCAAATTAGACTGGACATTATTGTTCTCTTGTAATGTCACATTACAGAATTACATTATTCTGTGCTGAGAAAACCTTTTCACATAATGATCCTATGGGTGGGTAATATGGATAAAATCTTTTATGGCAGTATTTGTAATTTTATAACACAATATAGATATATGATGAGAGATCCAATTGAGAGACAGATCAAAAAACAGATGCAAATGTCTGTTTTGGCTAATCCAGTGACTTAAATGGCTAAAAAAATGAAGGTACTTCAGCACTTTGACGCAAATATTCTTTAGATCCAGTAAAGTGTTGTGTCCGAAATCACCTCGTTCACTCACTCACTACTCCCTATATAATGGACACCCAACAGTTTGCTCTATAGTGAGCCGTAAACTGAGATTTCAGACAAGTCATAGTCATTTTGTGTCACCACTGACAGGAGTAGTGTTGCCTGACTGTAATCTTCTCATAAAATGCTGCACATTTCTTTGTGGGATTGTCAGCAGAGAGTAGTGCACATGCGATGGACACTTTTTTCATTTCATTGTGGGAATTTTTTAAATGTAGGGAGGTGTGTCTGGCACGGCATTTCCAAACAAAGGGCGTGACTCCTTAACTGCTTTCTGGTTGTTTATAATAGAGCAAAACACCACCACCTTACAAGAGGATCTGCATGATGCGATGTTGTGCAGCCCAACAATGGACGAATTCATGATGGTGGTCACTAGAAAAATAAGGGCTCCCTACTCGCCTGCTCTCACATAAAGCAAAAGTGGTAAGAGGCAGGTGATAACAGCGGCGGAGCACAAAAATCTGCAGCCCCATTGTGCCCCCTTCCCCACTTTAATACACCACTTGTCACGCCTGGACAAATAACTGAATCAACAAGTAAACGCATGCATCTGCAGTGGTTAATTAAGTGTTTATAACGTGTTTAAGAAAGTCTACAGAATCTGAAATCAGCATATTTCCACCTTCTTTGCTCAACATATTGTAATTACTGTGCGAAGCTTTCACTGTGAGGTTTTAGAACATTATTTCCTCACATTTATTTAGGTCTTTAGTATAAAATCATCTGACTCTGGCCCCTACACTGAGAAAAGACTACTGTATTTCATAATAAAAGACAACTGAATAAGACGTCACAGGAATCCTGTTTATTTGCAGAATTAAGGTGAATTTGTTTCCAACAAGTGGTAGCCCAGTCTGTTTCAACAAAGAAGTAGCATAATAAAACTTAAAGGTACAATCCATACGTATACAAAAAAGGTAGCCTCAATAAAACACAGGATAAGAACCTGCTATCCCTATATTTTGCCATATTGCTCAACCCTATATGATCCTATTATATGTACTACAGTGCACATTATGTAACTTCATTTGATCAGCATCACCAGAGCGGTCAGTTCAGGGTTGAGCCAGGACTGATTCCTCTACAGCAGACAGAGCCTCATACTCTAATCCCTCCACTGCTCCAAAGACAAAGGTCACAAGTTACAGTTCATGGACTAAAATTGTAAAGACTGGGCATGAAATTCCTGGACCTGGTAACAAACCAAACAAAAAAGCTTAATTTGCCCATTAACAGCACTGGTCATTTTACAAAAATTTGAAGCTTTGCTTCCAAGGTCATAAAAATGTTTCTTAATGTTGAGGCAAGGTCAAATGAAAGAGAGACGGGAGAGCAACGGTGCAGCATGAAGAATATGGAAAACAGGAGGAAAGGATTAGCAGGATAATATGTGGCAACTCCCCAACACACACATCCCCCACCTTCTCCTGTCTCATAGACACACAAATGCACGTGTACAGTACACTGCATTTTGAATGCAGCAATACTGAATCTCACCGCTACGCACAACTAAGCAGAAATGAGTCTGAAGTCCAAGATGCACTGTAGTTTCTTCTCTTCTTTCTTTTTTTCTGCATGTCACCCTGTTTCTTTCTCTCTTTGGCTCTCTCTCTGTTTGCCTTGTTTCAGAAGTCAGCATTCTTGTTCATGTTTTCAGCTCCAGTGAGTCACCCTTCTCTCTCTGTGTGTGTGTGTGTGTGTGCCAGGCTGCTATTTCAGCACTTTCCAGCGCTATCGATTCAAACCAGCCTGCAGGGGAAAAACCAGGCCCCTTACAGCCACACACACACACACACACACACACACACACACACACACTCCTACAGTTATATAGTACAGGCCCACAATTGAAAAGACAGACGTACACTCACTCATACACATAATCAATGCACACATTATGTATGACAAACACTTATATACAAAAATATTAAATATTTTGCAAACATACATATGCACTGTAGTTGGTGATCATGTGTGTTTGATTGTTTATTTCCACACAGTCTACATATACTTGTGTATACAGTATGCATGTACACTGTGAGTGAGTAAGTGTGATGATGATTGTGTTCATGTAGGTTTATATGTTTGTGTGACCTTAACTTACAGTAGTATAGACCCAGCAGGGAGAGAGAGGAGTTACACAGAAGCAGTCTGATGACTCAATGCTACGCTAAAGCCTCTACTCTGTGTGTGTGTGTGTGTGTGTGTGTGTCCGAGAGATAGAGAATATGTTAATGTGTGTCGATTTGCAAGGTTAAACTATTTTTGTATTTCTGTTTACATATGTGTGCGTGATGAGGTGTGGAAGCATGAGTACAGTTATTTGCATGTGTTCACGGGTGAGGTATGAGGTGTGTGTGTGTGTGTGTGGTCAGTTTACCAAACGCTATGTGTCCAAAACAGTGTGAGAACAACTACAGTATTTGTGTGTTTGCAAGCGTGGAAGAGAAAACAAAACACAAACAGATGTGTGTTTCCAGTGAGGCAGGACTGTGTTTTGGCAGGACTGTGTTTGTACTGCCAGTCAAGGTCATCCACACAAACACACACACACACACACACACACACACACTCAGTGGACACTCTAATAGTTACTTGCGTTTGGACACGTGTTGCATATATGCATGCAGCCTTACACACACACACACACACACACACTCCCCCCCCCAGTGCTTGAGTGAAGGATACGCAGCAGGTGTGGGTCAAACCAACAGGGCCACATCGCACCTCTCAGCGTGGCGTACTCCTCCGCCGCTGACCTCAGCTGAAAATAGAACCAGGAAGTTATTTCAGGACCTCATTTCCACCCACAACAGGGGTAGACCACAATTAGCACAACAACTCTGTCTCTCTGACTGCCTCCTACTGACGCTCCACTACCTACCTCACTGTAACTACGTGGAGCGTGGTGAAGAAATGAAAGGATTTATCTCTGTGGTATTTATGCTGTGAAACAAGCTTCATTTTGAAATGGATGTGGGATAATTTAAACCGCTAACGAAATTTGATCTTTGCTTGTGGGGGGCTGTGTTCGACAACTTTCTGAAATGGACTATCTAACAAGCTTCCTCACTTCACACAGCAATTGGCCAGGTTTGTAAATTTGAACTTCAAGCTCCTGTTTTTCATTCTTCACACAACTACTTTCATCAGTTTTCCTAATAAGCAAGTGCAACACCATGAATGTCCTCGAGGAGAGACTATTTGAGAGAGACAATTGCTTTGAGGATTTTGGAAAATACTGAGAAAGTCAACATGTCCCATGTACTGCTTCAAGTCAACATTGACTTTTTCCAATATTTAACCAAAAACACAATATTTCCCTTAAATTAACCAAGTGCTCTGAGCTGCCAAAATATAACAATAAAAAATGAATCATTCTTGATTGCAAGGAGCAGATATTGTTGGGAAAACAAATGAAATATGTTAATCACAGTATGCAGACATGCTTAATGTAAACATTTAATAAAAAAAACACAACACATCCCTATAAAACGTAATTGCTAATGCAAATAGTTGTATATACAGTAGATGTAATTTTTAGGAGACAGAGTACGCCTCACTTTTCTCATTAATATCATCATCTCTTATGCTTTTCTTCATCTAAATCAAAAAGCAGATTGCAGTTTGTATCTAAGTAAGTAGACAATCAAAAAGGAGGTAGCTCTTGATTTCACCTGAATAGCATTAAGGTGTTAACAGAAATTGTTCTAAGAACCTAAACCACTGTATGTAGCTACTGATATCACTCTTTGTTATCTTAACTCTGTCCTTTTATCTCTCTTTGATTTCATTTTACTCCAGGTTTTAGTTTCTATTTCCTCTCTATTATGTCCCCTCTGTCTAAATCATCCCTTCTCTCTATTCTCCACACCATCTCCATCTCTTTATACAGTTTTCCTGGATTTACCTCTCTGCCTTTGTCTGTTTTCTACCTCTCGCTCCCTCTGCTTGTGTTTTATCCAGCATTTGTGTCTTGTTTCTCTTCCATTCTTTACCTTTCTCTCCTTGCCTGTTTTCTCAACGCTTGGCAGGGGTTCTGTCTTTTCTGCAGTCTCTGTTTGTGAGTGTGTGTGAGTTTACAGCCTCTGTGTATTCACTCGTCTGTGTGCTTACGTTTTTGTGCATTCATGCATATATGAATGTGTTATAGCGGTGGTTAAACAAGCAGTGCCCCCTCCCCATTTGAGGATCTTTTTTTAAGATATTAACCATGTATTAAAGCACATTCTTTGAATTTTACAAGGTCTGGGGAAAATATAAGTAGACATATATAAGTGTACAAATGAAATCTAGGATGTGGCACATTGTGCTTAATAGAGGTTTACATACAGTAGATCTGACATGGTTGGATATACAAAAAAGCTCCATATAAAGTAGAGGCAAGAGCAAGACTAAAAGTCTACAAACGGATCTGCTTCCCCACTTCTGTCTCCATCTCAATGGCAGTGGACTAAAACTTATTAAAAACTATAAATTCCAATTACGAACTGGTCCTCAATGCCCAGCCCTACCATTATTTCTTTAAAACAAAAACTGCATCCATGGAGATGTGTGATGTTTCAATACTTAAAAACACAAATGCTTGTAGGCAAAGAAGATTTCCTCAAAATTCATATAGTAACTTAAATGTGTGATTTGTGCATGTGTAATTACAGTGTCACTTGGAGCGTGGGAACTTTGAGTGCTGAGTTTCACAGTTTTCTGGTTTGAATCTGTACTCGGATTCCTTCAGTCTTAGTTGACATAATTTGTTTGCTGTTTTTATTTACACATTTTCAAAACTTTTTAAGAACTATACATCTTTTCTTCACATCCACAAATGAAGTTTCTTATGCAGAGATTTTTAACAGGTTTACAGAGGGTGATTTACAACTACACATCATTTCACAAGCTCAAAATCTTATTGATTATTGCCCATACATTAACAGCAAGTACAGACAAGTAACCTAATTGTATCTACTTGGTAACCATAAGATAAATAGTGAAGACATACTGTATGTATGTGTATCTAAAAACATCAAATCAAGGAGTTTATTGTAGCTGTAGACTTCAGTGGAGACAGTTTCTCCAAAGATTGTGTTTTAGATCTTTCCTTTTACTTCGGGAGTCGGGTTAGTCTTTTGCCTGTTCATGAACACTGGCAGTATAATCTGTGCACATAATGGATTGCTGTTTTGGGAATCAATTTAGCAGTCAGTATGGTATCGTCACTACAAGTCACTGCAGGAAATCATGGATTGAAAGATTGGATCAGAAATGAATGGCTGCCTGCTAATCTGTCTCTGAGCGTGTGTGTAAACAGTCAAGTGTGTATTTGTAATGTATGGCTGTGATAAAGCTGGTGTATAGCTGTTGTAAGACAGGATCGCAGAGTAGATGGCTGCCTGCTAATCGTGCTGCTTTAGTTAGTCTCATCCTCTCACTGTCTCTGCATAAGGAAACCACTTACAGGGTGACCGTCGCGCACACACACAAAAATGCAAACACACTTGCACTGCACAGCATGAATGCACAGCCTACACACACACACACACACACACACACACACACACACACACACACACACACACACACACACACACACACACACACACACACACACACACACACACACACACACAGTGTCTCCTCTTCTCCATTAATCTTTACAGGGAACATTTAGACTGCAGAGGGAAATAGTCAGCCAGAGTTCCTCTATTGAACATCTTCCAATACGCACTGTAAACTGATGCATCACCATCTTGGAGACAGTGACATCACTGGAGACATGCCTAATTATTTTCTTTTTTTTTTTTTTTTTTTGCTAATCGTGAAACAATTAAAATCCATTTCTCTTTTCCTTGCTTATGGAAAGCTGAAGAAAAAATAGAAAGCATAAATTCTGTTTTTGTTATTGGATTGAGTCACTTGCCAAACTGATTATTTCCCTGTGTGGTACAAAGCTCCTGATAAAACGCTGACGAGCTGTGACGAATGTTTTCATTTTTCTTCACGTTATGCTGACGCACAGATTTTTTTGTAATGTATAATGCATCTATTGGTTATCACAGACTATGGTGATATACAGGTATACAGTAATAAAAATACAATTGCATTCAAACTGTCATTCTGTGCGTCTATCTCCCTTTTTCCTTCCCTGCATCTTTCACTGCGGGACAACAGTCTGCTCTGCCGGCGATTAGCTTGCTTTGGTTGCCGGCCACGATGAGAGTTGTCTTTTTGAAGCCCATCAGGCCTGTTTCTCTCACTGAGCTGTAACCTCTTGTCTCCATTGACTCAATTAACCCACAGACTGGCACTGCACGGCTGTTGTCTGCACTATCCTTCAAAACTGAGTGCATCCCTTGAAAGAACCGAAAACCAGACAACAGTAAATTTAACACCGTTAAAAAAAACAATCTCAAGTTGAGGTTGATTCTAGCTTTTGATAATATCACATGATCTTCATTAGCAGATGAAGTTGTCATGGAAATGATCAAATTTCATTTTTTTTGGAGCACTTTATGGACTTCTCGTCCATTTATTGGCTTTGAAGTTGACTTTCAAAGATCCATCTTTACTTTGGAAGGAGCAGACACTATCTGCTGATGAAGATCATGTGATATGATTGAAAGCTCCAGAACAGCTACTAAGTGGACCTTGGGGGGAGATTGTTTTGTCAACTGCTGCTGCTATCGAAGGTCATGCACTTATTCACTTTCTTGCATAGAGTTAGAAGATCAATACCAGTCTCGTATCTGTCCATTAAATATGAAGCCACAGCTAGCAGCCAATTAGCTTAGCTTAGCATAAAGACTGGAAACGGGAAAACAGTTAGTCTGGCTCTGTCCAACGATAACAACAACAACAAAAAAAGAAGAGTAAAAATGACACAACAAGACTCCAGGAAGTGGCCAGCCAAGAAATAGCTTGGCACATAACCCCCCGACGAATGATCTTGTTTACACTTCGATTTTGTACGAAACAAGATATAACATGTTAATTACAGTACGTTGAGCTTTAGAGGTGCTGGTAGACAGATTTTGATACCTTTGGACAGAGCCAGGCTAGCTGTTCTTCCAGTCGTTATGCTAAGCTAACTGTCTCAGACAGATCTGAGAGTGGTATTGATCTTCTCTTCTAACTCTTGACAAGAAAGCGAATAAGCGTATTTACCAAAATGTTGGACTCTTTTTTTTAGAGAAGTCAGACCACCACGCAGTTGAATCCTGGCCTGTATGTGACTCCCTAAAAACTAAAATATCTAACTTTTTGCCTTCAGGCAGGAGGTGTACTGTTACGTCCAACCTCAGGTGGTCAAGTTCATGCCACAGCACCTGTCACTCATCTTGAGTGATTGGCTCCAACACAGTGAAAAGACTGAAGTCTAGTGTCAGCCATGAAAAACTCAAACCTACTCTCGGAGCCTGGTGGTTCTGTTGTTGCTGCCTTTGGGAGAGATGCAGCACAGCCAGTTTATCAAGGTCTAAGAGGTGCTTTAACTTACTGTAATGGCTAATGCCTGATAGCTGCTGTTACATGGTCAGTTTTTAAGGCAATGTGTGTGGGCTATTCCACCATCCCTATTTTCATTATATATTGATCCTCAGAGCCCACTGTATCATACCTATTGATTTATTGCCACTCCTTGTTCTTACTGGAAACAAAACTTCCCATCACCATTGCCTCAAAAAGTTGGCCTCAACACATGACACGTGACAACACATGCAGACACAACTAGATACTAAAAGCTATCTCATAGCCTCCAGGCTCCCTGCTCTGGTTGTCACTGTTTGTTTGTTATTTGTTTGGATACTTAGAGTACTCTGAGATTTCA
This sequence comes from Macquaria ambigua, assembly GCA_008360985.2. Classification (NCBI taxonomy): domain Eukaryota; kingdom Metazoa; phylum Chordata; class Actinopteri; order Centrarchiformes; family Percichthyidae; genus Macquaria; species Macquaria ambigua. The sequence continues at coordinate 46,916 of VMKM01001095.1, forward strand.
GCTTTAAGATGAGAAGTGTAAGTTCAACTCCTGCATACATCTCCGTTCCTGTCTGTCTGTCTGTCTGTCTGTCTGCCACCCACTGGCTCCCCACTGTCTCTTTCTCTTCCTCACCATCTTTCTGTGCTTATCTCATTTATATCTCTCTACCTACAGAAGTGTGGAGATCTCTCTTCCTCTTTCCCTGCACCTCTCTTTCTCTGCCTGTGTCTCTGCTTCAGGACAGATAATTAATCTCAGATGGAACTCTGAGCCCCTCTCCATGTTTACATCTCCTGTGTGTGTTTGTGTGCGCCTCCTAGGTGTCAGTGTGTGTGTGCGTAGACGAGTGTGTTTCAACTAAGTGCATCTCCGTACATTTGTATGCATGTTTGCGTGTGTGCAGTTGTGTGTGTGTGTGTCTGACTTGCTAATTTGATTAACGGGTGTAAACAGTTAAGCTAACGGTAATGACTACCAAGCAGTCTGCTGCTGTAGCCAGTGGGCTTCATACTGATTACTATCATCATGAAGATAAACCCACGGAGCAGGATGTGTGTGTGTGTGTGTGTGTGTGTGTGTGTGTGTACGCAGTAAGCCAGCAAGCAATGTGTGTTTGTGTGCACATACTGTGTTTCCTCATTTGTGTGTGTCGGACCAGTGCTAAAGGCTTTATGCCTGTTTTTCTCTGTGTGTATGTGTGTGTGTGTGTGTGTGCTGAAGTCTCTAATCTATTATAGCTCAAAGAGAACTACAGTAGGCAAAGATAAAGTGCCAGATTCCCACCATTAACACCACTGAGGTCTATAATGAAACAAACAGTGACAGTAAACATGTAGTCCATCACCAATGCTACAGACTCCCTCTAGACCCAAAAATGCCACAATGCAGAGGTGACGCTCATGATGATCATTTCCCCAAAGTTTGTTTAAATGGGTGTTTAAAAGAGATATCATACACAACACCGGGACGAATGGTGTTGCTGGCTGTTCCATTATGTTTTTACTTCCTTTACAGTTCTGGGTTAATGTACCGGTAACTACTATACTTCCTGGAATGATGAATTCATTTTTGATGAAGACTACTGCCCTGACAAGACAATGTCATCTGCCAACTTGAGGAGTTTAACCAATGGGTCTCTTCTGTTGAGGTATGATCATGTGTATGAAGCAATGAAGTCTTCCAACCTAAAATAAATAATGGATGTTTGTCAGTGAGTGCCTTTAAAACTGTTACATATAGTTTTTTTTCTGATCTGCCACCTCAATAGTTAAGGTTTGGTTAAGTTTAAGCAACTAAAACTACTTGGTTAAGGTTAAGAAAAGATCATAGTCATGGTTAAAAGAGACCAAAGTTGACTGAGACGGCATGTGACCAGAAGTCTCAAACACTTTGTATGCACAACCACCCAACCCAGCATCTTCCCTAAGAGTTTTGCCGCATATTAACAATGCCACACTACAGCCCCCTCTCAGAGACAAGGGTCATTACTTGTGCAGCCACAAGCAGTTACATGTCAGGAAAACGTAAACATAGGTTGCATTAAGTGTTGAAATAAATGACCAATGCTGTGTTTTTCTGATGAGTACACTGGGAGTGAGCAGACAAACCTATGGAGCTCCAGTACCGAGGGAAAGGAGCCAGAGGTGTGCCGTTTTCCAACGAGAGATGGGTTCATTTAAAGTGGACCAATCACTGGATGAATGTGTTGAATGCTCAGGATGTGTCACCCACTTTGGCATCATGTGCAGATCTTCATTTCCTGTTGGAAAAGCAGTCAAAGCATTAATTCAGGCTTTGACACTGTCCTTAATGAGGAACTCAAATACATTTCTGTTCTTCCGATTTCCAAATTTTTCAATTAAATTCAATTAAATTCAGTTAAATAATATGTAACTGAATTCTAACTGTTGCGGAACGGTTTGCATCAATAACCTACTTATATAGTTTAATCTGCAGTGGAGTCGTATTCTGATATGTTCCACAATATGCTCCTCTGTTCCCCTCACGGCTCTCTGCACAGCGTTTAGGTTCACACACACACACACACACACACACACACACACACACACACACACACACACACACACACACACACACACACACACACACACACACACACACACACACACACACACACACACTTGTACACGCTACATGCACAAACACAGGCATGAAAGCTCACAAGCAGAGACGCTAATAAACAGAGAACACACACACAAACACGCCAGCACTCACACAGTGGCAGAATGCAACTGGGAGGCTGCTCCCTTGCCTAGCCTGGAGAGGGAGAAGCTTATTATGGAGCCTTATTGAAGGCTTCAAAGAGTTTAAATTAGGGTGGAGAGGAGGGATTAGGAGATGAGCGAGAGAAAGAGGAGGGGAGAGGCAGAGGAAGAGCGGGTAAGTGAGAAGAAAGGAGGTAGATAGAGAGAGGGAGGAAGTGGGAGAAGAAAAGAGGTACAAATAGAGAGAGGATAAGATGAGAGAAAAGGGATGTGGGGATGTTGGAGAGGGGAGGGATGGAGAGGGCATGGGGGAGGAGAGAGACAAATGGGAGGAGGTGAGTCAAAGAGTTTGCTGGCTCATGCTGATCTTACACTAGACGATGTTTGAAGTGGTTTCCGAGTTTATTTTCAAGTGGGAGTCACAACACTCGCTAGGAGTAAAACTGAGCAGTCACAGCAGTCTTAATACAGTCTTTCCTCATAATGATTGTTCTCACAAAATCAAACACATGCCACTGTAGGAAATGTGTGGCTGCAGGTGCAATGGATAAAACACACTGTGTTCATCTCATGTACAAAAACAACACGTGTAACCTTGACAGAACAAACAAAAGATGCACACTGCAGTAGCTTTAGACACAACCAAAGCAGTAAAAATTTCCATCACAAGGCGATACATTAAACTAACACTGACAGTATCTATCGATTTCACTTAGCTTCAGGATGTTTATGTTTTTCAGTTGGTGTGAGTTTTGTACATGCCCTCAGCTGAATGATTCAAACTGTACATTACTGGTATTAATAAATGAATTATCATGTTTATGCTATCAACATCTGGCTGCTTGATGAAAGGTCAGAAAAGATTTCATAAAATAGTCTATATAAATATAATGCATAACTAAAATCAACATGCATTTTATAAAACGTTTCATTGACAGAAACAAAATCATTTTTAGTATTATTTAAAAATAGATTTAAAAAATAAATCAAACGACTAAAATGCAAAAAAAAAAAAAAAAAAAGAATATATATGTTTTAAAGCACTCGAAATAGAGAGACTACATGTCCTTTAATGTATGGTTAAGCATTAATCTGCAACATCAACCTGCAGGGTACAGCTAACATTTGCTCAATACTGACACAATTCACTGGACATTGTATTGAGTTTATATCTGACTTTTTAACAACACACTGACATAAATCATAGGTTGTGAATGGGGAGAAACGGAGGAGGTAGGTAGAAGGGAGAGAAAGGAAATCTGTGAAGCGATGAGATGAAAGAGAGGAATGAGAGGAGAGAGAGGAGGGGACAGAGAGCAAGAAGGGATGATTTTAGCTAGAGGGATGGAAAAAGGCTGTCAAGGTTGCTAAACATGGAGCAAAGAAGAAAGACCAGGACAAGAGCAAGAACAGAGAGAGGAGGAGATCAGAGGAAAAGAAAAAGGAAAAGAGGGAAAAGAAAAAAAAAAGAAAGAAGAAAAAAAGGCACTGAATGGGCGGGTGAGAAAGATGGAGGGGAGAGGAGGAGGAGTTGGGAGGGGGAATAGTGCGACTCAGAGGGACAGAGAAAGGCTGTCAAGGTCGCTAAACAAGCAGCAGAGACGAGGAGGACCTAAAGGGATTGGCTGCAGTGCTGAACAGCAGTGACCTGTTAGTCATGGTCACACACACAAACACACAAACACACAAACGAGGAAGAGAAGGTAAAATAAAAATGAATTTACTGGCAAAAACAGAGATGACAAAGATATAAAGAATGGCCGAACAGATGGAAAAGGAAAGGAAGAGGAGCAAATAGAAAAAACATGGAAGATTTTAAATGTGGTTTGGCTGAACTTGAATTATGAGCCTATTTAAAACAGTAGCATCGTAACCTCTTTAACCGTCCTTAACGTTTTGATGAAACAGTAAAAGATGCCACATAAATGCAGGAGGTAGTTTACGTGTTTCCTTGAAATCTAGTCCACATCAACAGCAAATGACTAAAATTAAATCTAATGAGCTTATCTGTTTTTTTTCTCCTCCAAGCTAAACCAATTTGGGTCAATTCAGTTTGCCTGAGAATCTTGTTGCTTTTCTTAAATGTGCCACCAAAATACTGAACACCACTGGGACACACAGGCAATACACGGACAGGCAGATAATAGGCTGTCAGAATGATAACCTGTCTGTCTGTCAGTCTGTAAAGAGTTAAAAGAGGGAAACATGCAAAGCAGAGGTGGATGATGTGTGTGTGTGTGTGTATCTGTGTCCTGTGTGTGTGACTGCTCTGTGATTGCCCTGGGGAGAGCAACATGGCATAAAGCAACAGTCACTTGTGTGTTTGTGTGTTATGTGCCTTAGGGCATACAAAAGGTAACAGCACCGCAACAAAATCAGCCACAGAGTTTGGAAGAATTTTACAAACACAACTCAGATCTCAAAGTAACAAACCTACATCTGACAAACACACACACACACACACACACACACACGGCAGCTGTAGACCTTTTAAACAAACGTACGGCATTTCTACAGGGAATAGCTGTTCCTGTCAGCTGTAACTTCCTGTGATTAGTTTAATTTTATGTTTTATAACGTGTAACACAAACCAGGTGTTGGCCTTGACATAGTCTCCTGTTCCTGTTGTCTGACAGCTGTGTAAGTGTGAAAAACTGATTCAATTAAGGTTCACAAGTACACTTGCCATGTTTGTAATTAAAGACACCAACCCTACTCAAGCAGCAACAGCCATGGCAAATCGCCGAAGCCAATGAGAAGTGCATTCAAATGCTTATTTAATAATTTGTTATTTATAATTAGTATGAATGGATGATGGATGGATAGGTGCTGGCTCGAGCCATATTGAAGTGGCTGGGAAAACCATAAACTTGAAATACAGTACACACAATACATCTTTTTTCAACAAGAAGTTATGAGTAGTTGATTTCACTTCTTCTAAATGTGTCTTGGTGGCAACTTAAAAAAATGTGTTCCATTAAGGAGATATTAAAACTTAAAGATATTAAGCCTTAAAGAGGGGTATATTTTCTCACTAGAGTATCCTGTGAGGCAGAAAATATTAAAAAAATAGGATTTAGTATCATGCAGTGGGCTATTTTTCCTGTACTTATTCTGTACTCTATTCTGGTGGCATTGTGGTGTTCCTACAGTGTTGTCTGTGTGGTACCACTCTCACCTTGTTTCCAGTTGCAGCAAGCAGCTCTTTTCAGCAAAAAAAAAAAAAATCTCAGATAAACCCACTGTACACTACCTGCTCAGCACCAAATAACAGACAGACACAGTTAGCGACTAGCTGGTGAACACAGTGGAGCCTTTAGAAGCTAAAGAGCTGCATATTTCGCCCAGGAGTTGGTGGAGAACAAGAACAGAGCTAAAAGGAGAGAAAATATTTAACTTACATTCATTAAGTGGACACAAACATGACTCAAAATGAATGCTAATGTTGCTCCATGTTTGCTGGATGTGTAAATAGGCACCTGTTTGCTGACACGTTAGCCATATCTACTTTATAAGGTGATAATATGTCAGTGGTGTCTTTACTTCTTGTTCCACTGCCCCGAGTGGCCAAAGAAATCAATGAATAATGCTTAAAGAAGTGTTTGGTGACATCATAGACCATACGTGCATGTCCATGATCCCAGTGCACTAAATATTATATCTTGGTAATACTGATGTGTTAAAGGACCATTCATTGTTGTGTATTTACTGTTGATGCATCTTTTTTTCATATTTAAACTTGGAATCCACTCCAGTATTCACAGTGACAATATTCAATTTGATGCATACTTCCTGAAAACATGGTGATAATCACTACTTCCAGTCTCAGTTTATGGAAATATAGTGACCTTGTTTGGTTTTTACACCCAAATGAGCTCCTTTTCGTAACAGCACCAGCAGCTCTGAACCAGAAAATGGGCCCATAGCCTTGGAAAATGTGTTTTATTCCAGGCACTGTACATCTAATTGATTTATTTACACTAAAAAAGCAGTTGCCAATTTCTGCTGAATGTTTCATGTTGTGTCTTCTGTAGTCTGCTCTTTGAGGACTTGGCAGCACTATCAGCTTTCTTATCATTGTCCCTGTTGGCAGAATAAATCAAATTGTTATGAAACAGGATTTGGCGCACAGCTCAAGGATGACCAGAAATAACAGTCTGACTCTGAGGATTTTTGTAGAAGTAAAAAATTATTAATGGAAATGGAGTTATATGGATATATTTTAACATATTTATGACAAATAACCCCATGGTCTCCCTCTCACTCCCCTTCTTTCTCTGTCTCTGTTTGTCACTGACATGCAAAAACTCACACTCAAACACACACACACACAAAATTCAGTGCGACTATCGGAAGCGTTATCACTGCATTGCAGACTATTAAACATTGATGTGTTATTATTGTAACAGCAGCAATCTGGATCATCCATGCTGAATGACCCAAAATAAAAACACTTTGGCTTGCGACAACACGGATTCTCTAATAAACAACTGTTTTGTCTGCAGCGAACAATTAGAGCAAGCTTTGCTGGGACCAATTTTGGTGCAAGATTATCTTTTTTTGGGACATTATTGTTGTTTATTTAGTAACTTTTTTGGAAACTGGTTTCCATTAGCACTACTTAGTACTGTGAGATGCTCACAAAAAGCTGTAAATAGGACCAAAAGGTGTAGGACCAAAGAACTATCTGACTGGACTGCCTGTTTCCCCGTGTCTCTGTTTGATCATCAGTCAGTTCAATACGTCACAGGATTGCCTCGTCTTCTTCCACTTCACTTTGTGAACAGTTCCTACATCTGGCACTCTCTGGAGACCATCACTTTATCATCTGCAAACCACATGTGAATTGAGAAGAAAGTTAAAATTCTTCTGTAACAAGGTAATTACATACATGACAGGCTGAAATGTTTGTTAGTAGAGATCATGGAGAGAGATGAGAGATTAGAGAAAATTAAAGTGCCATACATCAGATTTACACATGAAGATCAGTTAACTCATCATAAGGAGTACTACTCAGTCTGTTACTGTAATACAGGCTTATAATGTCCTCTGTGGTTCTGGCGGGATTTCTAAAGTCTTCAAAAGGATTTTTAAAATAACCCTAGTGATGTCATCAGGGTTATCTTGAGGCGCATTTCCACTGCATGGTACGGCTCGCCTCAACTCGCTTTTGGTACCAGGTACCAGGATTTTGTTTTCCACTGCAGACAGTGGGACCTTTAATCTGTCTCTTACAAGTCTCCCAACTTTATAGAAGTGCAAAACTAAATCGCTGGAGTATCCCTTTAGGTTTTCTTCCACAGGTGTCCCGGTGGCTCAGGCGGACCGCTGAGGAAAGAAGAAACTCGACAGACAAATTCGCGTTAAAGAATATGTGTGAATGTCTCTCCATAGTGGAATTAAGGAATTACTGGCTTCCAGGGTGACTAATAGACAGACAGAAAGGTTGGTTTGATTCAGATGAGACTTGTGCCCTCTCTCTGTGTCTCTCTCTCTCTCTCCCTCTCAATGTGTGTGTGTCAGCAGCTCAGTCAAGCAGGATAATTCAGTTCTCACTCTGCGGATAAGGACTTCTATCCAGCTTTAGTCTGTCACAACATTTGTTCCACATTTAAATTAGACTGCTGCAGTGGGATGATTGCATATAGATTTGCAGAGGAGGGGAGAGAAGGAAAGGGGAGTAAAGGAGGGAGAGATGTGGCAAAAAGGAAGCAAGAGAGAGGAGAGAAACCAAGGGAGGAGAGGAGAGGAGAGGAGAGAGGGGGGGACAAGGGAGGAGAGATGGTAGAAAGGAAAGAGGAGGGAAGAGAGAAGACACAAAGGAACAGTACTACTTTTCCTTGCCAGAAACATTCAGTACAATCAACTGTTGTTGTTTCACCATCAGTCTGGTCCCCACGACAACTGTCCTGGATTCTGATGCATGCATCTCACACAACAACACACATCTATTATAAATAGGCTGGAAATCAGACATAGTATGTGAAACTGCCTAAAACTATGCAAGTGTACTCAGAAGTGCCACATGCAGCACACTACTACTTCACGTCCAATCGATGTGCCACACTGGCTGCTGGATTTTAGTTTGCCAAGGTGAAGCTATTTTAACTCATTTATATTCTGTTGGGAAGTTTAATCTATTATGGCAATGCATTGTATTTTATGAACAGATCATACGTTTTGTAGGGATGTCCCGATCAAGTTTTTTTAGCCCAGATCCGAGTACTTTAATATTGGGTATCTGCTGATACCAAGTCCGATCCAACTTTTATTTACTTTGATTAAATATGTAACTGACACATTGAAATAACAGATGTAGCTACCTTATTTTTCACAAGTTACTTCATCCAAATACTGAAGGTCCTGATTGAGAACCATTAATTTTATAAGCTTAAATCATGGATGTGATATAAATGAAAGATGGGAGAATGTGACTCCTGAAACTGACCTGATGCGATCTGCTAGAGAGAAACTCTGTCTGGAGTTGGAGTTACAGAAACACTTGTGATTGGTACAGTGATGTTAAAGAGTGGAGCTTCTTCCCTCACAAAAGATCTTTGGCAGAGTACAGACACCGGCTGCAGAGAAGACACAAACCGCCAAGACAACAGCCAAGTTTTACTTTGGCCTCCCATCAAGTTACTCGTGGAATGAACATTAATTAATGACAGCTGATATGACCTGCTGTCGGAAACGGTTGTCATTTTACCCGGCGAAAGCGACGTTCAGTGCCGGCTAAAAATGCCACCTGAATGTTTTGTCAACTGCTCTTTGCTAATAAGAAAGGAGGAGGAGAGATAAAAGATTTATTGGCGTCAGAGTTTAGCGAATCCTGTACTTTGTCTGAATTCAGAGTCACTCACTGGTGCGCCCGAATAAATGTTCACATTCACACACAAGTTTAACTAGGATATAAAGCAACAGAATGGCTGTCATAAAGAAGAGCAGCGCTGCAACGGTAGCAGGCTGAAATTGACAAAACACGGTAAAGTTCAGTAAAGAAAGGATCAGATTTTGATCGGCATTATTTCAACTGATACCGATCCATTAAAATATGCCCATATCAGCCCAGATACCGATCTTTAAGGACTGCTCAGGACATCTCGGTTTTGTATAAAAAAATCTTAATCTGAAAGGTAACTAAAGCTGTTAAATAAATGTTAAGTAAATGTGGAGTAAAAAGTAGCCTACAAGTTATAAACCCCAGATTATTTACCAGTTTTTATAAGGAACTAGTTAAAACCCATCAATAAGCTTTCAGAGTATGTGACACACAGTAACAGGCTACTGTTTAAATTTGGTTTGCACTGGGTGGTAGGCACAGCAGGAGGAAATATTGATGTTAAGTCATAAAAGCTTCAGATAAATGTATTCTTGTATCAGGAGAAGCATAAAGTGGAAGCTTCCTGTTTTCACTGTTGAGCGAATTGTCACTAAATACATTATAAAGCCATTCACTGTTCATTGCAGAGCCAGAAGCAAAGATGTGTGCTCTGCTCTGGGTGTGAGTAAGGTTTATCCCTGTGTGAGTGTGTGTATGTGCTGTATATGCAAGTAATGGCATGGAACTGTGTGTGCTTGTCTTTTCCTATGTGTGAGACTTGCTGCGTGCATGTTTGGAACAGTACATGTGTCTTTGTATGTATGTGTGTCTATGTGTGTGTGTGTGTGTGCGTGTGTAGGTGTGTGCCATATCCAGCGAGAGAATCTTTGCCTGAGCGTGATCTCCCCATCTCTGTGTCTCCGTCTCTCCCACACTTCCTCTGTTTCTCCCCGCTCTCTCTCCCTCTCTAACCGATGGTGACAGTTGTTCTTTTTAAAGCAGAGTGGATCAGAATGCAGGCGGAGCGGCTGTTAATTATGGATGGCCTGTTTATCCTCCCAGGAGCACCCAGGGAGAAAAAACATCCAATCTAACTTCGCCAGCTAACGCCTCGACCGTGCTAATATGACGGGAGTCCACATACTGATTCTGCTAGCTAACACCTCAAAGTAACAGCCCTGCTAACCTCAACATACACAGACCAAACACTTACTCATCTGGAGTTCATGAACTGAAACCACTCAGTAACTCACATGTATAATTAAAATGCAACAACATAGAAACAGCACTAATGTGGACTGGTGTTATGAGTGAGATGATCTTGCAGCTCCCATTTTTGGAAACTTTCATGTTGGATTGTGTAGATTTCTGAAGGACCAGGACTGCAACTATTTTATTATCTGTTAATTTGTTGATTATTATTTCCATCAGTCAGTTATTGTTTAGACTACAAAAACATAAGAAAACACAATCCAAGGTGTCCAAGGTGACATATTTAAAGTGCTTGCTTTGTCCGGCCATTTGCCCAAAACACAAAGATATTCAGTGTACCATCTGGCATATGAGCATGTTACAACCCCTTCAGAAGGCCATGGGTGTCAGGATTTGCCATTTTGGCAGCAGGGAGAAGGACCCAAAATGCAGACAGTGCAGGTAGACAGGAGCAGTCCAAGGATTTATTTAGGGTAAACAAAACTCACACAAACTCAGGAACAGACACGCAGGGAATCACTAGGAGCATGACGAGGAGAATGTCCAACACATCAAACACAGGAGGATCAGGAACATCCACATTACTATCCAGAACACATGGAACCAAACACAGGGCAACAAACACAATGAACCTACAAGGAACAAAGACAGGGGACTGGTATATATAGAGAGGGAGTTGACGAGGGAAGCAGACACAGGTGGGTAACGAGACACAGGTGAACCTAATCAAAACTGGAGGGAAACAGAACAATGACAGGAAGTAAATAAGGCACACAAAGAAACAACAGGGATTTCAAAATAAAACAGGAAACACCAAACCAAAACAACACCCAAGTCCACACTAGGGTCCTTGGCATCATTACAATGGGATAAAGTCAAAAGCTCAGAAAAAAAGCTAGTAAGTGAACGTTGAGTTTAGAATATTTTATCACAGATGTGTGTTCCCAATGTAAACACTGAATCTTTGTAATGATTTAAACAGAAAAAAAACATTAAAGTCTCACATTTGAGGAGCGGAAACCAGTGAATGTTTTGCTTGATGACGATGCATTGATTGCCAAATTGTTGCTGATTAATTTTCTTCAACTAACTGATTGATCAACTTATCATTTGAGCATTCTTACATATAATTATGTATCATGATATTAGTCTCTCTGTCTTTTCTTTCTTTCTTTGTTATGGTCCTACAGGCATATGAAACCCTGTCACAACCAACTGATTACATTTAAAAAAGCATCAGCATCAATCTGAGAACATATTTACTAAAACACTGACTGATGCAGGGTTTTCTTTTGTAGCAGTAGATACTACAAATTAATTTAGATTGACTACAAATCAATATGTGTGTAAATTGGAGTTTTACAAGAGAAGAGATTTAATTCTCATTCTTCACGCAAATATTTTGTGCAACTTTAATCTGATTCCATTATGCTCCTCAGCAGCAGGTTTGGAGTTCAATAGTAATTTATTTAATCTGAATCCTTTCGGAACCCTTATCAAATCTGTTTAGGTTCAGCTTTTAACATTTGTAAATAAAGTTGGAGATAATAATAACCAACAAAAGCAGAAACACCACAGTTTTGATGTAATAACATTTAGATACAACCTGACAATAAAACGAGCCAGTTTCATTTTGGCCTTTGTGCAAGTTACTTATGGAATTAATTGTTAATTAGCAACAGATGATATTAATCTGCCTGTGATGTTTGTCATTTCACCTGACAGTCAAGTCAGCGGCGGCTAAAATCGAGAAGAGATAAATGATTCACTAAAAAATATTTGGAGCTCACTTAATCCTGGCATTTTATTAACTTGGAACCGAATCCAAACTGTCAGAACCGAACCCTAGTCAGCTGTGCTAATACTGTGTGAGAGATGGTCACTGGTCAAAGACTGTCATGTGCTTTTTCACCTTTACTATCACATTTCATCTACATAGGTATTACATCTCTCACAAAAAACGTGAGACCGCAAAATGTGTCAAAGATGTTGCAGTATAAGAGCGGTAAATAAGAAGAAATTATACTTTATTGATCTCTGTAAGGAGGATCTCTCTCCTCTCCAGTCACTGTCTGCAGGCACTTCAGAGTGCAGGTCAATTTTATAAAAGCACCACCGGAGCTGGTGGAGATTCAGTATCTTGCTCAGCAGGGCAAATGTTCACTGCTTGAACCTGGAGACTGCAGTTGAATGATGGTTCTCACACACACATAAACAAGTAAAGAACTAAAGCAACAGAAGTTAAGAGCAGGCAGACAACACAGGTCATCTATAATTCACTCTTACATACTCTTACTCTTACTGAGAGTCTATCTCGATGTCTCTCTTTCAGCTCTGTACAGATGAATATTCGCCGAAAACCTCGCTACAGTGTTGACTTGTTGTTTTCATTATGTTTTATGCAAAAGACTGTTGCATGTTCCTCACAGCAGTTAAATCAGACGTTTCTGAAGCTGGAAGTTTAAAATCTTTCACTTTTTTAGCAAGAAATGTTGCAAAAAGGTTTTCCATTTGTCTTAAACAGCAGCCTGCTAGGAAATGCTGTGGAAGCACTGCTGGCTAAAAGAGGTGCCTCAAGCCTGACACGCACACAAAACACACACACACACACACACACAAGGGTGTTTCCCATACTGTATATTGCTTTTTGTTAAGGAGTGTAAGCCGATTAATCTCTTCCTGTGGTTTCACCATCATCTTGCAAGGACACACACACAAACACTGTTTTTGGCTACATGAATATGTAGCTACATGTTCACAAATAGATGAATATGACTTGTTTCACAGAATAGGATACACTCGTGTGTCAATATAAGACTGAAGTTTCGTAGATAAGTGATACCCACAGTAGATGTTGACTTATGAATGGGGGAAAGTATGTTACAAATATAATAAAATATCAAAAAAAAAATCAACGTCCTGTATTTTACAGCAGGGGAACTGTGATAGTAACCTTTAAAAAGGAAATGTCTGTAAGCTGCAAAAACACTGCAGCTATTTTTCAGTACACTTGGTAATCTTTTACATTTCATTGGTCTGCAATTTAAACTGCATACATTATATGCCATGCCTTGCTGAGTGAGAGTGATATTAGCAGGACTTGTGGATTCAGAAGTGCAGTTTTTTCCACATTATTTGCATAGAAATGCTCCCTGCTGGCAGAGTTTACTCAGGTAAGTTTCATTTGGTTTTGGTGACACAGTGAAAACATCCAACTTTCCCATGATGAAGATGAAGCTAATGTGTGGGTTGTGGATGCAGACAAATTAGCAGTTGCAGTCAGAGCCTGAGCCTGCTTGGGTTTATATAGCTGTCGTGCGGTATCTGTAAAATACATTTACTCATATGACTCAGCTGATATTCAGCCACATATCAGCCTGGGTAAACAAACTTTTTCAACATGTGGTGCCAAACTGAAAAGTCTTGCTTGTGGTTTTTAGATGAATGTGTTTCTCTGAGAGAGCCTATCTCATCCTCAAAGCCCCAAACCAATCAGTCAGTTCTCTGATGACTGAGGCTCATTTAGCTCTCTCCTGATTGGTTCTGAAGGCAAGAAAAGAGCGAGGATTGCCCCAGTGGGAGGTTGGGAATTGGAGTTTTGAAGTTCTTTATGTGTTTCTCTTAATTTCCTCAAACTCTTTAATGTTTGTCTGTATTTAATGTGTGTGTGTGTGCATGCTAATTCCTCTAAGTGTAGTCGACTGAGTAAGACAGTGTAATCAAGAGTGTTTGTATCAAAGCTTCTGTGTGTATATAGAGACGTTTTTAATTAGCTAATGCTGCAACACATTGTGGCAATATGTGGTAGACAGAAAACCAGATGTTTATTGTTTTTAATAGTCTAACGGCGGCGATCTCTGCCAGTGCTGCATGGTGCAAAGTGTTGCCTACTGTGTCTGCAGTCAGAGCCAGAGAAAATAAATATTTAGTACCAACTTTTGCCATCAGCTGTGGAGATGAAGACATGCTGACTGATGTCTTTCTCCATCTCAGTGAGAATCACATTAAATGCGAAGATATCAGTCTTTAGTAACATTTATTGTCAGCTGTGGGACACTACAACAACACTGGCAAACACATTTTCCTCCTCAAGTTGACTTGCAAATTTCAGTCTTACCACTTACCACCCACTTACCCATCACAGCACTGTTTACATTATTTACCCAACATTATTAAATGTTTCAGTTCATGCCTCCACCAGTACATACTGACTCAGGGGAGGTGAAGCCACAGAGCTGGAGAAAGGAGTGAAACCAAAGAGTAACTTGCATGCAAAGTTTCTTCTATGTATTTCATTGTTGTAAACTGGTAAATGTGCAGCACATTAAGGTTTCATGCTGTATATAATATCTGAAATCTCAGCAGCCATTGAGGTAACACAGAAGTGACATTGATCAGCAACACCAATAAGCCCTCAGTGATATTTAATGGTTATTGATATACCTTAAACAACAAATGAATAAGTAAGCTTATTGGTCTCTGTGTGTCTGAGACCCTGATTGTCTTTCAATGATGTATTGGACATTTTGGGTGCATACATCAGCATTTAGGTGAGCGGTGTGTCTGTCGAGATGAGAATAGCAGCCATAGCACAGGAAGCAACAACAACAATATTCAAAGAAAGGGATGAGAAACAAAGGACCAGCAAAGCAAACAGGCAGCAGGTTTGAAGGACTAACAATACAGCTCCTTCCTTGAGGTGGAAATAATTCAAACTGGCCACCGCAGCTGCAAGTGTGGCAAAACAGTTTCTATTAGGCATAAGGAAATGAAATATTAAAACTGAACAGTCACACAATTCTACTTTTTAACTGTGCCAGTGATTTTGTTTACTAAAGTCACCATGGCAACATGAAACTTGTCACTGCAGCTGAGTAACATCCAGCGCCGACTGACTGAAAGTGAGAAACAGACAGAAGTGGGTCTGCAGGGAGTTGATTCATGGCCACACTACAGACAGATCTTTGGTGAGCTTTAAAAAGACTATACATTTTTATATTTTAGCATTGCACTTTCATAAAGTCTGGGGACTTGCAAGAGACAGATTTTCAGACTTAAAGCTCTAATCTGGTTCAAGATCTAAAAACACTGGGTCATACAATTCCCACAATGCAATAATGCAAACTCCACCCCAGTTTGTAACTCAGGCTCTCTGTTAAAATGTCTCCAAGCCAAAGCTGTGATGAGTAATTTTCAGACTTTCAGACTTTAAAAATCTCCTTTAGAACCACAGAAGACATTATCCAACTCTTTTCACACATTAAGTAGTATTCTTAAGTATTCTTAGACTTGGAAATTGACAGGTAAAATTGATGGAGTGCCCTTTTAATCCCCCAAGAACAAACTGTACGCACATTAGTATTTCTCCATTTTGTTGCAATGTGACAAATACAATTAATCCTTAAATAACGTTAGCAGGTGCAGTGTGAATTATAGCTTAGGGTGGATTAAGATAACCGCATTTTGTCAAGGTGATGGAGAGTAAATGTATGTACAGTACAGGCCTCGTTTTCACTCTCACTCTCTCTCTCTCTCTGTCCAGTCTCCCTCATACACACACACACACACACACACACACCTTTAGGACAGGAAGAGACCAGGAAGTGCCCACAGGCGCTGGCCAATCAGAGTCCAGCACACACCAGGAAAATCCCCCTAGGCCTTCCCACCACAAACGTACACACACACACTGGCTCATGTGCGTACGAGGACACAAACGTATACACACAGACTCTCATATAGGTTCGGTTGCCATAGTGCCTAGGGAGTAACACCAGTACGGAGAGGACACTGGGAAGGACTGCAGACACACATGCATACGTGCACAGGCTCTCTCTCTCTCTCTTTTTCTCTCTCTCTAACACACACACACACACACACACACACAAACACACGTACACAGGGGAGCAGGATAAAAATACTGTGCTGACAAGTCAATTAATCAGATGTGAAGGTGCTGAGCAGAACAATCCTTTACAAGGCTGGAGTTCAAAAACACTGTGTGTGTGTGTGTGTGTGTGTGTGATATTGAAGTTTCTGTGCTTAATAACCTGTGTCATAAGCTGTTGATCAAAACATTTTAAAGCAATAACTTTACACGGCTGAATTCGTATTGTGTTGGGTGAGAGCTGCACTATTTTTGACTCCATGTTTCTCTTCATTTTGGTCCCAGTTTATGTCCTGACATGAACACTTCATTACATTTCTCAACACAGTAGGTGTGTAATGTAAAAATATGGATGCAATATGCGCATGATGATAAAAGCCGCCTGTCTTTTGAATATTTACAGCTACTATTCAGTTGAGAAGTATGATCCATGGTTGCATTATGTTAGTACAAATAATGTTGCTTTATAGTTTGTAAAGCAATAACCAAGAAAAAAAATAACTTGACAAATTGTTTAAAAAGGTTAAATAAGGGGAGAAACCATGCTGGAGCAGTGCACTGTCACCTGCAAAACACATGTAGTAAAAATGAGATAGGAAGATTATTAAATGTAATAATTATTTGAGTGTAGGATCCACAAAAAATGAATGGATTGAAATGATCCTACTCCCATCTGGGAGTTCTTGATGACTGGTGGAGCGTGGAATTCCTGATTAACTCTATGCGATGTTCAGCCTCTACCAAAGCACACGATTTATTGACTATTTTTCAGATGTGCAGCGCTCAACCGCACCATGACACCATGGTTAGAAATTCAGATTCTACAGGTAGGTCAATAACTTTGTGGAGTAAAACTGTGGTAATAAAACGGACTTCATAAATCATCAATGGCCAGTCGGTACTGTCAGCCCCACTCAAGTGTGTTGACTTTGGCTTGAAATCAACAGTGTGACTGACTGACTGACTGACTGCCTGACTGACTGACTGACTGACATCTCCTGAGCGGTGCTGAAAGCAGTCAATCAGCAGTGGGTACTGCAGTAATGACAGGGATGTGTGCACTCCCTCAGGAAGAGCTGTCAGGTCAATGGATCGCTGCCACTCTGACACACACACACACACAAAGTAAAACAATACAGCCGCTTACAAAATATGCTGCAATTTTGCCCGTGCACACACAGTAAAACTCTCAAACACGCAAACAGCTCAGTGTTTACAGCCTCCCGTGCTGCTTCTGTCCTGTTATTCATTATGGATTCTTCCCAGGGGACTGACATGCACGCACAAATACAAACACATTTCAAGTAATCTCTTTGCATCCACTGACTTGGATTATAACTGACACTGTACTTAAACAACAGTAGTTTACGGGTGAGGATATCTGAGGGTGCAAAGAGCATTGTCTGCACCACAACTAGAGAGAATGAACTGAATTTTGCTGGTTGATGGATGCTTCCTAATCCTGTTTGTTCCAGGATATTTTATCTCGCCTGTGTCTCAGGCTGAGCAACTACATTTTCTCAGTTTGTGTCCCAACACGACAAGAGCACTAATATGTTTTAAATTGGCCTGAGCCCTGGGGTAAGAAACTGCATTCCCTCTGTTTGGGTTGCTGTGTGACAGAAGAACTATTATATTACAACAGACCTGGATCACAGACTTATTTTCTCATCAGAGGTGAGAACTGAAGAGTTTTTCACCGTTGGTTTTGGTTGCAATCCCCATTTGTTTGTACAATTTGTACACTGAAATTGGATCTTTCCAAAATCTAAATGGAGAAATAAAAATCAAGAAAAAAAATCTTTAAAACTTTAAAACACAGCTTAAAACAGTTATGAGCAATGTACTTTAAATTTCCAGGCCTTTTTTGTTGGCATTGTATGACAGGATTTTGAAATATTTCCAGTACAGCTATGACAGAGTTTAACAGTAGAACATTTTTTGTCAACATTAAACAATAACATCTATTTTTCCAACATTTTGCAGCAATATAAAGACAAGGAAAATTAAAGGCAAGGCAAAGAATTTCTTTAATAACACCAGTTAAACTCATTTCAGTAATTACTTTTTGAGTACAGAATGCTGCCATGATCACAGATTTGCTCCAAATTTAACTTGGCTGCACAGTAGATACTGGATATTTATATCCCTCTTATCAACCTTTGATTTAAAACAACAAGTTGACAGATTGTGTCTGGGTTTATTGAAAGGCACTCAAAACAGAGACTAAACTAGTGGCACACTAAGAGAAAAAGGTTCACCTGGACACATGGACCATCACACATTATTCATATATAATATTAGATGACTGTCATTGAAGCCAAGGTTTAAATGAGTGCAACACATATGGAAGATAATTCTCTCAATCCCCCATACATCCGGCTGTGCTCTGCTACCACTGGCTGCTGAGCTCCTCCTTCCCTGCTGCTGCGTGATCATCCATCCACCCAGCCTCGACTTCTCTCCCTCTTTGCTGAACAATAGCAGAATAACTTTTTGACTTTGGTCTAGACACCAGAATGAATTTGTTGCTCCTGTCCTAAGCTCAAACCCTCCTCACACCCCTCATCTCTCTGCTCAATCACATCAGTCTCTCCCGTATCCTCCTCCTCTACATCCTCCCAAGTACTTGTCTCGAAAGGACAAACCACTGGGCTTTGTTCTTGCAATGCTGATGATCTAAGAAAATAAGTTTGCTTCACTGCAAATTACTGTGGATAACACCATCAACGATGGGCCTATAATTTAAATGGAAATGAAATGTGTCTGTGGTGCAGACAGCTCAGATAGAGTAGAAGTAGTCGACAGGTTGTTTTAATGACCTTTCATATCATGCAGGGACATGGTTGTTTACAAACAAACAGAGAGCGGTCAGACTTGTTTACCAATTAAACAGTAGTGACAGATGTGTTTACAATCCACAAACACTGCCAGCCTCTGATGATTTTAATATTCATACCTGGCCTCTCCTGAAAACCTCACTAATACGGGGGCGGAATGCATTTGGAATACTTAAAATAGGTTGGATGTATTTTTAACACTTAAGAGAACAGCTGAAAACATTCAGAGTATTTGGGAAAACTCAGACGAGCACTTGTTATGTCATTGAGTCAAGTTCAAGACTGTTGGAATAGCTTGTTAGACGAATACGGCCTAAAAGTTTAGAGTCTAAAACCCTAAAATGTAATAAGTATAGACTTATTGTCATTTGACTTCTCACACTACCACAGTTCAAAAATTAAGTGGAACATTTCACACAGCTTTCCATATATTATTATGAAATTGGGAGTTTTGTAACTAGTATCTGATTCTTTTTTTTGTGACAAGCAAGATTAGCAGAACCAGCCTTCCTGTCTTGTAACGTTAGACTGTTGAACGTATCAGAAAACATGAGGATTATTTCAGTGGCACAGCTCTCACTAGAGACATGACTATGGAATATTTCTGCAGGACTATTGCCTTCTGCCTTGATTTATTGCTTTTGTTTTCATCATTCTCTGCAGAGTAGTTCACTACAGGTGTAGCTGCCTATAGAAATGATTTATAATTTATTTCATGTTCGCAGCTTTTCTCCGCTGCTGTGGACCGGCGGGGAGTAGGGAGTGGAGAGAGAGAGGGAGGGAGAGAGAGGTAGACGAAACACTGAGAGAGACAAAGACGTTAGAGAGAGGTAGAGTGTCAAATAGACAGAAATTGAGAGGAGGAGAGGGTTAGAAAGAAGGTTAGAGAGGCAGACAAGAGGCAAGAGGTCCTAAAGAGTAGAAGAAGAAGAGACTATAGTGGAGAGATTAATACCTGGATTTATACTACTTTTACTATTACTTATATTCTCTGTATGCTCTTCCCAGGATTTGTGGTGATGCTGCTAAAGAAGTAAATGTAACATAAATGTATGCAGTACAACGTTACATCATCAGACAAAAATGCAACTTGACTAAATGCATCCTTATTTTCTTCTTACATCCATAGGTCAAATTAAACGGTGCACAATGTAAAATACACTGCATTAGTTAACTTCTAATAAAAAAATAAAAAAGGTAGAGAAGCAGCAGATAAAGATCAATGCAGTACCAGTAGAAAATATGTCAGTGCGACACCAAACTCGGTTTAATTTCATTTAATTTATTACGTCACCATTTTTCAGGTGATTGGGAAGCAATCACACGCTATTGACCACAACCTGAGGTTAAGTTTCTCACTCTTCCTTCTCAGAGAACAATAACATGTGCAGTGGGCAACTTCACATGCATAATAAAACTGTGCATTAGGCCTTTGATATTGCCTTCATGCACTATCTTCTTGGTCTTGAAATTTTCCCACGCTGCCACTGCAGAGTGAACCTCGCCACACTAGGCTACGTTTTCTTTGATGTTGTGAAGGAAATTCATCGTCATTTAATGAACTTTGGCCTTCACATTCCACCCGCTGCCTTCGTATGTTTCTCATTTAACTAAAGAAGACATTAGCCATGCGGGAAAACATCTCACTGATCCAGTGTTAGCAATAAAATGCCTGTATTATAAATTACAACATTTGTTTTAGCATTTAGTTTCCGTAAGTGGATTAGTGATTTGCCAAGATCTAACTGTTACATTTGTTTTAAACCGTCTTCATTTTTAACAAGGAATTGAAGCGTTCTTCCTCAAAATTAGATATCAACTATTTGGAAAATATATACAGTATATACACATAGCTTGGTGGAAAATATAGCAACTTATTATTAAGGTCTATCCAGACTTGTTTAACAAGTTAACGTCTACAGCTTTTCTCCCACACATGAAGAGAATCTAAAAAGATATTATTTTTATCTAAAAGAAAGAAAGAAAAAGAGAACTTGTCACCTAATAACAGCTGGAACTAGAGACATAATGACAGAATAATAAGAGCAAGAGCAAAAGCTCCTCTGAGCTGGCAAGCGTTTTTCATATCAGGTATCACTGCATGACTAAATGAGCCACATACCATTGGGAGAAAATAATTAAACTAACTGGTTTTAAACTTTAAACTTTTTTTTTTGTTCATCTATTGAACGAACTATGAAGGCATTGAGTACTGTCTGAATGCAGACAGTTCCAAATGTAAAAAAACTCTATTAGCCAAGGAAGTTTGGTGTATAATATCCAACATGTGGATGGAAAAAGCACACTGGCCGTGATGGTTTATCTCAGTTAGGCATGAGCAGCTAAGAGGCAAGCCCTTCGTGAAATATAGATTTTACTCTGCGACTATGCAACACACACACACACAGACACAGACACACACACACAAGCAGCAAGACAGCACACAGTCGTACTACATGGCTTCACACGACCTTAAACGCCCTCCTTGACCCCCTCACAGCAACATGATAAACACACAGAAGGACAGTATTTATGGGAACTAAATTCTGCAGCTGAACGTGGTCCAGATTCATTCACGCTGGTGCAAATATAGTCTCCCCCCCTCAGGGAGTCTGTCTCCAGTTCAATGCAGCATTAATCAATACTTTGAATTAACAACTATAACACAAACTCAAGTGACAATTTCACACAGACAAAGTACATTAAGTATAAAAAGTAAACTATATCTTCAATTTAAATGCAAAACCTCGTCCCTCCGGTGTGTGTTTGCATGCTGACTAAAGTATGTTTGTCAGTTGGAGTTGTTATTTTTCTCTGCAGCGTACGCCTCAATGGGCTGTCTGTGTTTTTGGATGGAGCTGGGCAAGACAAATTGACAGCTTCACACACACAGGCACGCACACACACACACACACACACACACACACACACACACACACACACACACACACACACATATACAAATATATATACACAAGCGTGAGTGTGCACAAGGCCCCAATGTGCACATACAACTCCCAAACCACAACAACACACACACACACACATACAGAAACACGAGAGGCCAGTCATACACTGGCTGATGGACTGAGTGACAGTTTATTTTCAGGACTTAAATGAACAGAGGGATAGACTTAATGCTCTGAGGCAAAGGAGAGTAGCGTAAGCAGAAGAATATGATATATGGGGGGATAGATTCCACATCACGACACACACAGTGGCCTTTGTCGCTGCCGTGCAGCTTTCTGTCCACGTTGGATTCAATGACCATTACTGACAGAGTTGCTGAGAGAGCTGCGCAGAGCAACAGAACAAAGAGGGGATATACAGTAGACACATAGATATAGTGGCCACCCACACATCTCTTTGACTTCAGTCCTGCAGCAGAACTGCATCAGCTTCTGCCGAGGATTCATCTTGAAAGCCACACTGTAATACAGTACGTAATTGGATCTATTGTTACAGAAAAAATCCTTTCTCTCAGACAATTGGATGTCAGACCCTTCCTGGACATGTGAAAAGGAAAAAAAAATGCAAATGTTTCACAAATCTCCACTCAGCGTGGATCAACACCGCAGCAAAAAAAAAAAGCAGTGACTTTGATCGCGCTTCTAGTTTTAAAAGGAGATCGTTTGAATAGAAGCGGCAACTACTGAGGCAGAAATGCGTTTAATTAGGATGAGTAAGGTCTGAAACATTTTCCATTTTGTGAGCAGGAATAACATGACATAATGCGAAAAGAGAGAGCGAACAGGAAAAGCCTTGAGAAGAGCTGACTTTGGAGATTTTCCTTCCCAGTAGTCTAACATTACACGGCAAGAGAGGAGGAGAGAGAGGCTGCGAGGAAGAAGGGCAGAGGAGAGAGGAGAGAGGAAGGAGACCCTTCACCTCCTGTCCATCTCTCTCTCACCTTGTTTGAAGGTTTCTATAGGCTGCATGTCACATACTCTCTCTGTTTTGTCCATTTGGCTTCCTTTCTCCTTTTTGTCTCCTTCTTCCACTCCTCCCCTCTTTATTTCATCCATTTCTCTCTTGCCCTCAGGCTACATATCACATACATTTCCCCTATGTTTCTCCTCTGCACTCTTCCCATTCCTTCCCTCATGACTTTCTCCCCCTCTTCCACCTCCCTCCTGTGACCGGATGTCCTCCACTCTCTTGTCCTCTCTCCTCTCTCCTCCCCATTTTTTTGTCTGGTCGAAGTCATCCTCCTGCTTCTCCTTCCTCTGATAGATTTCCATCCTGCATTACTTTCCTTTCTCCTCATCCTTCCCCCGGTTTCCCATCTTTCTCCTCTTCCAGCTTCCCTCTCTTCCTCTCCTAGTCTCCCCATATCCTTCTCTTCCTCCTCCCCCTCGCTGCTGCTGCTGTCCTCTGCCTCTACTCCCCTCCTCCCCTTCTCTCTCCTATTGTCCCATCCCTCCACCTCCCCTCTCTTTCCCAGTCCCAGGGCTCGTTAAACAATGTCCACATTCACCTGACTTCATCTGCAGAGAGCCGCCTATAGGGGTGACAGTATGTGTGTGTGTGTGTGTGTGTGTGTGTGTGCGCGTGTGTGAAAGAGAAAGTATGTATATACATCTAGTCTAAATTAAAATAATGCAAGTGTGCATTCAGTGCTTTGGTGAGGAAATAATTAGAGTTTATAAAAGAGTGAGTATATGCAGAGGTCCAAGAAAAGTAGAGGCAAACTTTAACACACACACACACACTAACACACACAAACACACACACACAGAAAGCATAATGATTCGAAGTGAAACTGCACTGAAAGTGAGAGGGAGACAAAGACAGAGACAGAGACAGGGGGAGAGATAAAGAGATGTATTTTGTTTTGGGAGTTTTGCAGTAGACTTTTATCAGTGCAGAACAATTGGTATTCACCAGAGTTAAGCACACAAGCTGTTGGTCTAGAGACAAGCACCAAACCCTCTGTCACACCCACCCGGCTAACACCCCCAACACCACCAACCACCTCACACAGACTTCCAATTTCCTCTTCTTTCTCTCTTTCTAATTCTTTGTCTGGTATCACCAACCTCGCCTTTCTGTCCTCCCATATTTCCAACTCTTTCCTTTTCTTTCTCCTCATAATTCTTTTTTTTTTTTTTGTCTACAAATCTTCCCCCTTTTCTCTCCAAGCGTCTCTTGCGCTTCCTCTCTCTGGATCCTTTGATGTCAGCCCATACCTGCTGTCACATACCACCTGTTCAGTTCTCAGCCAGACAGGACCGGATTAAACTCAACTAGGCTGCAGTGGACGGGACTGGGCTGAACTGGACCAGAGCGAACGAGACAGATCGGGACAGATCAAGAAGGCTGGAAAGTAACAGTGGGGAGGTTGGGATGACACACACACAGTTTCCCTCAACTTTGGGGACCCAGGTTATTCCCAGAGGTGAAGTAGGTTTCTATTGTAAGTGAAGTTTTCTAATATAAATTGTATTTTTTAGTTCTTTTCATGTAGCGTGACTTCACTCCATGTTATTTATGTCTTTAACATGTTATCTACACAACCTAAAAATGTCTCCCAAAAACTATGTGACTATACAACTAATTTGCAACAGCAAATACATTTTGAAGGAAATGTAATGCCACCCAGATTACGTTTTTAATCAACATAAGGAAAACATAAGGAAATGTTATAATAATGAACGTAATGTTTCCTGACAACGTATTTCTTTTGTTTTCCCTGCAATGTCCACTCATGGCAACTAAAGCATGATTGTTGTTTTTATGGTTACATTCAGACAACCACAGCACTTGGTTGAGGTTTGGGAAAGATCGCAATCTTGGTTGAATACATAAAAGTAAATTGTGACACAAGACAGGACGTGTTTATCTACCCTGCCCACCTCCCTACAATTTCTGTGCTGTACAAGATCGAACCACATAATCCAGGCAGCAATTATACTTCCTTTTCCTCCCTTGTATGTACTTTTTTTATAACAGCTTTTTTATTATTGATATCAACATCATTTTTAGGAGTCAGGGTTGGATCTATATCAGAAGTCCAATATGTTTCAGAGTTCGTGTTCTCTGGATTTTCTCCACAGACAGGAGGCCAACATGGACATCTGTGACTTCACTTGTAAGTTTCTGAAGAGATGTTTTGCCGTGGTGTTCTTATGCGTTTGGGCTTACTGCTCGCTGCCATCTTGCCGTTTGTTTAGTGCCAGAAAATCCAAATTTGAGCAACCGAGTGTAATGGATAAAGCTAAAGTAGGATAAACAACACCACATCCGTATGTCATGGCCTAAAAGCACCTGTGAATCAAAGCAAAAACATGCTAAAACACACTTCTTTCTGAGTCTACATATTGGCTTAATGGAGCTTTAAATTCCTGATGAAAAAATATATTGACTTTGTTTTGTATTGACTTGAGCTTTTCTTTTTCTTTCCAGTTCATTCAGAAGTTTGTTGGAGGAGCTGCATCTTAAGGCAATTCCACATGGGCTTTAACATTCGCTTGATTTTTTTTTTTTCAGCCTGAGTTGGCTCTGATCTTTATCATGGTCATTTCAGTTCAATTCAGTCAAACTCTTTTCTGTTTTAATCTGTCCGGTCTGACATTGTTCCGCTTTGTGTTTCTGGTCTTTTCCTCTCTCTCTCTTCTTTGATCCGAAGCAATAGGTGAGTTGAAAGGTTAGCTCGTTCTTTGACCATGACTTCTCTAAAATCCCGAACAGAAACATGAGCACTGCTACAAACTAAAGGAGAGACGCCAGAATGAGTGTGAATGTGTGTGTGTGTGTGTGTGTGTGTGTGTGTGTGTGTGTTCTCCCAGGTGACGGAGCATGGGCGAGAGAGATACTCGTTTGATCCCTGGAACAAAGAGAGAGGGGAGGGCAAAGGAGAGAGCAGCAGAGAGAGACAGCAGGAGGGAGAGAGACGGAGAGACAGGAGGGGAGAGAGATGAGTGAGAGAGACGGATAGCTGAAGGGTGGAAGAGAGAGAGACAGGAGGGGGAGAGAGAGAGAGAGAGAGACAGGAGGGAGAGCGTGAGACAGGGGTTAGGAGGGATCAGGCCTCACGAGAACAGAGCTTTGTTGAAGGGGGTTTGAAGATCACGAGCAGCTTTGTCAAACAGAGTGAGAATGGAAGGAGAAATGTTGTGTCCAAAAACTGTTCAGCGCACACACACTAATAATTGTAACGACTAGCTGTGCTGTTTACTGTTGCATGAAACATAAAAAAACCCCCAAAAAAACCAACACATCATTTTAAAGGGTTGGTTCGTGGTTAAAATACATTTTCTCATTTACCTCTAGCGGTACAGAGTCATGCAGAAAGTTTTGGATGTGTTTGCTTTCATCTTTTATCTGTCTCTGAGAATTCTTCCAAAATGTCAGCCTTCACCCCAATACAACTGAGGTAAAGTGAATTTTATTGGTGGCTCCCTGCAATAACAACAAATCACATTTTAACAATTAAACAGCTACATTTATTTTCAGAAATAATGTCCCCATTACGCTGGATCATCCACAGACCTCACTGTGAAAAAGCTCTGACTGGAACTACTTTCTACTGAAGAAAACTGTTGAGATATATAGCAACTAAAGCATGATTTTTGAACGTTTGGTTATGTTTAGGCACTCAAAGCACTTGGGTTAGGATAAGGGAAAGATTGTGATCTTAGTTAAATATCAAAAAAGTCAACAGTGAACTGACGAAGGAGACGGGACGTGTTTCTTTTATTAATATTGGACCAAAACCACAGACTTTCCTCGACCTTAACTAAAGTGCTTTTGTTGCCCAAACCTAACCACACATAAAAAAAATGTTGCCAGTGAACATAATCCAAGCAGCAACTATGTTTCTCCTCACAACATATTTGGCAAAACAGATTAGCAGTATATAAATATAGGAGACAGGGTTGAATCCATTCAGCTCCATTGTTTTGGGGTGGAGTCAGAAATCTTGGAGGGGGATATTTCAAAGATCTGCATAGTTAGATACCACCAGTGGTAAATGGGAGAATATGTTTTTTTGTAATTTGGGTGAACCCTTTAACACAGTGCTCTCAACAAACAAAGTCCGTATTGATAGATTGCTCTACAATTGTTTTCTGCGACTGGACAGTTTCATCATCAGTAATGCCGTATGCACTTTACCTTGCCCACGCAATCAGTCCCAGAAAACAGCCTACACTACCATCACGGCATTTCACTGATGTCGGAGGAAAAAAATGCAAAGGAAATCATTTTACATCCAGTATGGTCATCAAGGCTCCTGATCAGCAGGTAGTGAAAAGTGTTTGGGCGTGCTGAAACGACTAAAAGGAGGCAGGAGGTGGGAGAAGAAGAAAGAGTAGAAAACAGAGGTCAAAGCGGAGAACATTTTACAGTACAATTTAATTAGTTATCCTTCATGCCGCTGCGTGGCTTGTAAAAGTTAACATATACAGTATTTACAATTATTGTTTTGTAATATATTCTTTCATCTCCAGATAAACCATGATGTTTCTAACCCAATTAAAATCTAATCTGATATTGTTCATACTATACATGTATCCTGTCCAAGGCCACTGCATACATTATAATATGACTGGATCACCTTCATGCACATATGCACACTATATTATTATGTACACAGTAAACCAGCCCCCTCAGACTCTCTCTCCTTCAACCCCCCATTTCTTCACCTCCACCAAAGACATTTCACTGCTGCGTTAAACTGCAGTTTATTAAAATGGTTTTGCATGTTGAACAGAAATCCCTAACGCTCACATATTCCTGTCTGTGTGAAAATACCGCTGTTGGTGGCTGCATTGCATTAAAACATTATTCTATACAAATTCTGTGATTGTATTGGAATAAATTTCACACTATGCGATCTTGAAACATCCTCAGCACAACATAAACAAAGAAATTCTCATTGGCAGTGTGTTCAGGTGCCCTTTAGCAATGCATTTTGCTGCTGGAACAGACCACTGTATTATGATCCTCCTTACTGTGAGTGTGTATACTGAAAAACTGTGCACGTACTCCGTCAAGACAAGGATAAATAACAGTTAAAAATGCGAAAAGTACTGTTACAAAATGTCTTTACAAGATGTTGATACATGAGAGATCACTCATCCCCCCTCATGCCTCACTTCTCCTGACATACTACTGTATATTGTAAACGGCTTTCATCAGAAGTGCCTGAAAATACCAGGAAAGACTACTGTACATCTTTTGTGTGTGCATGTGCCCGGTGGGAATTCAACCAAAGACATAAAACATGTTTTTATAAAACCGAGTTTAACGCAGAGCGACTATCAACCCAACCCCCACATCCCCACCCACATCTACCTTTTTATTCTTTTCCTTTCACGGAGACTTTTATTATGATCCTCCAAACATGCCCAAGAGACGTGTGAGTCACTCAGAGAAGTTATTAATTTCATCTGAGTGTTTGGGTACGATGAGGCACGGTCCTAAAAATAGTAATCTATCCAATTGAAGACAATCAAAATAAAATAGATTATTGTACTGTATGACTATAGCCCATCTCCAGTGACGTGAACCACTACTCAACCATATCCCTGGGGCTCTGAATAGGAATTAGTTGGTATAGAAAATGGATTGACCTCACCATGTTCCCTATGTCTGAAGGTTGCATATTTATCATAAACACTGGCTACAAAAATGCATTTGAAAAACTGGTACTTCTTCTAGGTCTTCAATTTTTGATCATAAAAGAACAGAGGTGGAAATTTTGAATAACGTTCCTGATTTTAATTGTTCAGTTCAATTGAGTTTGTAAGGTAAAAGAATGCATCACCCGTCAGTACAACACCAGTAAGCACTACGCACGTCAGTAAGCGATTAAAACAACATTGATAATGGTGTAATGGCATTGCTTTTAACTGTCTTCAGTTCAGTCTTGGATTCTATACTGTGAGTTTAGTCTGTTGCTTGTTCAAACTCTTAGGTTCAGTTCAGCACAAAACCAGGACTAGAGCATATAAGCTCCTCTGCCCTCACTACCTGTAGGTGCACAGCTATGCAGCAACTTAAAACACACTTCCAATAAAGGTTGGCCCCTGAGGTCAGACATCAGAAAAGGATGAGATAACATAAACAAGGCTTAGGGAAATGGTATTGTAAAAATGAATGAATACAGTAATGATAAGATCGAAGTCACAAAAGTATAGACTAACTTCCAAATGACATTGTCCGTCAAGTATCACCAGTGAAAGATCAACATTAAGTCGTCACAGGAGGTACAGCACAGTAATTAATCTAGTACAAGTACTTAGAATGTTGTATTAGAAACATTAAGCATTTAACTGATTGCAAAGCTAATTAGAAACAATATTGACTAAACTAGCTGACAAAGCAGTGGATGCAACGGTGATTGTGATTGTAGGGGTTGCTACTGGCAACAAAACACTCAAGTGCAGCCAACTTCTGGTGGAAGAATATAAGCTCTACAAGGTTTGCAACCTCCGACCTGCTACAAAGTTATTGCATGTTGATTGCTTCTCTGGATTTCAATACATTTTTTTTTTTTACCAGAAAAGTTACATACTCTATATTACCACTGAGCTGACGATTCAGGCACAAGTAAGAGAAGTGAAGCTCCAACGCATAAAGCAGACTCAGTCATCACAAGCAAAACTGGCAGCATTGGCCATTTGTTCAAATGCCTAAAACAACATATGTTTATGTTAACCTGACATGGTCCTCTAGTGGACATGTGAATCATAACTCTTGTCTGCCAGGAGCAAATGTGGGAGTATCATGATGTTGCTATAGAGCCTCAAAGCCTTGTAGGGAAGAGGTTGGCGTGGATGAATGGGTTAACAAAGTGTGTGACTCTGACACAGGAAATCACTTTTCACATCTTGTTTCTTACCGACAGCTAACACTGGTTTCTTTTCATCAGGCCGTGATCTTCTCCTAAACTTAACCAAGTAGTTATTATGCCTTAACCTATAACCAAACCTTAACTACTGTATAGCGGTGGCAGATCAGAAGACAGTCTTATGAATAATTTTTGTAATTGCTATGTTTAACAGCTTTAGAAGGCACTGGCAAATAATATTGTTTATGTACTGAACAGCTCTGGTAAAGGACCTTTTAAGACAAATGCGTGCTTTACCACTGATTATGTGTTTAAAAAGTGTTTGAGAAGCAGGATAGAGAAGAAAAAGACAGTTTTGGTCATTTGCTGGTGGCCTCTCCCTCTGTTTTCTCTCCTTCTGTTGTTGAACTAGACAGTGTTGAATCTAAGCCGGTAGCCGTTCTCTCTCCCTCTGCCTCGCTGTCAGACAAGAGCAGCAGAGAGTGCTGACTATGAGCTGGTAGCATGGTGAGTCAGCCAGCAGCTTTACATTTAACACATGCCAACGCTAGCAGGACTGAAAGGAACGCAGTGGGGGTGCTTTCTCTCCCTCTGTCTTGGTCTCAGTCTGTGGCTCTCTTCCTGTTCCTCTCTCTTCCTCTTTGGCTATTTCTCTCGTCTCTTTCCTTCTATCACATCTCTCCTTCCATCCTCTTCTCCCTCTTGCTACCCATTATTGCCCATTGTCTCCCCCACCTTACTCTCTATTTTTGCCCTCCCTCTCTCTCTCTCTCTCTCTCTCTCTCACCCCCCCTCTTTCTCCCTCTCTGTAGTCTCCCAGTGGTCTTGCTGAGGGGCATATGCTGTTGCAGGGAGAAGGGGATGTCAGCTTGGATTTCAACCCTGTCACAACAGGGGAACACACACATACATACACGCAAGCACACGCGTGCAAACACACACACACAAACACACACATGCAGGTACAGGCACAGGAAGCAAATGGCCACTTATAAAATGTGCTGCGTTTCTGTCTCACACACACACACACACACACACACACACACACAGTCACAGACACAAATGTACACATGAATCAAATGGCCACTTGTACAGTATGTGTGCACAGACAGACACATACAATGAAAACAGTCTCACCAGGGTAGAAAACAGTGCTTGTCTGCAAACTGCCTGACAGGCAGAAAATAGCCCCGTCTAAGGAGGTGTGAGAGGGGAGGAAATGAGAGGAGAGGAGAGGAGAGGAGAGGAGCCAAAGAGAGAAAGAGTGAGAGGAAAGGAAGTGGACGAGGAGGAGAGTCAGGAAAGGAGAGAAGAAAAAAGGAGAAGGGATAAAAGAGAGGATAAAAGAGAAGAAGAAAAAAGAAAAGGTGTGTGATGGATGACACTTGAGGGCTGCAGTGCTTTGTGTATGGAAACTAGATCGCACCACAAAACCAACACCAACTAACAGCTAAATGACAATTTGTTCAAATCAATCCTTTCTTTCTTTCTTTTATTTCTCCCGTCCTTCCCTCCTTCACAGCAGTTTTCTGCCAGTGTGTTCCTTTGTTTTCCTCTCTCACCCATCTAGTTGTGCCTCCTCCTCCCCCCAAATTCTCTCTCAGCTCCTGATATGGTATCAATGACCTTAGCTCAGTACAGCATGGTCACACTGGCCTGACCAGAATCCCATTACTGACACCCTTCATGTGTAACATTACTGCACTGTGTGTGTGCGTGTGCGTGTGTGTGTGTTTGTGTTTGTATGCCTGTATACATGCGTGACATTGGCCTTTCCATAGCAACAACAATATTATTGGTGGTGCGTGGCAGACAGATACACACATAAACACACCACTAACACACACGCATATACAGGCAGACACAGACATAGCTGAATACAAAATACATAGCAGCATGCTCTTAGTGACACACACACACACACACACACACACACACACACACACACACACACACTTTCCAGAATTATTCCATTCTTATTATTACAGCTCCCTCCTCCAAAGTTATTAATCCCCTACACAGGGGTTTTTGAAACATTTCCATCTGGGAGCCAAGCTCATTAAAAGAGCGCTCATGTGGGTACCGACCAGAAAAAAGCCCTCTGAAACAATATGTGACTTGACGCTTAAAAAAAAGTTTATATGAAATGTTTATTTTTCATCTCATATCACACATGAGGTTTTAAACCTCCACCATGGTTAAATGTTTAAATAACATCATTTTGCGTAGTTAAACACATTTGTTGTAGATGAGGAGCATCTGCTCTACTGCCTCTGAGGGCTGCAGTGGGCGGGCTCTGCTATGATTATGTAAATCAATGGCAAATTTGCCAATACAAACCCTCATCCGGGGGGGGCAGTTCCACTCAGCCATTAATCAAGGCTGGGAAAAATAGCCTTTCTGATGACCTTAATGATTTAACTTTGATTCATGATGTAACACTGCTATACTGTTAACACCTAACCGCCACCTGTTAGTCTAAAGAAACCTCACATTATGTTTCATTCAAGAGTTAAGATCGAGGAAATCAGACTAGAGAAGCACTGTTATGTTTGAATAATAAGAATTTATGAAAGGCACATTGTAAAGTTGAGAAAAGGATCTAACAAGCTAAAATGAATGAAACTACCAGGAATATGTCTTTCTACAGCCTTTATGTGTGAACCTAAAGGCTCCCATATGTCAAAGACCCTGAAGGCCAACACTTATAGACTACAGGATTGATTAGAGTTGACTTTAACAGAAGAATGGCTTTGATTTTATAAGCTGCTTTTGAAATTGCTGCATCAGCCCCATAGTAGCCATGTGGTTTGTTTAGTAAGGATGGAACCGGCAGCCATGATGCTCTGATAGAGTTTAGGTTTAGAAAAGCACATGTATACACTGTATGTATAAGATCTCAAACACACTGGGAACATGATGCACAGTAAAACAATATATTGTGTTTTTCTAGTCAATTGTTGCCCTAAAAAAAGAACAAGATTGAAAAGCACCCACAAATGCACTGGCTCAGATGAAAATTACAGTGAATTTGGACAAAGACGCTCATAAATGTGCAGAACACTGCAAAAACACCTCATGGGTCACACTCAAAGCTTCTTATCTGACCATATATTTTGTTACAGCATACAGATCCAATATGGTGGCTGTCAAATTCAACAAGGTTGGCTGATTTTTCTGCGAATTATTCTCAATGATTAATGGTCTTATTACTATAGCCGCCCCTCCCTCCTCCTCAAACGCACACAAGAGAGATACAAGTATATGATTAGAGGGGTGGAAATGAGAGGAAAGAGGAGCAGTGCAGAAAATAGAGGGAGACAGAAGATGGAAAAGCAGAAAGAGGAGACGGGGAGTTGCTGACAAAACTAACGACATAAAACCGATCTCACAGTGGATGTGGGAATCCTTGCATAGTTACACTGATTGATGCCGTTTGTTGCCATCTTTTAGCAGCTCTGGGGTCTTTTAATTTTTATACCAACTAAATAAGAAACAAGCTTTTCAGCCCAAATGCCCCTCACACTGAAACAAAATAAGAACGAACTGTTGTAGGGATAATGAAAAACGATGTGTAGCAAGGGCTTGAAAAATGACAATAAGAAAATAAGAATCCACATAATGCATATTATTGTCGAATTAGCAGTGATAACCAACTGCATCTGCACTGTTTAGTCCTTGCACTTTTGCTTTGGCAGCTGGGGGTAAATAACTTAGCACTACAACAATAGACAAGACAAAAATAAATAAATAAGGAACAACAACAACAACAAACAAGTACTCCGAGCGGAGCCTGGCATTTGGATGCTCTATATACCACAGTGTTCAACTGGAAACAGCAATAATTGATGAATTAGAATTAGAAAAAGCCCAATTTTAGTGTATTTGTGTGTGTGTGTGTGTGTGTGTGTGTGTGTGTGTGTGTGTGCACTTATACCTGTTTATGCACGTTTATGTTTGTGTGTGCATCTGTGTGGGTGTGCATGAGACGCCATGCTCTGTTAGTGTCTGCATCTTACCCTGGCATGTTGTTGAAGCACCTGTACCGCTTTGCAGAAAGAACCTCAGCTCTGTGTTCTTGACTGGAGTCATGTAAATGTTTACCTCCGCAGACTTGTTAAAACATGTTTTGTATTATAGAGGTCAGCGCAGTGACGTTACACTCATTGGTGCTCCCAAAAGAAGTGGTTCATTTGGGGTAAAATAACATCTGTTCTTTCTGTGTGCATGACGTGATGTGGCATTTTCATGGTTTGCTGAGCACAAACTTCCTTGTAATTGGTTTGCTTTCCTCCTAGCAAATGCAATGACCCCTGCTGGAGGTGATTGCCTACTATTAAGTGTGGGGAGAGACGCTATTATTTGCAAAACAGTTGATCTACATTTGTTTGAGATCTGTAAACGATGCTGAAGTGGATTAGTTTCCATAATAGAATTTTCCTCATCATCACTCTGAACTTTGCAGCTGACTGAACACCACTGTTAAGATAATCATTCATATTATCACATTTTCAATATGAACTCTTTGTTTTATGTTCATAACTTGTTTTTGGATCAACTTCTTGTTTAATTAACACTCTGTTTCATTTAATTTCTTCTTTGGGATAAAATCTGGTATAATTATGAATAATGAGAAATCAAAAAATACAGCGTCTCTGCTAGGGTTTATGTAACTCTAATTTGTAAAAAAAAAAAAAAAACAAGTGCAGAGAGATGGGGAGAAACAATGTTCCTGCAGTACTGAACAGATGCACAGAGGACAGGCATCAGCAGAGCAGAGAAGCAGAGCCACCAGGGCAAGAAAAAGTGAAGAACTGGCCTCACTAATGCTAGATTAGAAATCTAAACAATTAGACTAACAACACAAAGTGCACAAACAAGCAACTTTCTCTGTATTACTGCAGCAGTGCACTGAGTGAAGAACTGAAACAAACTCAAATCCTTTGTCCTCTGAGTGCAATGAGAGCAACCAGTCATGTTTCAGTTGAATGTTTTTTCTCCCTGATTATAGGCAAACCTTTAAAAAGCTACATCACACTACTGTAACAACTCTCAAGAAACAAGTTCTCTATTGATTCTTTTACAAATGTGTTACTCAGATTTTCTCAGATTTGCCCCAATCCAAAATAGTTTCCAAATCTATTTTGGATTGACTATTTGCAAATTCATCCCAGCCGCTTGTTCTATGATGACTCACTCAAAAGGGCAGAGGAAAGCTCACGAAGGCCAAAGTCACTGCCGCATGTACAGTTTCTTTTTTCTTCTTTAAGCTGAGGAGCACAACACTGCTGCTCACGTCTCTCAAGCCACGGCAGTTACACTCTCCAAAAATATAATTTGTGTGAGACTTCTACGTGAAGGCAATGTTTCAAAAACAGGGTTGGAGAGAATTCAGTCTTATTCCAGAACAGAACAGAATGAACAGATTCATTCTGAGTCCAGTTGCAGTCCAGTTAACATTGTACACAAAAAAAATCTAACTTCTGACTTTTTACTGCAGCAAAACTTAAGAGAATTTCAAAACTACAGAGAACCATGGACAGATTGTCAGACAACAGCATGACCAACAACACCAGTCTCTCAAAACAGGTGAAGTATGTCCACATCACTCCCTCTTTTCTCAACCATTCATCTCTTTCCACCTTACAGAAAAGAAAGAATACCTTCCTACCTAGAAGGGAGGGACAGCATTAGAAAGGGAAAGAAAGTGGGAGGCAGCCAGAAAGCAATATAGGGAAGTTTAGAAAAGAAGGAGTGGGGTGAGCTAGAGACGGAGGAATGCATGGAGGAAGAGATGGTTGTGACTAGAAAGGTGTGATGCAAGGAGCAGGATGAGTCTCTAATTAGTTTTTTCAGCTCAAACTTCAATCTCTCACTGTGACCTTAATAAACAGATGATATACACACACACGCGCATACACAAATCCGAAGCTGCGTGCGCACACACATTCACACACATTCACACACACACACACACACACACACACACACAGTGTGATGAAAGTGTTACCTCAGCATTTTCCAGCTAAATGTACTCATTAGCCTAGTTGCACATGGCTGCCTGGGAAAACAACAAAGTCAGCTCCAGAAAGCAGAAAGCATTCATCTAAGAGGCTGTCAGAGTGGGAGACAGAGAGCAGAGGTCTCAGCACTACCAGAAACTCATGGCTGCATTATTTTCTCTAAGACTGACTCAGATTAGATGCTATTACATACATTTTCACTACATGTTCATTCAAGAATTTTTTAACTTTTCCTCACAAGCAGTCCCAAATAAGAGCTGTCATAATGAATACTTACCGTCAGTTCCAATTAACACTGCTATCAGAACTAACAATGTTTATTTTCTATTTCAAACTGGTGTCTATACTACGAAGCAAGCCTTGTTAGGACTGGGACCTGAACCAACTCTATATGCACAACTACATGCCATATAGTACATACAGTACATCCTGGACAGATAAAGTGGTT
The DNA here is from genome assembly GCA_008360985.2 of Macquaria ambigua. Classification (NCBI taxonomy): domain Eukaryota; kingdom Metazoa; phylum Chordata; class Actinopteri; order Centrarchiformes; family Percichthyidae; genus Macquaria; species Macquaria ambigua. The sequence continues at coordinate 83,151 of VMKM01001095.1, forward strand.
GCCAGAGCCATGTGCAGATTGCGCAATAGTAGGGAGATTCATACGCTACATACATGCAGCATTTATTTCTCCTGGTAACATTTACACAGTCACGGAAAAATGTAGCTTATTGAACTGTCAGAGAAAAGACAAAACAAAATCTTATGCAGTTGGGGCTTGGCATGTCTACCTGTCCATACACCTGTTGCTTTAGGGTAAAGTTTGGAAATGCATAAAAATAGGGGCGAGTGGTGACTCAGAGCGACGTGACCTATGGGGGTTTATAATTCAAAACAGAATACCACAGAGCATAGTGAGCCAAGCCAGAGATCATATGTAAGGTGTGGGGATGAATGCTCCAGTCATAGAACAGTGGCTGTCCCATGGATAACAAATTCAATCCCATATCTATTCATGCATCCATTACAGTATATACGTGCAAGGTTGCAGGGGCTATTGCAGCACACAATAATGAAAGGTAGGGTACACCCTGGACTGTTCGCCCGTTTATCACAGGGCTGGTACACAAACAGAACCTACAGAAAATTAGAGTCTCAAATCCACCTGACCTGCATGTCTTCAGACTATGAGAGAAAAAGCAGAACACAAGGAGGATACCCACGCGGTCACTGTCAGAAAATGCAAAACTCCACACAGAAATGCCCCCGGCGGATTCAAACGCAGGACCTTCTTGCTGTGAGGTGACAGCGCTAGCCGCTGATCCGCCATGCCGTCTATCTCATCAAACCTGTCCTAAATGTGCAAAGGAACGTGTGCCAACAGGAAGAAAAAAATCAGCCATACCTGATTGCAGGGCTACAGTCAGTCTGACAGAGCAAGTAAAGTGTTAACATGTTAGAACTTGGCACTCTCTCACTCATGGTGTAAAATGTAACAGAGTCAGAGTTTTGTTAACACTTCACAGGTTCAGTTGCTGTTTTGAGACAAGGAAATATCTGCTGTACAAATTCTCCAAGTTGATTTCTGTCACTGGTAACTACCTGCCTAAGTACTAACACATGGATGATTGTTGTCAATCTGCAAAGGCAAACAGCTCTTTCTCTAGTTAGTGAAATACTGGACTGTGTCATACACTCACCCAAGTCCAAAGGGGCCCTTTTCTGTGGCAGTGAAGGCAAGATGACCATCTGATTCAAAGGCTGAGCTTCTGGCAGAATCTGCAGGGCGAGAGGAGTTCATGAGTATTTCTGGCTGCTTTTGTGTATATTCCAGCCCCACACAAAGCTTCAGGCTCATGCTTGGAGACATGAAACTCATGGTTTCAAAGGAACAGGGGGCACTGGTGGACACACATACAGAGAACACGTGGGAGAGAGGGCGGAGAAAGAAAGAGAGTGTTTGCTGAGTACTTTAGTTACATAGCTTATACATTTTTCTCTCGTTTTTTTCTTGAAGTGACAGCAGTAACACAGCTCCTTTCCTGACGGTAACTTAGGTCCTCTGAGACGTCTTGCCCTTCGATGCCTAAACTAAAGGCTGAGGTGAGGTGGGCAACAGGAGTGTTTCTCATCCCACTAGTGGAGGAAGCCTGCAGTGACTTAAGGCCTGGATCAAGCTTGCTCTGGGCACAAATAACAGTTGCCCTACAAGTGTGCAGAACACCAACTGACCATCTACTTCCAGCAGCAGTGATGCAGCAGCACATACGTATCTTTCACAAGATAAGATACATTTATTTTATAGTATGCTAAATTTGGTGACACATACACTGATCAGCCATAACATTATGACCACTGACTGTATATATATCTGACAGGTGCCATTGTAACGAGATAATCAATGTTCCTCCATTATGACCAGTCAGTTGTCATAATGTTATGGCTGATGTGTGTATTATTTACTAGCTAATTACACAATCAAGGCAGACCAAAATTAGTTGGGTTTACTGCAACTAAAACATTCAAATTCTTTTATAACTTTCTTACTATTTTGCCATTGCAAGTTATGTTAAACTCAGGCTGCAATGAGTTGACTTCATACTAATTTGTCAACTTTGTAGTGTAAATGTTACTTTTGTAGTTTTTCTTAATTTTTTATTTATCTGCTGGAGTATATATTTTTCAAAACAGTTCTGTTTTTGCTCAACAGAGATGAAATTCAATTAATCCTAAAAAAAGACTGAAACAGATTGGTAAAAAACATTGTTTTAAAGAATACTGCATATAAACATAAGACTATTAGTGGAAGTGGTAATGGAACAGATTTGGTTTACCGCTCAACTAATAAAGATGGAATTGAGGGGTATTTGGGAAAAAAGTGTACCCCATTGGGATGTTTTTACAGCTTAACCCTGCCTAAATGTTCATGGCACCCATCTTATTTATAGTTAACTACCATTAACTAAGTGTTCCTATTCAGGATTTTCTTCAACGTGATTTGATTGAGAAGTATGATATATTTCATGGCAGGGAATTTAACTTTGTGTAAACTGCAGTGAATGGCGGATTCCAAATGTTACCAAACACATTTACTAGATTTTAACTAGATTAGAAAAATGCAGAGGTTGATTGCATACAAAACTGTCTGCTCCAGCTAGAAAAGCATTTTCAGCATCTGCAATAATTAAGCAGCAACTATCTCTTGGTTAGTAGTTCAGTATATTGTCAAGTCCCAGGTGTATAAAATAATTGAAGCATTCAGAGGTCATTTTTTTTCAGTATTTATATTCACTGCCAGTCAGTAATGATTGCAAAGGTGTATTTACATATATTACAAATAAGGACGTAGTGTTAATCATTAACACTACGTAAATGTAAGATATGTATTTAATACTTTTGACATGTCTAACACTTTTGCCTCACATACATGTTGTCTTTAAAAAGAAGAAATCTATTTGTTTTACATTATAATTGACAAGCCTATATACTGTATTGGATATTGTTGAATGGATAAATGAGGTCTGCGGGGGATCAAATTTCAGTCTCAGTGTGATGTGATTTAAAGGTGAATTCTTTTACATGATGAGCAGGAAATATATTAATTTGGATTATGATTGAGAAGTACAGAGTATTAACTGACACCCAGTGGTGGTGTGATAATTGAAGAGTTCAATTTATACATATTCATTACTCCATAATGTGCTGTATATATAATCTGTGAGAGCTGAGCTGGAGATGCAAACAAGCTCCCAGTGAAATGTTTTAATTGGCCTGTTCTATTTCCATTTCAATAAGATGTCCCCTCCTCCCCTCTCCTCTTTTGTCCCCTCCACTTCTCTCAAGCTGTCCTGTCTGATATTTGACATGCTGGCTCCCTCTCGTCTTCCTGTTAATGGATCGGTTAACTCCATAATTTGGAGCTGTATGTGGGGAGATAACGACGAGTGTATGTGAACGTGCGTGTTTGTGTGCGATTGGATGCAGCAGGACAAGAGTAACACAGGAAGTTGAAAGAGGAGGAGATGGGAAGATGAAAGGAGAGACATGAAAGGAGATGGGACGAAGAGAGAAAAGTTGAGATTTCATGAACACCACAAGTGGAGCTCTGGCAACTGAGATGAGATGTACTTCTGATCAGAAGCCATTACAGACTGACACCACCAAAACTGTAATCCAAAGTTATTCAGAATAGGTCCAGCTTATCAGCACTTGATTTCAAATACCAAGACAGTTTTGAATTCTGAGAGTTTTATAACCTTGTTCAAATGTAAATCAATTTCAGACTAGGTTGATACTAATGTGTGATAAATCCTGAAAGTCGAATTCAAAGATGTTTAGAAGCAGGCTCCCATAAACTCCACCTCCACCTCATAAATATGCACCGCTACATGTCCATAGATACACTTAAAACTTCACAATGCTTAATATAATTGAACCAAGACAAAAACATTGTTATTGTCCAATGTTAAACTACATTATCAAGCTTGGGGTGTGATAACCTGGAAAATAAACTTTAAACACTACAAATAAAAGAAAACTGAGCAATAAAAAAAAAGAAAAAAAAAAGATTGGCTAATAAAAGGAGCTAGGTGAATTGTCAATATTATTGTCAAGATAACATAAATACATTGTTGTCTGCAAAAGAAAAGAGTTCACATTTAACATATAGCAATAACAACCACATTACTGTATATATAACCACGGAAATTGTGAAAAAATACATACATTGGAATCAATAACTGTAAATGCCAAATCAAATAAAAACAAACTAAAAGGGAATGTCTATAAAAAATATAAATTAAATCAAATTGAAACCACGCTATCTGAAATGAATACATGATACAAAGCAAACTTGCAAAGTGTAATGAAACAGTTTATCTTCTGAAGGATGGGGAGCAGCAATGTTTACAAGTTATAACGTTCAGCGCTGGAGTCCCATCATGGCTGCACTACAAACAGCACTCTCTCAGTTCAGTCAAGTCAGGAAGCGCATTTGCTTCAACAATCAACCACTTAAAAACCTCTGGCCACGACTGAAGTGACTCCAGTTTGATCGCTGATATTTAGATGCAGATGAAGAGGAAGGAGGGAGGGAAATAGTATGGATGAGAAAGAGAAATGGATGAAAAGAAAACAGGCTGGAAATGAAGAAATCCCTATCCTGTCTCTTTACGCTCTTTTCCTCTCTTTTCTCCTCTAGTTTATTTAAATTTCCCTTCTTCTTTTTCTCTGTCTCCCCATACTGCTTTGCTTCTGTCTTCAATTCCAACAACCTCTTCTTTCTCTTCCCCTCTGTCTCTTCTTTTCCCTTATTTCTCCCATCTCTCATGGCCTCCTGCTTTCTCTCCTCCTCTTCACCTCCCTATTTCACTGGCTTCCCTATTTCTCTTCTTTTTTCTCCATCAGCCCTCTTTCTCGTTCTTCCCCTTTCTTCCATCTCAACCGCTCTTCATTCACCCCCCCCCCCCCTCTGTTTCGTCTTTGTGTGCCCTGCCATTCTCCGTGCTGCCCCAGGCTCAGACATATGGCGCTCTCCTCTCTGCTATTGTCATCCATTAACACAGTTGTCGGTGGGAATTACAGACACATAGCGCAACATGCAAGGCTGTGCTCCAGCTTCTGATGTTGGAGACGGAACAAGGCAGGGAAAGATGTTAGGTGCCTTAAAAGGGCAAGAAAAGGAATCTGATACGCTGCATTTCAAACATTACCTCAGACAAGTAATGTCTTGCAAAATGTATGGTAAAAGATTAACATTATAGCTTACATTACATCATTTTAATGTAAATAATGTCCAAATTACCCTTTACTGAGAAAAATCCTCAGCAGGGTTGATTTGTAATAAAAACTCTTCTGCACTTAGTCACTAAGTTGTTGATAGCTATAGCTGAACACACAAATGAAAACAGGTATTCGCAGAGTGTCCAAGGAAAAGAAACCCCTTTTGATTGTTGTTTTGACTGCCCGACTCTCACCACCTGACGGCTGATGACAAGGTCTGGTCCTTTGTAGAGGACGTCAGCTGCTGTCGGCTTAGATTTACAACAGCTACAGTTTATTCCAAGTTTCACAGTTGTGAAAGTTAACAAAACATCCATAGAAACTTCTCAAACCACTCCAGTAGCATAATCTACGTCTTTGCTATCCCTGCATATATGTTCCAGTTAGTGCTCAGGACTACTCAGGACAGGATATGTTGATGTTTGTCTTGTGTACAAGAAATGTTACCATCATTTAGAACATTAGTTTGTTAGAAAGTCATAAACAGAACTGAGTAACTTGCTGTGACCAGACCTTTAGCCAACATTTGCTATTGTAGCTTTATAGCAACGTAGCTGTCTAAATTATTCTATTGATATTTCTTTTAGCTCAGGTTTCTTGTAACTGTTGCTTGTTTAGCACAATATCCTGTGACTTTACATTTTAAGTGTTGCATATACTGTACTGGAGGACAAGAGGCCTACTCACATTAAACTCAGTTCAGTAGGTAGTGTGTAGTGTGAGCTGCCCAGGGAGTCGGCCATTTTCAAGGTTGTTCAAAAACCAAAATAGTTCCAGAAAGCTTAAGAGAGCATTTCTCGCTTAATACACTCACTGAAAATGACATCTCTACACATCCAACACAACCTTTTCACCGCAGCGTGAACACAGCTGGAGCTTGTAAAATTAATTAGGAGTAAGTTTGATTCAGGTGTGCCAGTTAGCAAGCAGCGACAATATTATTGTCTAACTTGCTCATTAGCTTCTCCAACATACCATTGTGGCAAGGCTCCCTTGAGCAAGCACTATTATTATAACTACTACATGTTAAACTGTTTGTATATCGACGGTGTATGATTAAAAGTGTCTTCAGAGTTTGCCTTTAAAATATGAATGCATCATAAATGTGTTCGGTGTAATATATTCTGGATTGGGGCTTTAAAGAAAAGCTGTTTGCAGTGTGGTATAAAAAACTAAACATGCGCTTTGTATAAAACATTAAAAAACAAGACGTGGTCGTTATGATTAGATGCTTCTCAGATAAAAGTAAAGTTTGCATCTCCTGCATCAGCAACGGACTTGATCACTGCAGGTTTGATTAGACTGGATGGAAAATCACAGCACAAACACACACACAAACACACACGCACGCACGCACACACACGCACACGCACACTTCTCTGAAGTTCTAATTAAAGTGGTAGTGATGAGCTTGGAGTGTGATGTACAGTATTACACAGCAGTCACTATCACATTCACAATGATTGTGTGTGTGTGTGTGTGAGTGAGTGAGTGAGAGAGAGAGAGAGACACACACACACACACACACACACACAGACTGAGGAAGAGAGAGAGATAACAACTCTATAATAATCAACCTATAGGAAATGGAAGAGCAGAGAGCTGTGACAGCTTGTCCGCCAGCTAACTGGCAGTTACTGTACACAAACACACCTATGAACACACACACACACACACACCCATGCACACTTGCACCGATGCTAATCGAACCTTACAGATGTTACATCTGATCCAATGTCAAAGTACTATTCAAAGATATTTTTGCTTTATTGTGTAGTATGCAGTAGAGATATGGGGACTGCGGCGTTTGTTGGGTAATGTGGAGCAGCTGAACGAGGAACAGGTTTTTAATGACAACATGACAGCTGATCTCTAATTTGCAACATGAGAGTGAGAATTGGCTGCACTTGCTGCTACAGCGGTGATGCAGTAGAGATGCCACTTTGTGAAGCGGGTAGAGTGAAAGGCAGACAGATTGACACACAGTCAGGTATGGAGACAGACAGACAGACAGGCATGCAGGCAGAGAGGCAGAGCCTGAGGTGGTGTGTTTGCATCTCTCCTTCATCGTCTGCAGATTTTGAATCTGTTTGAAGTTCTCCTTTTTCTGCGATGGGTTTTGTTAAGTCTTGTCAGATTGTTCTCTCGCTTTTTTTCTGAGTTGTCAGGACAAGACGTCTTTAATCTTCCTCATCCATCGTATCTGCAAAGAAAAGAGAAATACAGCTCTTTTCCTTTTTTTGCTCTTAATAAGATGAAACCCACTAGCTGTGTCCATATTCCAATAATCTGAGGCTTACTTTGATATCATAGTTTTTAGAGGACATGTTAAAGAAATTGACATTTCAGATCTTTGACAGTGTGAGCAGACCAGAGGCATGTGTAAGAGCAGATTCAATAATTAAAAATGTGTCTTTACCTTATGCAGCAAACCTCTCACTCTCATACACCTGGGAGTTAGATTACACTCAGTTCTGGGAAGGTGAACATATTTAACAAAACAAAGTAATGTATTCTCCTTTAGATTGTAGACTCATATTTAATGACCAATTACAGTGCTGAGAAAGATATTTCCCCAGAAGAAACATATTACATACTTCTTCATATTACAACCATTACAAAGGATGTGGGTGTCAGGGTAATTTGTTATGAGTGAAAAATGGTAACAAGTATAAGCAAATAACATATTGCAGCACATCATATCAGTCTGTGAAGAGCAATGAGTTGTAGAAGTCGTGTTTCTTAGTTTCACATAAATGAGTCTTTGCAAGAGACGATCATCAACACAAGTACAACCTAATATATGTATATATGTAAGCATATATTTTAATGGCCTGCTACAATAAATATACTTACAGGTGCTAAAAACAAGTGAGTGAGCACCTGGACAAACTATGCAACCTTCTTAGAAGATGTATTCCTGCTCTGAGCCAGTTGGGGAATACATCCTTCTGTCAGTATCAAGCATTAAACATATAATGTTTCTGGTTGTTTGTCTCTCGCAGCTAATCTGCCACCTTCTGTAACACAGCACAAAATGAAATCCACACAGAGGAGAGGAGAATTCACTAGAGCAAACAAAACAGCAACGGACTCAACTGAACTGAACCGAGGTGCAGAGCAGAGAAAAGCGTCATTGAACGTCCTAATCTTCGGTGACTTTGTTGGAAAGATCTGGAATCCTTGACCGTTAAAGTTAATCTCATCATAATACGGGTCTATTTTCCAGCTCACAGTTTGCTGACAGAGGAAATCATCATGCTGGGGAGAAACCAAGCGTTCACACTTCAAATTACCGGTGACCCCAATGCACACACACACACACACACACACATGCACACGACAAAGACAAGAGCACAATCAGAACACACGCACTAACATAAAGAGATAGAGTAAATGAACAGATGTACAAAGAGCGCATGCTGACATGCACACGCACAAATGGACACACAGACACACACAAACACACAGAACACACACATGTCCATGAAAACACCCTACAGTTTCATGCTTTAACTATTAGCAATACTGATTATGTGCCATATTCCAGGGATCACTATCACATTTCTTTGGAGGATTCAGAGTTGACCACGTGCATGGAGGGAAATCTCTTGTCAAAGTTCTCCTTGAAGTTGGGCCATGTTCCACAGATATTTCCACTATCATCAAATCACTAGCAATAGTCATTCCCACCCTCATGTATCTTTACAGCCCCATAAAAAGACCTTTTTCATTACAAGCTGGATCCAGACAAGCATAAGTTCCTACATGTGGACAACAATGTGAAAAAAGCTGTTTGAGATATACAAATGTAAAGCAATGTAAAGAAATGCAACATAACCAATAATCACGGACTGAATTTGAGCAGGTTAGTCTATTATAAGCCCATTATGCTGTTACTGATATGTTCAAACCCCTTATTATCTTGACATGTTATTATTACCTATGTTTTTGCTACATTATTGCTGCATCACAAAAACTAAACCCTGGTTTACCAAGATATTACTTCATTATTACTATGCGATTACCAAATTGTAATGTAATGTGCTACCTGTTTTCACACTGACTTATGCTCATTGCCTGATTTGTAGCTTGGATTAGGAAAAGGCAATCTGACTTGACATGAGTATTCTGAGCATTCACTCTCTATTACGTGTGACATTTTTCATAGCTCAGCCCTTTAATTAAATACCTTTGTTGTGAAGACAATGGAGTAGAAGCGCTGCTGGGTCTTTGTGGTGATCACATACAGGTGCTCTTTGGATACTTCAGGTGTATTGTATGAATCAAAAATGTAAAAATATGTGCTATTTTTTTTAAATAAAGTGGCTAGTGAATATTTCAGTCTTTGTTGGGATGATCTTTACTTGTCTCCATTATTCTTATTTACCAGACTCACAGTCATCTCACACTTGCAGCCTAAAGGCAGCTCCTTTGCAGCAATGAGGTCCCACCGGCTTTTTGTTTTGTCCAGGCACAGCTTGAACAAAATTTGTGTCCTGATAAAACAATGAAGAGTCTCACACACACATACACAGGGGCCACTGTGAAAGACACTGCAGTGTGAAGAGAGAATGTGGCTGAGGCAAATGTAGGGAAAAACAGAGTGCTCTGAAAGTCACTTACAATTTGGAGAGCTACTTAGTCAAGGTCATTATTGTACCGAGTCTGTGCATGTGTTCGTGTGTGTTCCTGCATATGTGCATATATCTGTGTGTCTGCCTAGAGAATACAATAATGCAGCCATTTTCAGCTATACCAGAGTGCAGTAAAACCATTAAGTGTCTGACAGAAGTGCTGACTGTAGATTACAGAAGCTTTAAATCTGAGCCAGACTTCTGAAGCCAGTGTGCTCCACAAAACTATGTGTCATTTTCAACACCCATGAATGTTGAATTGCATACAAGCAACATGTTGTGTTCCTGACAACATTTTCTGATAGAAAAATGCATGGTGTCACCACATGGTGTTGATGATGGTGTTATAGTCTGGTGCCAGTCAGAAGGTGACAGGTTGGATTTTGGCATCAGCAGAGCATCCAGCCCTGTTTAGGTGTCCTTCAGCTGACCTAAAATGAGCATATAGTACATACAGTTGGTCTCAGTCTGCATGTTACATAGTGGTTGAAATGGGGAAAAAGAGAACAAGGAACAGAGGAACATAACCTGCATATACCATAAAACGTAGTACACACACAAAAAAAGAAAAATAAATTAAATAGAAGGAAATAAAAAAATGAGAAATCTCATAATTATTGTAAAACTGGGGCCGGTTTAACAAAAGTGATTTGTGAGCACTGCTTAAGTGCTAATTGCAAATGGTGGCAGCGTCACATTTCACAAATTACTGTCGTTGGCAAATTTTAGATAGATTTGCAAGTCCTTCAGGTCTCTCATGCTCATGCATTGGTTGCAAGTAAGGCATTTGTTTTGATTTGTGAGACGTGTCGAAACGCAAGAGGAAATGCCCAGATTTGGTGAAACAGGCCCCTGGCCTTAATGCAAATATTTTTTGCCCTCATTTGCCTATATTCAATAATGCCTTCAAAATAAAACAAAGTTTGATAAACACATGAAAAGCAACAAGTGTCAGACTGTCTTTCCGCTTCACATCAAAATGTTTTTTTTGTTTTTTTTATGCCAATAGAAGAACAACATTTAATTTAAGACGGCTTGTTGTTAAAAATCTCTGAAATATCAATCTGTATGAAATTATACATTTGCAGATGTCATTTTGACCAGTGGGCGTTTATTATTCGTTTATTATTATTATTATTATTTTCAAAATGGCCAACATTTTGTTTTAGAAAACAACTTATGTGGCCTCCCAAGCATCACTCCCACAAAAAATGTGTTGAATATGTAATATCCTGCCACAAACTGTGACTATGTATGATGAATACACTCATGGAACCATTTGCAACACAACAGAAGCTCCATTTAATGTGTGTCTGCGTTATGATTAAATAATAAGTCAAGTGTTACAAAACCACTCGAGACGGGGATTCCTTACAGCCTGAATGAGGACAGGGTGTGCAAATGGTTCAGATGCACAGTCTATAACATCACGCCTGGCGATCAAATGTTTGGGAGATGACTGATCTCAAGTTCACTCCAACAGCTAAGCCGGAAGGAGGGGGGGAGAAAAGCAGGAGAGAGAGCAAGACAAAAAGATTGAGCGGAGAGAGAGAGAGAGAGCGAGAATGCAGTTGGGGAAGGGAAAGAGAGAGATAAGCAGCATGTGTGAGCCTCTAACCACCAGCTGACACTCTTCATCTGTTGTGTTGTGTCTGCACGCCTGTTTCACCATCGGAGCACTGTGGGTTTGTCTGAATACATCAAAACAGCCAGAAAAACAGAGAGTGGGAGAAAGACAGAGGGAGAAAGAAATAGCGTTTTCTTAGAAAGACTCCGGCATCAGCTTTCTGTCTCACTTTCTTTCTTTCATTTCTCTCTGTGTAATATCATTTCCCCACTCTGTCCTGCTTTTATCGCTCTGCCCCCCCCCCCCCCCCACTTTCTCTGTCTGTCTCTCTCTCAGCATCTCCTCTCTGAAGCCGAGTTGGGAGTTGGGAGCAAAAGGCAGGAGACAGACAAGATAAAAGCTGTTTCCTGATTCTTCAGCTCTCAGCTTCTCTGCTGTCAGGCAAGAAGACAGCTAGTCAAGACAGAGAATTTCCTGCTAGATGTATCCCTGCACAGCTGCTGTCGCTAACAGGCAGACAGGCAGAGAGAAAAGAGGTGGAGAAAGACAGACGGAATGAGGGACGTAGAGGCAGAAAGGCTGGTAAACCGATATGCAGAAAGGTAGAAAAAGAGGCAGACAGAAGATGATCCTGCAGACCTTCCCTCTGACCTCTTTGGTAAAATGCAGACAAGTTTCTGTTTCATATGTGAAGAGAAAGAACTCCTTATTATAACATCTGTTGGGTGGAAAAGAATGATAAAACGTGAAAAATTAATTTGTATCTGTTGCCAGGGTCACTAACGATGTGCCACAGAGAGGAACAACAAGTGATGCGTGTAACACATGTTATAACCTAATTCTACCCTTAACCTTAAAAGCAAGTTTTAACCCTTAAAAAGACATTTGAAGGAGTGAGGACCGGCCAAAATGTCCTCACAAGGCAGAAATGTCCTCAATACAATGGTTTAAAACGGAAATTGGTCCTCACAAAGATATCAATACACACATACACCCACACACACTTAATGGACACCATCATTGTAGCTAACAGTAAGATAGTAATGCTTCCTGTAAGTGATTGAGAGAGTCTGTCTTTGTGTCTTCCTGTGTCTGTGATGGCTGGTGTTATACTGCGCTGTATATACACTTACACACAAAAACATGCACACATACTCACGCACACATTTCTACCCTGACACTATCTTTTGAAGCCCTGGCCTCAAGCTTGTTGTCTCGCAATGTGTTTGTTTTATCTGTGGGGAAAGCGTCTCCAATTCTCCAAGCAGATATACAGTAGATGAACTGGAAGCATGAAATGTTCACAAGCGCGCGGAGCAGACTGGTGGTCTGATGAAGGTCTGGCTGTAATCTCACACACTTCACTTTAATACCAACAAATATCACTTGTAACAGAGTGAGTGGTGCTTCAATTTCCTGTGACTTCCCCGCAAAGAAAATCTCTTACTTTATGGAAACATTTGACAGCAGGGCAATTTAAAAAGTCGCCAGACTTCTTTGCGTTTCCACTGCGTTCAGGTTAACCACACTGACTCACCATATTATGGTCCTGCATAGGTCCATGCCCTCAATCAAGCTGCGCCGACACTTTGGTGACCCGTATGTGTGGTCATGCAGGCAACAGTGAAGGAGCCATATTTTCTTTAAAGACATTTGATGTCGCAATGATCTGTTTTCAGAGCCGTAACAAACTTTGTATTTACTGTAAATGTAAATTTGACAGCTCCTAAGGTTGCTTCACAATCAACCTTCCTCCATTGAGCCATTAAAAGGCTTTTGCTATGAAGCAGCTGCAGGAAGTGTTGACTTAGCCACTGAGGTTAACGACTCCTTGTTCCAAGAAATGTGTATACTGTAGATGCTAACATTTTTCAGCACTTTTTTGTTAGAGCATCTATTTTAAAATATTTCACAAAAAGAATGGATGAAAACACACAGCTACAAGTGAATAAAGAAATGGAGGCAACAGGTATTATTGCATTTTGGACTATTACTTTAATGCTTCTATCTGTAATCGAGTCAACACCTTTTGCTGTGCCCTTCCTCTTGTATGGAAACACAGTCTGAGCCACATGACGGTGGCAGAGTGCAGTTATCAAGCCTGGTGAAAATTCAACATGTGTTTCACATTTATTGCATTTTACAACACATCCTTTAGTGCTTCTGCTTCTGAGCATGTATTTCAGCACTGCCACTCTGCTTAATGAGCACACACCTGAGTACACATGCGCATGCTCCCTCTGTCACACACAAACAAACACACTCTCGCACACAAACACCCCGTCTCACGCTTTTGGTTGCAGATGCCACACAAATGCACATCTGTCACGCCGTTCAGTTCAATCTTACATGTTCCACTTTAATTATTCAATAACAATTTCTCAGTTTGGTCATGTGTAGTGACATTGATGGTGTTCCTAAAGCACTGCCAAAAAGACAAGCTTACTAAGTGATTTATCTTGTATTCTCACTCAGCAAGCTTGTGTTGAGTCACTTAAATTCACATTACAGCGCTACACACGTCATTATCTGCAAATTTCCAAGCCTCACAGGACAAACAAGAACTCACAAGTTGATCTCAGCATGATACATGTCTGCCCATCTTGTCCCTGATAATGATTTATAAAAAGGGGCTGATGAATGATGCCAAAATAGTCCTACCAGTGTAAAACATGTTTGTGCATGCCAGCTGTGGTGACAGAAGCCAGTCTTACACTGTGAGATTACCTGCTGAGGCTGATAGCCAGTATTACTCACGCATTAACCCTTCACATTTTTCCATGTCGGTCAACAATCTGGCCCCCTCTCGTCGTTTGTTCTTATTTAAATTTTGACTTTCAGGTCTGTAATAGCGCAATCATGGTGCTTCATAGCTGCCTCTGTTGATGATTTTGCTGCAAAATAGAGGGCAATTATTCTGCCACTGCCCCAAACATCAAAAAACTGGTAGGACCAAGAAATGTCTTTGCTCAACTTGCCTTGTCCTTAACTTCCTATCAGACAGGACGCCCAGACACGTCCCATGAGAGTACAACCTTCCCTTCTTTCATGATATAATTCACTTGACACCAGTGTTTTCTTTTTCCTGACACTGTACAGGAAGAATACTGTCCCATCAGACACTGCTGCTCTCTCGCTCTCTCTCTCTCTTTCAATGGAACTGATATCGTTCTCTCATTCTTTTTTCCCCACATCAACATCATTTTTGTCATCCCCTCTCTTGTGTCTGTCTTTTATATTGTGATCCTCTGACTGTGGACAGTCTCTGTTTCTCTACTCTCTGCCTTCGGGATGTAGGCCCTTGTTTTGTGTGTGTGTGTGTGTGTGATGTGTGTATACGTAGTGTGTGTGTGTATCTCCTCCAACCCCATAGGGGCTTGTATATGAGTCTGGCCCTCTCTGCCTGCCATTGTTATGCCAGCTTTGTGCCTTTGAGCAGCTGTGAGTGTGTGTTTATGCCCATGAATGTGTGTATGTGTATAATACGTCCATGTGTGAGTGTGTGTGCCGTATGTGCATTTGCATACCGTATGCGTGTACATGTTTAGTGTGTGTATGCGACTGTGCGTGCAACTCTTTTCTGCCAAGACCCGGCTCCTCTCTGTGTCCGTCCATTGTGTCCAGTGTTGTGTTCAGTGGCTCTGGGCATTTGGCCGCTATAGAGGACAATGCAGAACAGACAATAGTTGGACAATAGATGGGATACTCTGTGGTGCACAGGGATGAGACACCTAGCATGTACTTACAGCACCAGGAGTTTGAGTGCACATCACAATCTGTTTGCATGCACCTCTCTAAACCTTTCTGCCATTCTCTATTGTGTACAAGATGTAATGTCCTAATCATGGCTTGTAATAATACCTCATTAATTATGCAGTATATTGCATTGCTTAAAAAGCATCAGGTCCAAACCTGACAGGCAGCCATGGCTGTGTGTGTGTGTGTGTGTGTGTGTGTGTGTATGTGTGTGGGTTATTTAGCCATCTAGCCATCATGCTATACATCCACCCTCCCCCTCCAATGACCTCCTTCATCCAGCAGAAGCCAACTGGCAGCTTGACATCCTGTATCTAAAATCTATTAGTCATTCTTTCTCCGTCGCTCCATCCATCTCTCTGTCTCAATAAGCCATCAGTGGTTTTGGTTCTGATCCAAATCAATCCTGTTCTGACACTGACCCGAATCATTCATCTCTCCCCGCTGTCTCTCTCTATCTTTCTGCCTCTCTAACAGTGGGAGTGGGTAGCCAGCTGCCAGCTAGCATCAGTCAAGTTGTCAGGGTCTGGCTCTGGGGCTGCTGTTGGCTTTGAGGGCAAGTTCTGCCACGGGTTTCTCTTAAAGTCTGTCCCTAAACAGCCTTGATGCACTGACGGCATTTAGGAGTATTGGCCTTGTCACATGGTCTCGGAGCAGAGTTTTAGGCTGTGCAGGCAAAACTGTTTCAATGAGTAGGAACTATTTTTTTGATAGAAAGTAGTTCTGAGTAGTTCCAATGAAAAAGTCTGTGTTTGCCCTTTTAATGTTCTGTTTTATTATGACAATTATGTCAAATTGAAGAGACTTTAAGAGCAACTTAACAGCAGCTGAGTAGATGACATTTGGTATGTTCTAGTCTACTCAAGGAATTTGTTGTTTTCATGTTTATTCATTCCATAGGTATTGTCTTCTTTAGCTGTGTTATTATTTGTCCTGCTGGTTATATTATGAATGTAGGAGCTCTTATTTTGAAGGTGTAATGTGGGTAGTAAATGCACAGTAAAACGGCAAAAGAGTATCAGCATGAGAATACCAAAATGTTTTCCTTTGTTTTCGTTCTAAAAACAAAATGTCACACTTCATGTCTTTTTAGCACCTGGCTGATAAGGGCACAAGGTTGGTCAGTATTTAGTTTCAAATTGTGTTTAATTTTAAGTAACATTATATTGACTTTTCATAGTTGTTGAGTTTGAAATTGAGTGTACGTAAGCTAGCAAGGATGGTACATTAGCTCAACACACCGCAATTTCTGCTGTGTTAACCAGCAGTTAACATTCCTTGGTTAAGTTGCCTTTGCTAGTCTCAAGAAACTGCACTAATCCAGTAGCTACAGTTGCCTACTTTAGTATGCTTAAATTAAGAGGGTTAAAGCAGCATTTCATGTGTGCTTTGCACTGACTGAATTTTGTTATGTTTTATGTTGATTGTAGCTAAAAAGCGACCATTTTATTTTAAGTTAAATATGTCTATGTGTAGCACTCAGAGCTAGAATTTTGTTAAGTTAAGTTAAAAGGTGGTAATTCACTATTGGGGTATACCTAGTAATTCAGGAGTCTGAAGTTTTTAATACAAGATATTAGAGTTGTGGTGTAATATGGGGTTATTGGAAGGTGTTGTTTTTCTTCCACAGAGCCTTGTATTTTACAGAACATTAAAACAATAATTTAAGCTATAAGGGATGCTATAAGCTGAAGATTTTTGCTGACTAGTGATTCTCACCTTGCTGCAGTGATGTAGAAATGTACTCCAGGGTGTGTCAGTACACCATGACATCACTGGTGGGTGTTGTTACAGGTGTAACAAAGCACACCTCTATCTACATCCAAGAGGTGCACACAGACTTGAAACTTTCCACGTGTGAGTGAGCTGTTGAACGCCTGGTTATCTTATTCTTTACATACTGATTAACAAAAAACGTATTGCCTTTCACCGCTGAAAATGTTTTGATCACTCATATTACATTAATTATGGCCCTTTTCTATTTGCAGTACTCCTACATTTTAGTCTTTTGTCACTCAAGTGGCTGGTTAAGCTTCCTCACTGGAGAAAAACTCCTTTTTGCTGATGTGGCCGGTATGGTAATGCACAGCATGAACAGCTGTTTCAGGTTCATAAAGGCACAGACAGTGATAGCTCACTGAGAGACTGAGCTTCATCTTAGTGTCTGGCACATATATTATTTTGAGCCGTTTGTTGTCTTTGAACATAATTCTGAATCACACAAGTTCATTGTCTTGACCTGTGCATCAGTACTGTGTGTCTGGCAAACAGCTTACTCTTCAGACTCTGTGCTAGAGGAATCAGCTTCTTCTCCAACTTCTAAGCACAATGATTAGCTAAGTACCCTAACTATCATCATGTTCATCCTTCTCCAAAGATCTGAGTCACATAAAGTTAAAATTAGATTTTGACTGTAAGAGCAGCTGTATTGTGTAGATGGTATGTTTTTAATTCCCATCTTCTCTCTTTTCTTTGCTGTGGTTAATTTTATCTGTTTTTCTCTCCTCTCCTGCAGCAAATGTCATTTACCTGCCATCTACTCTACAGGAACTCCAGAAAAGACTCTTACAAAATTAAGAAAAGATTCACTACCCCACACTCACGTCGTCTTCCTGTTGCCCTCTCCTTCTCTCTCCAAACCCCCACCATTTCCATTTTCTTTTTCCCACCTTCCTTTTCTGTTTCTCTGAGATCAAATACAATCTATCTACCCGACATGACAAGCAGTTAACAGCTCTTGCAGGCCTTCAAGATTAAAAAATGTAAAACTATTCTGCTTTTTTAGACGTATTTTCCACCAAAGCCCACAGAGTCTCCTCCAGATTTAATTGGCCCTATAAATAAACCGTTCTGCTACAAAAGTCGTTTAGAGGGAGAGAAATGGAAGGGAACACACACACACAGAGACAGAGACGGTGAGATGCAGAGATAGAAAGACAGACAGAGGAGACAGACAAAGAGTGAGGGTGTGAATTACCACAGAAGATGAATGTAATTCTCTAAGTCTTGCCTGAGCAGTGTTCAGACAACTGACTTGGGATGCAGACAGACAGTGATGGCTTCATCAGAGCAGCTGAGAGGAGGAGGGGTGTGTATGCATGAGAGAAAGAGGATCTGTGTGTGCCTCACAAGGAGACAGAGGTGACAGAGAAAAACAGATGCAGAGTGAGGAAAAGACCAACTTGCAGAAAAAGGGAAGAAGCGGGATGGGGAGGTAAAAAGAAACAAAGACAAATGTTTGTGTTTTTTTATGTGATTTCGAGAAAATAAACATCTTACATTACAACAGTCTCGCAGTTAATACCAATTTGGCAAAGTTTATAATGTTTGCCTTTTGTCGAGGCTGTCAAAGATAATCTGTAGTTTTTGAAAAAGAAAAAAAAGAACAAATATTTTTTTCCATACACTATATGGCCAACAGTATGCGGACACCCCCTGTTCATACATACGGACTCAAACGCTAGAGGTGTGACAGCTTGCCATTCACTGTGAGTTGAATTTCCAAATAATATCCTGGGGACGTCCACCCCCCCGTGCTTCAAGGTCCAAAAGTCGGCCATTGGCGTGACCTGAAGTTGTTTGATTCCCTCAAAAAAAGCAGCACACCTGCTTTCTACTCCTACTCAACTACGTAAAAGTACTTGGTCAGTGGTCTGCATTTATATAGAATGTTTTAACCAAAGCACAGAAGTTAAAAAAAAGTTTTTTTCCCAGTCAGGTGTGAAAGAACTTGACTGACCTGCACAGAACTCTTACCCCAACCCCATCCAACATATATGGGATCAATTTGAAGGCCCATCATCTGGGGCTGACCTCACTGATGCTCCTGTGGCTGAATGGGAGCAAATCCCTGCAGCCAGGTCACAAAATCTTGTGGAAAGCCTCCCTAGTAGAGAGTGGAGGCTGTCCTACGACCATTTTAAAGCGCATGGTTTTGGAATGAGATGTTCAACAATTTCACTGGGGAGGGGGCATTATATGGATGTAATGTTCAAGTGTCCACATACTTCTGGCCACGTGGTGTATCTTCCACTGTTCCTTTTTGCTTTCGCAGTCTTCTTGAGTTCGTTCATTATGCTTTTAAGAGTTCACCACATTCATTTTGATGCACCTGCAACAAAAACTGTGACTCTCAGGTACTAAGGCATCTGTACACAAATGACTCATTAAGCTGAATACCAATTAGCAGCATGTGTAAGCTTTAATAGACGTTTGAAAGTCAGATTTTCTTAGGAGCCAGTTTTCAACAGCAACATAAGGCAAGTTAAAAAATAAGGCCAGATAACTGCTGCCTGAACTGCTGGTGCATCAGTCACATAAATGGGATAATTGTGTAATGTTGCAAGAGGAAAAGCCCAAAAATCAGGATGACATATGCCAGAAACGTTACTGGTGAAGAGGAACAGTGATTACACTGGCTGTGGTCACAAGTTAAGAAAAATAGCTCATCCCTTGAATGTGTGGACACATGAAAACATTAGTGTTTATGTGTGTAATACATTTGTATATTAGCATATTTATGTATATGAAAAAAGCTGAGAGAGAGAGCACAACTGTGAGATTTATGTGTGTTTGTGTGTGAGAGACAGAAACAGAGTGCAATCATTGCTGTGCAGGGTGTTGACTCTACAGGGATGTGCAGTAACATGCCGTCTAATTAACAGTGTCCTCTCGGTGGTGAGGCTGGTTCCCACAGCCCCAACAGCCATGATTAAAAGAGATGCTCTCAAAGGACGGGAAGCTCTTCCAATTCACTCCAGATACTTCCTGGATGCCGTCCATACACAATCAACCATCTCATCTTGACCAGAACGGACGCTCTTTTAACTCCCCGTCTCACTCTGTGACTGGGTCCCTCTCAAGTACGCACGCACGCACTTTTCTCCGACTTTCTCTCTCGTTCCCTTCATCTGTGCGCCGCTTTTTTGCCTCTTTTACCACAAACACTCTTCCCTCCCCTCTCACTTCTCTCACCCTTGCTGTTTGCCAAGGCTTCACATCAAAGCTGATGATTGGTTTCTAACTGTTCAGTAGGCAGTATTTTATCCTGCTTTGTGTGAAGAGACCAAAATAATCAGCATGAATATGGAAAAAGCTGCTTCTATGGTAATATCCAGCCCAGTAATATCCATATCAGTCAAACTAACTTGGCTTAATTTGACTTACATACAAACGGATGGCAACACTTTACTCCAAAGTCCCCTTGGCTTAGAGTCACATTGTAAACACTGACTTTGACTTATGTGTATAAATATACAAACTTGTCAAGGTTGTTGGCTCAGTGCTGAAATTGACTCATGTACAGAAAGCAACAATTTACTTAATTTCTGTTGTTTTCTTGGAACCATCTCCACCTCCTGATGTAAAGTCTCTTCACCTTGGTTTGACTCCTGCGTACACTACCACTACTCAAGGTTGTTGGCTAAGTGTTTTGAGGCTGTTTAAAGAAGTTTCTTTGGCAACGTCTCCCACTTTAACTTAATAGTAAAGCTGAATTAAATTAGTCTCTTGTCCTTGGGCTCACGTTTTCTTAAAATACAGGTTTTAAATGCATTTAGAATCCCTGTGAAACAATATTTAAACATTCGATTGTAGTATCAGTACCAGATTGATGCCCACAGTGTTAGGAGGACACTTCTGAGTCAGCTGGATGATGACAGTTAGAGTTAACAAGAATTTTTGTAAAAAGGGTTAAATGTTCCTTTAAAAACATTAGGCTGTAAGAGAATAAGGCCTGGTCAGAACAGAAAGCGGCATTGCTAGGTTCATCTGTCGTCCTTGTGAAATCCACATAGCAGGGCTACTTGGCGGGCTACTGTAGCTGGTGAGCTAACCACTAACATGCTAGCCAGCCAGGAACATGTAAGCTCTAGACGCTGGCTAGCTAACTGACAATTAGAAAGCTAGCTTGGTTGCTAACTACACAATTATTTAACACAATTTATTCAAGACACGTATTTTTACCATTATCTCTCTCTGTCTCAGCTGTCTGCAAACTAAGCCTCTTTTGTAGAGCAGTTTATGCTTAGTTATATCAAAGTGGATGGTGCAAAAAAGGGAAATGGCTATGATAGCTTCCACTGTTTTGGACTCTCTGGCTCTCCCTTAGAACCACACTGTCAAGAAGGTTCGCTATTAGTCAACATCTCAAATCCATGTGCAGTTCTCCAAACTTGGGCAAAAGGTGGATCTGCTGGTCTTGGTAGTTCTATTGAATTTTTTGTTCTGCAGCTTTTTTTAAATAAAAAATAAGTAAGAAATGAATAAAGATTTTCTGGGCAAAAGGCAGGTTTTTTCAAATGTAAAAGAAAAACCCAGGAAATCACATGTACATTTATGAAACATGAACAATATGGTACCTGTTATTGTGGTGAAATAAAGCAGCATCAATGCTGCTGACACTTCAGATCTGCCAGCTGCAGTGTGTCATACAAGCCTCATATTAGCAGCTACAAATGATGCATTTCAGTGAATTGCTTCCAGTGTGCTTGGGCTTTAACTTCAATCAAAGTCTCCTATGAACCCTGGCCTCACTGGTAAGCTATACCCTGGTTTCATAAATTCTGAGGTGAAGGTGACAACTAAGGTATCTGCCATTTGGGGTCTTCACCTCTAGAAATAATAAGTTCTGAGTAAGCATATTTTGATACCGCAGTATTAGAAGGAATCCCTATGGCTCAGTGAATTAAGTCCTTCACAATCTTTGTCACATTGTCCTTTTTCCTGTTGCTCAGTGAAATGAATTAAGCAGAAATGCTTTTTATGAGGCAGAAAATGAAGGGAGAAATACACAAGGACAGTAACAGATTGAGGGAGAAAGGGGGAGGGGAAAAGACATATTTCTCTCAAAGATTGATAAAAGAGAGATATTTCTGTAACTCCAGGCTAATTCAATGAGTAGTGCCAGATCTCGCTGGGGATTTACAGGCCTGGCTTCAAAACAATTAGCTGGAGAATGGGAGCCGTTTAAAAGACAAGGAGACGAGGAGATCTTAATACAGCTGTGGGTATTTCCCCATGGAGGAGTCATTTTTACAACCTCCTTACAGAGTCTCTCTCATACTGTAATACTGCTAGCCAATCTCCTCTGTCTCATTTCACACAGAAGACAATCTTCTGAAAGCTGCTGCGGGGAAAAGAGAGGAGAGAGGAAGAGAAAAGGAGAGTACTGCCGACAGAAAGTGAGGAGAAATAAAAAAAGAAGGAGATGTGAGAGAGTGTGAGGTCTGAGAGTGTTAAGCCCCTTTCACACTTGCAGTCTATCCCTGTTCAGGAACATTTCCCGCATTCCTGCAAGCTTTAACAGTGAGGCAAACAGCAAAAAAAACAAAACAAAACAAAACAAAACAAAAAAGACAGAAAAAGAAAGAAACAGCCAAACAAATAGATAAGGCTCAGCAGAAGGCAGGTTGTGGATGTCTGGGGAGCTGGAAGATTGAACGTCCCTCTCACTTTATGAGGACTTCCTGCTTGCTGCACTCTGAATGCCGAGGGCCAATCACCGAGTCCATCTGTCTGTGGGGGCCAATCAGTCAGAGCACAGAAGAACTAAGTCAGCATGTCCTTGTACCACACAGGTAATCAAAGACACTGTTAAACCTCTACCACTGTGAATGGCTTTTCACATGATCTTAAAACCACAGTTTTCCACGCTGTAGCACTCACAGGAGAGGCTGCCTTGAGGTAGCTTAGCCCCTTTTCACATGGCAGTAGCTAACTGCAGGCTGAGTTATTGTACTCTGTTACCCCTTTGACTTTAACCCTGGGGGCTAAAGCTGCATTCATGTGGAATTACCAGTTTCCGACTTTCACATCAACATTCAAGTTTTAATTACAACTGAGAAAGTTATTTTCCTGAAAGCTCTGATTTATTGGTGTGTGCATTAAAAAGCAAACAAACATTTGCCTCGTGTCGGACAAAGTCAGTCGGTCAAGGTAATTAAATGAAAATGTAAAGCTGCACTCATCAATATGTTTAGACAAACAATGGACCACATGACTACATGTAACGTGAACGAGGATGCTTGTAGTGACGAACCCACAGATAATTATCACCCGACTGCCCACAACTCAGCTGTCCTTTTATCTTCTTTTGGATAAGTGTTTTGGTTAACTCTCACCGGTCTTATCAACTGCATTTCCAGATGCAACAGGAAGTTGTTTTTAGAAACAAAAGCTCTGATAAATCCACAGCACCAAACTGCCGACAGATAAAGTTAGCATCTAGCTGAGCTGAAAGCAATGGATGCTAATGTTGCTCCGTATCCGCTGGACATGTAAATAGGCAAATGCTTGCTAACAACTTCGTACAAGCAACTCTGTGATCATACAACCCTCTTGAGTTGTCCGATGATGTTAATGCTCGCACGTTAGTGCTACCTTCCATCCCATATGATGTGATCAGGGCATAAAGGCAAGAATAACCCATTTTTAAATGCATTATGTAAAATTGTGGTTTCCTCAAAGGCTAAGAATTAAATTAATGTACAGTTAAAAATGTTAAAAATGTCATTAATATTGCTTTAAACAGACTGAAAAAGCCAAACCAAAAAAGGATTTTTAGACATAATATTTACGTTGTGCTACTTTTTCCTCCTGTTTTTGCTATGATGTATTATGCCTGTCAAGCCAACAGTGTCTCTTTACAAGTAGCTTTTTGATGCTGTCTGAAAGTGACACAACTGGGAAAGATACAGTAGAGGTTTCTCTATTAGCTTGATTTGATGCCAGCACTGGGCCAAAATACCAAAATCCTACTTGTGCTATCAATTACTGTAAAGTGATAGCCGCCGGTGTACCAAAAAGCAAACGTCTATCCAAGTGGAAAAAAAAACAAAAATCAAAACAATTCCTCTCGGGACAGTTATGCCACTGGCTACAGCTGTATCGCAGAAAGGATTAGTGGGATCAATCACAAATGATTACTTTTTCTTTTTTTTTTTTTTGGTCAATTTACACATTAAGCAGGCCTCCCAGAAATTAGGAGTCCTATTTGACCTGAGCCTTAACTTTGAGAAACTAAAATTCTTGTCCAGGTATGTTTTTCCATTTAACAAACATTGCAAAAATGAGATTGAGAATTCTGAATGTGTTTATTTGATATCGATATACTGATATCTGTATACTACTGTAACATCCTGTTAAACTGTCTTAAAGAGTTAGAACAGCTCCATTGTGCCCAGTGTGTGCAGCAATGTAGCCTGATAGATTTCCCTGTTTTATTAATCCATCTTTTGTTTTTTGTGTCTTGACTGTGTAGCATTTTGCAACACTGTTAGTCTTATTATAATTATTATCAGTATTACTTACACTTCTTTTGCACATCCTACCTACAGTATATACACATACGGCAGTTCTCTGTGGTGCAGCAGCCCATGTCATCAGACTACTCCCACTCACACCTCCTCCTCTCGGTATGATAAATGGACTTCTCCCTGGAGAGTAAACAACAAAGTCATCCAGCCTCAACCCTACCAGTCTCTGTCACTATTAGGGATAAAGAGTCACAGGTTACATGTAGCAGAAATACAGTTATTAGGCATTTAGACACATTGCAATGAAAACATGTAGCAATGTCACACCAGAAGGTCAGGGTGACCTGAGGCCTTCTTCTGACCGGCAGGGTTCATAAATGTTGTCTATTTCATAATCTTTGTTGACTAAGCAGAGTATTGTGAGGTTTATCTTCCGTAACAGCATTTTGGAGGAATTAGAGATCAAGTTGTTAAGACAGTTCCTACCTATACTTCTCCCTCTTTTCTGCCTCATAATGTAGGAAACTTTATGTGGTATGTGACCTCGCTTAGTATCTCACTGTTATGATACATTGCTTGATATTTTCTTGCTTTTGTAGCATTAATGTTATTATTTTCAATATTAAACTATCATATTTAATAAGCTCACACCTATGGTACAATAATGGTAAATAGATATAATGATCAGAAAGGCCATCTGTTTAAGCTAGTGTTTGAAACTGCCAATCAAAAGCAAATGCCAATCTTTATTTAAGAAATAAACATTAGCTTTTGCCTGTTGCTTGCTTTCTTCGTGACTGTCGTGTCTGTTCTTTGTTGTCTTGCAGGTGTCGAGTATTGTCCCAGGCTGCTGAATGATCAACAATAACCTCAGAATCATCAACTCCAAGAATAAATGAGCATATCTTGTCACATACTGGACTTCTGGCTTTCTGTTAACCTGAAGGAAATTGTACACTCTTTAAGCAAGAGTACCACAGTTGTCAGACAACCACTTGTGAATGCAATAGCTTTTCTGCCTGTGTATTCTGCTTTTAATTCAGAATTTCTGTATTATTTGCATGTTAAGGTGTCTCTCTCACTGGGGACCAATTAAATGATAAAGCAGTGCAGTTACAGGTTTATGTAAATTCACCCTGCAAGAGGCTTGTATTGATAAATGGCGTGGAATTACAGAACAGCAAATAACTGCGGGTAGTGTACATTATTTTCCCTTTTTTAATTAATAAGGTTGCAGGGAAATTTAGTGTCTTAGGGTGAGTAGCAAGCCTTTCTCAAGGGTTGTTATGTTTAAAGAGAAAAGAAGGGAGTCAAATGAAAGAAATACAGAGGGAAGAAGAGGAAGAAACACTTGCCATACACTAATGCGGTGGCTCAACAGCTTGTTCAGCTCAGGACACAAGTGAAAAATGGAGTCTCTTATTGTGGCAGCCAACATCATTAAAGCTGCATTAAGCAATATTTTTTACATTAACATTGAATCAGATGGCTCCCTGAATCAACAGCCCGGTCTGCTGCTCTGCTGCTTTCAGCCACTGTTTCAGCTCAGTCTCTCGCTTTGCAGGACGAAAAGAACCAAAACAGTGCTGGTTCATGTCAAATCGGGGACAGATGCTCTCAGCACACAAGCTCACACAAGCCGTTTGTACACTAGATATACACTAGACTAGATAAGAAGTGACTGGTGAAGAAGGTTTAACATTTAGCAAGCCAAGGAGACTGCCCATGAGTTGGTGTACCAAACCTTTTGCACAAGCCATATGTACAGTAAGTTAATAGAGTTAAGATATAACTTATAAAATATACACATTGACAATATACAACAATATACACATTGACCTGGCAGTAGTAAAGTACTTCTTATTACCTGTTGTCATGACAGATACATTTCAAAGGTGTGACCAATTAATGTTCGAAGAGCCATGTGAATTATTTTTATCGCCTGTGACGGATTACATTCCTCTACATTTATGATTACACATACATGTAATCATAAATGTATTGTTAGTTATTTGAAATAGACATGGCCACATGCTTATGCTGCATTCACTTGAGAAGGAATTTCTGCCAGCACCATTTGGAGGTGTTCAGTACATGTACAAACTAATCTTTATCAATGAACCGTATTTATGTGTGATACAGCCATCCTTAGTAAAGAAAAAACATACATCAAAGTACAAAGACTGAATTATTAATGAGCTAACACACAAATGAGGTGTAAATGTTAGCTAGTTCACACGTGACAGCATATATTACTCTCTATTTTATTTAAAGAAAACATATGATTGCACTGTAGGTCTCTTAATTTCTCTTACTAGTCAGCAGTCTTTCTCTTAAAGCTGCACTACAGATAAAACAACACTGTTGTCACTTACTAGCGAGTTTAGTGTGAAACTAACTGGTTACAACATAGCAGTTAGTGTTGACTCTACACCCCAACTTAGGGTCAAACTTACATTCAGCTGGTACAACTGAATACTAAATACTATAGGACTTATATTCAACAGGTGGTCAAAAAGAGGACTCTAATAGGATGCCCATGTTGCCTTGTTTCTGCCAGATTTGTAAGTAGGCTATCGGTTGCTAATGTATCTGCCAAATTTGTATCTACTCTAAAGGCTTAACTTTTTGAGGTTGTTTTGGAGTCTTTCTGCTCCCTCCTTGCTGTTTTAAATGTACTAGTGCTTATCCCATATGGGGAAACTAACCTGAGTAATTGTCTCATCCAGTCTGATCAATATACTGTACCAACACTCAATTATACATCAATATCATACATCAAGTATGCTCTATATCTTCCATTAAGATTCAGAGTGTACTGAAAGCTAACTGCTAACTGTTATATGTCAGCATTGTGGACTAATACAGACTGTGTTTATTGGCCAGGATAAGAAAATAACACTGGGCTTGTAAAAACATATACTACCTGCAAACACTTATTATCTTTAATTTAAGAATGTCAAAGAATGATGGAATAAATGGTTTATGTGACTCAAACGACTCACAGCTACATTATCACTTACAAAGAGGCTTTTTCCTAAATAACAAGGAGGGCTGATTTATATAAAAGCATCTGGAATTTGTATGAAGCATCATCCACTTAGAAGAGACTGACAGAAACAGACAGACCAAAACATACACACATGCACATAAACACACACACACTCAGCCATGAGTCAGAAAGGCCTCTTGATGTTCTCATCAAGCCAGAAGGCACAGCAGGGACTGACGACTCACTGTCAAGAGCACGCACGCGCACACACACACACACACACACACACACACACACAGGACAGGAAGAGTAATGTCTAAACATTTCCCCCTGAGATGCAGTCGTTCTTTCATCAGAAAGTTAACTGTTTGTGATTCTGTAGGCAGGGCGTGTGAATTGCATTTCTAAAATTTGCTTTTTCTTGTCTGTATATGCCTCATCAAGATGGATATAAAGCAATGGAACGTATATGTGTGTGTATGTGTGTGTGTGTGTGTGTGTGTACTTGTGTGTCTGTGTGTCTTTGGGAAGAGACAGGATACAGGTAGTTATTGTCCTCTCACTTCTTCATAAATCAGAGTGACAGATAATACAGAAGTTTATTAACTGCAAAACTATTGAGTGAGCGCAGAAAAAGTTAAGACGTAATCAGTCTGCAAGGTTCATGAGCACAGAGGGACAGTTTCAGTTTCAGTACAAAACAAGTCTATAACACAAAATTGGCTGGTTTTGTGCTAAAGACTCACTTCAAAATGTAAACGTCTTGTCCCACCTCCATTTACCACCTTCCTAAACATAAAATGTTTCCAGGATGATTTTCTTAACTGCTGTAATCTTCCCAGACTTTGTGTTATGATTCCTGTAACAGCTTCTTCAGTATTCACACTGACGGCTTCACTAGCTCCTCAGAGGCAAAATAATTTATAAGTCTGCAAGACACATTGGATTTGAGCCCAAAGACAGGGCCATGCATCACTTTAAGTTATCTCTGAAGGTCTGAACATTACTTAATGTCTTTCGTCTTTGATGCTGTATCTTATGACTTTTGTGTAGTTTAGTTGCAACCTGGATCAGCTGTACTGTACTGTACTGTCACTGTAAGAACTGTCAAGGCAACTTGCGAACCCTGTGATGTTCACACAGGCATTTTTCACAGAGACATTTTGACATGTTACAGGAGGAAAAGCACAGGTGTAAATCAGTTTCAGGGTCCTGGTATTGTGCATGCTGGCTCAGTCACGGTTACTGGGACACTTGAATGAAACTGAGCCATTGTTAATGTCATTAGTGAAACCTGAGCTTTTCCTACTATGATCAGTCAAAATGTCTACTATGAAAAAGGCCTATTATAAACACATGTAGGGTTTCTCACCAACAAGGCCCAACAAAAATGCTAAAAGTGTTGTCAACCTCATAAAACCTTTTATGAAAACTGTATTGTTTACTTGAAGTTGTATTTCTTTATTGCCGCACTGCCACCTTTAATGGTACCTCAGCCACCAAAAGAGGGCATCATCATGCATCACCACCCTCTGCAGTTGGAGAAACACGGGGCTTGCTTATGGTAGGCCACATGATGCAAACAATACAGAGAACCTTTCATCTACAGCACCACTAGTGGTCAAAAACTCCATGATGTACATTTAACAATAAAATTCACAATAGCGTGTATAAAAAAAGATAACTCTCGCTGCAGTAATTTACAGCACAGTTGCAGGTATAAAGTTGACCAACCAGTAAATTGGTAAAACAGCAGAGCGAATCACAGAATGCAAAACCTGCATACCTGCACATGTAGAGTGGGAAAAAAAGCAAACAGTCTTTGCTGCAGCTGATAGTAGACTTTTCTCACAGAGGACATTTTGACATGTCAGGAAACAGGTGTAACTAATGACATGAATGATGCCTCAATTCTGTTTAAGTGTCCCAGTAAGACAGCTGTGTTTAACAAGTCATAATTGTGTGAAAGAGGAACAGGACACAGTGGAGACAACACCGAGTACACCTGCACACACATTAATTGATTCACAGCAATAGCTTCAAAGCAAGTGTGAAGGTGAACAGCCTACCTCACAAAATCAATGTCAATGTACAACAAAAGATTTAAACTTCAATGGTGATCATTTTCTTTATAATGACAGATGATGACAATGCATTTCTAAAATTTACCATGACATAGACCTTAACCTCCCCTTATTATACTGCAACTACACTTCAAGCTGTGCGTGTGATACTAAAATGATCAAATCCAAAGGCTTCAATGATGTTGCAGATCAAGTCCTCTATTTGTCCCTTTGGCTCATTTCCCACAACTTTTGTATATACAGTACGTGCTTTTTAATTGCCTTTAATTAAGTACTGGCAATCGTTAATGCCTTCTTGCAATCTGGTGTTTTTCTCTGTGTCTTTATCAAATGCTATTATCACAGCACTTACAGTAAGAGCAGCTTCTGTTTTCAGCGACTACATACCACTGTCGCACAATTGTGGATCCCACAGAGGTGCTGTCACTGGCCTATGAAATCAGAAGGCAGGGATTATAGATAAGGTTTTAAAAAATGGTTGTATAATAAGATTAAAAATGGTACGGTTTGTTTCTGGATTTGGTTTGGTTCAGGTCATGTGTAAATCTGACTGTAACTACAGTGGAATCCTCAATAATGCACCAATACCTGTTCTATTCTTATCTACTGTACACAGTACAATTGGATGGATCCTTCCAAACCTGAGGCTGCTATCCATATTTTTTTTATTATAATATAAGATAATATGTTATATGTTTAATATATCCATCATGACAGTATAGTTTAATAATGTTAAAGACCCTGTAAATCCATGGTCCACCCACACCGGTGATTTCACTTACTCTGGCTAATTAGACCTCTTCTCAGGACTGTGTGGGCATATACAAACAGTGCTTGATTGACACCTTCCTCTCCCTCCTTGTTACATCTTCCTCTCTCTCCTGCTAAGGTGGGACAAATTACACAGTTAGCATTCTTATTGGTACATGGAATCCGGTGACTTCATGTAATTCCCACCGTACATCCTCCCACCTTCAACCTGAGCAGAGAGCTAATCAACCATAATAGAAAATACCTGAGTAGGTGTAAATCTGACACATTTACTTTAGTGAGAGCTGAACAACAACAGGATTGGTGTACAATAATTTAGCCATTTGAACAATTTACAATCAATAATTCTCAAAACCCCTAAATGTACGATTAACGAACTGAACAGATGTTGTAACAGCCACTGTCACAACATCTTATAAACTCTTTGTGACTGTGCTTCACAGATTTCGTTTGGTTTAAGTATCACACCATTTCATTTTGTATGGTTATTGTCAAATTTAGTTTGACAAAGAAAGACTGCTGACTTGGTATAAAAACATACCTGTACATGTAACTCTTTTACACGCTAGGATGCACAGTGTGTCTTGTAGTAACCTGCATAACAAAAACACTTGTAGTCAGAGCCCATTGCAGTCAACTTAGTAAACTAATTTTGTTTACCACTGCATAGCCTTCATATAAGTTGCACACTCAGTTCTGGCTGTGCTGCAGTTTGTACTTGAAAGTACAATAGTTTGGCCTGAAATACGATAATTCTGGAGTCTTTGTTCGATTTTGGTTTTTGGCACCCGTCAACAGTGTGAAGCAGCTTTAGAGCACAACACAATGACCTCGTACACCTCTGACTTAGAGGAACGACTGTAGACTTTGTGTCAGACAACACCGTTATGAAATATATTGTCTGTGACAGTCTTGCCAAAGTGTTCTCTCCACAGGTGGGCATTTTTTCACACACCAGCCCAGTGAGGGTGGTATGTGCTTTTGACCTTCGTCTTTCCAGCTCATGAACTCTGACAGGATGGGTTGGTGTTTCTCTCTGAAGTCCTTTTCAAAGCACAAATGAGAAAGAGAAACTGTAAACTCACTAAGGACTAAGAGGCTGCAGTGTTCTCTGATAACTCTAAACTGGCTTAAGATCAATAATGCACCCATAGCTACAGTATAGTGATGCAATGTACTGACAGGATGGACTGACTAATAGGGATAGACTGTGTTCACACTGACAGCAGATGTGAATGAGGCGATCTGCTCTGTGGGTCTGTTACCATCAGCATGTTCTCTGTGAATTTCAGTAAATGTCATCAAGAAGAGCAGGAATTTACTTTTTCATTTAGATTTTTAGAAGCAACAATGCAATTATTCAATCTTAATTGATATTGATCAACACTTACAAGGACTGCAGGACAAAAACATTAGTTTATAAGGTTTGTAAGTGGCCTTGCTGTTTTTAAAATGTAATTTCTCTTTGCCTTAGTCAAAACTTGTCATAGAAGTAGACAAAGTTCAAGCATGTACTGTAAGTATGCAAGTAGAGAGTATCACTGATAAATCGGCATATATGGCTGATAAATAACACGTGATTGCAGTACAAAGTACAGAACAGTACAAAGATATGTTTGAGGTAATTTAGAAGCAGTGTCCCCATAACATAGTCCACCAGAGAGAAGTGACAAGTTTATTTCATAGTACATATCTCAGTTGAAATTCTTTAATAAACAAATTTTAAGAAATCCATATCAAACTGGAGATAGTAAATGTATCTCGCAGTGTTGCCAATACATACTGTATAGTGAGTTTCAGACTGGACCGATTCTTGATGTACATTAATAAAAAAATAATATGTAGATGTGCATTTTATAGGATTTCACTAACATACTTTTGCCCAGGGCATCACCACGAGCACACTTCATGGTGTAGAGAGTGATAGAGGAGACAAGTGATGAGGATGAGGAATGAATTCCCAATCAGAGAGAACGTTCAGAGGAAACGTATAGAGGCGAGGATAGAAGTGAGGCAGAGGAGTGTGTTCAACCAGATAACAAAGCCAAGGAATAAATGTCCCAGCTCCCAAGTATGGATATTTACTGTAAACTGCACAATGATGTCATGTAAATGTATCTGTACGCTATTTACTTATGTGATATATTAACTTATATTAACTAATATTTACTTTACGGTCCAATATTGATCTTAGAAATAGCTTGTTATTAGCACAAGGTCCCCTTACTGGAATCTTTCTGGAGCTTTCAGCCACATCAGTGGATGGAGTTTACTCAGTTGTCATGGAGATGGCTCAGTTGTTATCATTACTTTTTTTTTTATCAAATTACCTTTACTTTGTATTTAAAGCTTTGTTGTTTACACAAATGATTATACAGATTGATTAGAGGTGAAACAGGCAACACCTGTTACATTTATTCTTTACAATTCAGCAGGCGTCCTTTAAGTCTGTCATCTTAACAACTACAGACACTCTCCTGCTCAGGCTTTAAGCATGTGTGTGGGCGATTGTGTGTGTTGGCTTCAGCATGCGTCTGCAGGGGGAGGGGTGGTGTGTGTGTGTGTGTGTGTGTGTGTGTGTGTGTGTGTGTGTGTCTAGCTAAGGAGGAAACTCAGGGAGACAGTTGCCACCACCATTTCAGCACCCAGCAGTAAAGTATTGATCTCTTGTTTCAGCAGCTCTCTCTTTTTCCACCTCTCTCTCATCACTCTTTCCATTCCTGTCTTTCATCCCTCTCTTCAGTCTCTCTCTTTTTCACAGTTTTCCACCATTTAATGGCCACTATGTTTAATTAAATGTTATTTTCTATTCCATTTTCTATTTCTATATATTTATTTTCTTCCCTAACCATCATGAAACCCAATCTAATGTCATTTTACTCCCCTTTCTTTCCCTCCTCTTCCTCTGTCTTTTTTCCTCTCCTTGTTGAGTTTCTCAAATTCTCCCCCATTCTAGCCTTACCCCTCCTCTCGTTGAGCAGTTTTTCCTCTCCTTGCATCCCTCTCTTCCTGACTCCTACAGATGTTAACCTTGTAGCGCAGTTTCCTCAGGTTGGAGAGACACACAGGGAGAGAAGAAACGATGCAGAGCTCAATACCTCCACCCCTAGGTGATGATGTGAACTTTTCTCTCGCAGCTTGACTGTAATAAAATCAAACCTTGATGATTCATGGATTTTTACAGCAGTGCTGTAGAGGGTTGTAAATCATTTTAAGATATCGTCCTCATAAACCTTGGCACAGAATCATCGTTCCCATGCAGACAGAGATGTATAGCATCGGGATGCTGCTTTCTCTGTTGTTCACCTGAATACTTTGAAGGGAACTTAAAAACCTTTTTATTCAAGCTATTATTTTCAATATATAGCTGCTATACAATGCTGTAACAATCAAAGTAGTTTTTTGTGATAGAAACAGACAGACAGATATATAGAGAGATAGACAGATAGATTTTATGCAAAGAGCTTAGAGGGACTAGAAAATCACAACTCAACATCTGTGAAATTAGCCACGTCTCAATGGAGTTTCTTGCTGTTAAGACAATAAATTATCTGTGATTCTCCACATGTGCAAGCATAATATTAATGAAAGTAATTACACTGAGACAAAACACAACAGCAACAACAACAAACAAGCCATGATAAATAAAAGCAGAACAAGGGAAAGTGATGTAGAACTTTTATTCCCTTAGCTAAGGCGCTTAGCTCTCCACGGTCTGATACACGCCATGATCTGTAACAGTTTTCTTAACAAGGGTCACTTTCAGGGTATGTGGCAATAACAGTTAGCAAAGTCTGTAATATAATTTTATATACACTGTTTCTTTTCTTTTTATATCACCTACCAAAAGGCCAAACAGGTTAGCGCACTACTTAGAATTTCAATCAAGAAAAAAGACCAAAATACATATTAGTCATCACAATTTAAATGCCTTTTACATTACAGTTTTGGATTGAGGAAGTAAACCACACACACACACACACACACAAGGGTAACAAGGAGGAGGAGAGGAAAAAAGGGGAGGCAAGAGGCAACGAAGGGAAGGGTTAGAAAGAGGGGAGGAAGGAGAGGTAATAATGGGAAGGGACAGAAGGAAGAGGAGAAGAAGAAAGAAGTAAAAGAGGAGAAGAGAAAGAAGAGAAGGAAGTAAAAGAGGAGAGACGTGTAGGGAAGAGGAGGAAAGGGGGGAGAGAGAGTGAAGAAGGGGGAATGAGGAAGAGAGAGGCGCTGTGTGAGGATGGAGAGAATGGTAGCTCATGGTAAGTAAGGTGTGTGTGTGGGTGTAGATGTGTGTGTGAGAGAGTTAAAAAGTGTGTGTTGTCAGTCTCATTGCCGTTTCTGCTCCTTCACTGTCAGCCTGCATCAGTTGAAACGCTGAAATTGGCTTTTTTTTCTTTCTTTTCCTTGGAACAACACACACATGCGCAGACAAGCACATGTGCTTGCTTGCAAACACACGCAAACTCCTCCCTACATGTTTCTCCCTGTAGGTGCAAGAAGAAAACAGAAGGACTAAACCAGACGTTCACACCTGCAAAGCCCGAAAATGCTGCAGCTCAACTCCAGCATTCATTCACTGATTGTTAGCATGATTGTTAATGCTGTTCAACTTCATTGGTAAATATTTTAAGAAACATACAGAAGATGATGGTTTCACTACTTGACCTTCTATTTTACAATAAAAAGGTACACTTTCTTATTGTTTAGATCAAATTTTGGGGAGACGTTCTTTCGCATAAGTGTACCTTTAACAATACTCATCAATCTGAACACCCACATAGTGGAGTCTGATTCTGCTGTTTATAAATTAACTTCCTGCACCTCCCAGGAACAGTTGCATAGCAGTATATAATTGAGGTATTACACTGTGTTTAATGTTGGAGCAAAGTTTCATTTTTTACAGCACATTTCTATGAATCTTTGCACAGTTTAGATTTTACTGTAATACGGGTTACGTAAATCCCAGTCGGTTTCATATTTAATGGGACACTTAAGTGAATGAAAGTTAACAACAAATGAAATTCCTCCAGATTTGAAGCAGTTAGCAATAACATCTCTACAATCAACTAACCCTTCATAAAGAGTCTACAAATATTCTCTGCTATGTCCCTGGTAGCTCTACTTCAAATAGCTAGCACACACACACACACACACACACACACACACACACACATAACCACAGATACATACACATGCAATCACAGATACACATTTGAATACAAAGGGATAAACAAACACGCACATAAAACACACACCTCTTCTGGCAGCAGATCAAGAGAAGAAAGCTTGTGTGTGTGAGTCTGTGTGTGTGTGTGTGTGTGTGTGTGTGTTCGTCTGTATTGCATCTGTGCTTGTGTAGTGAGTAAAAAGAACAGCTTCTTGGACAAATCCAGTCTAAATAATCATCCTATCCTGGCCGTCCAGATACCAACACTGCGTCCCATGTGGCTTCATTACTGTTGCTGCTAATTAAGCAGCTCCAAATAAACACCATCTTCTGCCTTCATTAACACAATCAACACATGCTTAAACTGGATGTATTTGTTGATGCTGACGTGGATAAGTATGGAAATCCATTATATGCTGTTAATAGTGTAGGAAATTAACACTATATAACATATTTACTATTCCATGCAGAGTTTATATTCCCAACTGTTTATATTTACCATACCATTTTTGCGTTCTTACCTCTTAGTAATCTATAGCAGCCTAATAAAGATGCCAGACTTTAATTTGTTGAATATGAATTAATTTATCATAAATTTTAGAAATATAGATTATATTTAGAGTAGCAGTACTTTACAATACCATTCATAATAATGAAACAGGCAACAGTGATGGACTTTGAACCCCTTTGAATGATACATTCATATTTGTCTGTGTCAAAAATGCTTGTCTGGGAAACATGGCTACTAATAGTGGATATCAATAGCAAGAATTATCTTTAACATAAGTTTAGAGTTGAAACCATTAACCAGTAAATTGATTAGCTTGATTGTTTTTCTAGGTATGGCATGTTACTACAATGAACACATGTCCACAGTTGTACTGTGTACACAAGTACTTGAACTGTGCCAACAATACTGACTCACATTGGAGGATAAAGCTATCCTATACCCATTTATTAACCTCACGACCACTAACTCACTGTATGGATAATGGGAGAGTCACAATATATCCACCTCCTCGACTGCATCAGTGGAGAACACTGGATGGTGGTGTGATTTATCAGCCGGCAAGAGGGCAGACAACAACTGAAGATCTACTTTAATTAATTTGAGTCTGCAGTGGAAAGCGTGTAATTACAAAAGAGCTGACAGTGGAGAAATCATTGAATTGAGGTGAATTACATCAGAATTGTTCGAGCAAAAATGCTTCCAAGTCTTTTAAGGACGAGACACACGCTTACGCTTAACACACATATTATACATGTCCTTCTGCATTCATACTCTGTGTCTGCACAGCAGTGTGTGTGTGCGTGTGTGAAATAATGAGCAGAAGATAAAACATAATTGTATGCTGAAATCTCAGTACTTCAATTTATTCCTCCATTACAGCTCAGAGTTCAACACGGTGCAGAGAGAGAAAAGCCTTTGATTATGAAGCTGTTAAAAACAAGAACACAATGTAAACAACAGCAGACCGCCAGACTGAACTTGTACGTTTTCTCTCATCAAAACAGAATTGATCCCAGATTTGCATACAAAGACATTTGGCTACAAAAAGCTTGGAATGTGCAAATGTTTGAGGCGTTTGTTTGAAGACTGCAGTGTTGCAGGTTTTTCACAGAGTTCTGCTTTCACAAAGTGTGAGGTTGATAATGTCAGAGGAGCTGCAGAGTCAGAGAAAAGCTGTGATAAAATGCTTCATAACCCCATGACTAAAGGACACCTCGCCTCTCTTCTTATAACCCTTCAAATCTCCATCTTTCCCATTTAAACAGTTTACCCTTGAGCACCCTTTAAGGTAAGAAAACAGTAGTATTGGTATCTTATTTTGAAGTCACAGGAGACCGGACCAGAGTGTGTTGGAGATAAAGGGGGAGACATTATCTATACTTGTACAAAGGTTGAAGTGAAAGCATTGCAGCCTCACATTTTGAGCTATTAGTTTTAAAGGGAGGAGGAAACTGCAAGATTTCAGGAAAAATAGAGGCTTCGGATAATCTGAGTTCTAATACCAATGTCACAAACTAACAAATTAGCCTCTTGTGTAGAATTGTGCAGCGTTAATGAGTGCTGATTTTTCAGTGACAAGTATATTGAGTTGACAAGTTGACTGGAGTGTTGTTTGTTCCCTCATAAAGTTGATATGTGGCTCTGGGGCAAAGGTTCAAAACTAGATGAAGGTCTTAAATTAAGTGATAGGTGTATACACTTATATTAACTCATTCAAATGTAACACTGTTTATTTTCATGTGTTTCATTTGTTTAAATGTCACCAGATAAAATTATGCTAGATATGGGATGTGAGCTAAAGTATATGCACATGACATTGACTTAAGTTGGTTTTCTCCCCCAAGCTTCCTGAAACTTCCTGAAACCTCAAAAGGATATCTTGACATTTGGAATTTCATCACCACACACATTGTGGAAAAAAAGTTTTTACAACTGCCTTGCTACAGTAGAAAATGTTCATTTACCTGCAGCTACCGGTAGCCTTATTTATTGTTTTTCATAAGGAACCCTAACAAGGTTATTCAGGATTCAGAATTAATTTATCAACTCACTCACTATATGATTATGTATATTTTTCAGACACACTCATTTTGTGAGCTTTTTCATAGAATTGAATGGGTGTGAATCAGCTGTGGGAGAACAGACAAAAAGAAACATATTCTGTGGTGATGCACACATGTGAAAAGTGTCACAATTAACAGCAATAGAATGGGAAATGTAAAAAAAATAAAAAAAATAAAATAAAATAAATAAACAGGTGCTTTTTGTTTGGAGTTTCATGTCTGGTTTGGAAGACGTTACGACATCATAATGTGACACCTAATTGAAAATTCATGAGTGTGAAATAACGAATGCAAAAAGGGTCACCTCCAACAGATCAGCATACTGCCATATTTCTGGGTTGTGTGTGTCTGTGTGAGTGTGTGTGAGTGAGAGAGAGAGAGAGAGAGAGAGAGGAATATCATTCACAATAGTAGAATGACTAATGCTGCCACACAGCACCAAGCTTTCTATAAAATTCAAATGACATCATTGCTCACATCAAAACACAGTGAATTATAAAGCAAATGTTAGTACACAGCTGTAAATGTATATTCTAGTAGACAAAATACAAATATGATCATTTTTGTTTAAAAAATAAGAGGGATAAATATTGCCTGAGGAAATAAGTGTGTAAGCAATATTTAATTTTTCCAAAATGTTTCATGATTTAGGCTTTTATATGGGTGCAGTTTTTCCCTTTGAAATATGTTGTAGGTGAATAGCTTTAAAGCAGCTATAATCAACATTTTCATATTCACAATGCATCACATGACGACTTGTATATGAAAGTGAACACCCACAGACAATTATCGCTGCAGTTCCCCTCAGCTCTGTGGAGCTTTATAGTGTCTTTCAGCTCATTGTTTTGGTTTTACAGCATGCAACTCTACTGTTTTGGGTCACTCTCACTGTTCTCGCCAGCTGTGTTTGCAGACGCAGGAGGGAGCTGTTTTCAGTCGACTGTACGCCTGCTCAGCACCAAACAGAAGACAGACAAAGTTAGCGACTAGTTGCGGAGTGGAGCATTTAGCGGCTAACGAGCCAGATATTTCCCTCGGGAGTTCGAGACTAAAAACAGAGCTAAAAGGTGAGTGAATACTTTCATTCATCAGCTAGACTCCAAATGAATGCTAATGTTGCACCATATCTGCTGGTTGTGTAAATAGGCAACGGGTTTGTCATAACTACTATATAATGTGATAGTAGAGTTGTATTTACAGCTAAATCTTTGGCTGATTAAAAAAAAACACCATGACCCTATCCTGATTCCCTCCCTTTGTATTGGACTTAAAAAATTTACACCAAAAAACATCCTCACCAAACCCTCTTGGTTTTTTTCTGCATGGTTCAGACAGCATGCAGGTTTGACGGTCTCTTCACTGAAACCAGATCTAATGAAATTCTTTTAGCCGGGGAGTCCAAACTCACCTATTTCACGGCAGGAAAAACACTGAGGCTACAAATGAAACAGATAAAGTGCTCCTCCATTCGGTCCCATACAAAATCATTTCCATTTTACATCACACTCATGTAGCGAGTGGTGAATGACATTTCCCCGGGCCAACTGTTAAGCATGGTCTGCTTCACATACACACACACACACACACATGCACAGATAAAATGCATGTGTATGAAAACAAACTGTCTTGTCCCTCTCAGCTCTTTCTCTCTGTCTAACTCCCACTTGTGCCCTTTAATAGTCTGAAGCAAGTCAAACTAGTTTAGGTGGCATTTGCTGCTTGCATGTGTCCAGTGCATATCACAGCAGAGCTAAACTGCTCTGATGGTAACCTTCTACAAGATATAATTATCTTGGATACAACACTGAATAAATACAACACTGAACGACAGAGGGTAAAGAGTGAGGGTTTTGACATCTGACAGGTTGTGATCCATACTCAAACTGACAACTTTGTCAACATGAAGCATGTGTTTACAGCCAATGAGACACAGGTATTTAACATCACAGGGCACGAAGGACAGTGAGAGCTCCAAGTCGGGATACATTTTCAGAGATCAGGCTGACCTTTTTCTAAAATTCTTACAATAGCGGTAGAGGCTGTAGCCAAGACCATGCTTCAGTGCAAGCATTTCATATGATGAAATGGAATTAAGTATTAATGAAAAAGTAAACATAGAGATGCAAAACTGCAGATCCAAATTCAATAAACACCAAAACTGCTGAAGCTGACTAGAAAGCAGAATGTCTATTGACTGGCTGTGAGGGTCTGATGCAAATAAGGGGAGTTGCGCTGAATAATCTGATGAACGAAAAATCTTATTTATAATATCAAACCTCTCAAAACTAGGCAAATACAGTACTTTCAATCATTTATAAACTGGTAAAAAGAAGTTATTTGATTAAGATGTAATTCCTTAACTCATTTTCAACAGGAAAAAAGAAAAAACAATTACACTTAAACACTTTAGGCAGACACTATAAATCCAGTCTGAAATCCATCAAATTACTCAGAGCCACAGCACTCTCCTGGTAGATGTAACAACATTCTCATGTTCCTACAATAATCATGTATACTAAAAAAAGAAAAAGAGAGAAAGCTAAGAAGAAGTTTTTAGTCACAGCAGAAGGATTTCCAGAGTGTGGTGTGATTCATTAAGGAAGGGAACCTACAGGGTTCTTTAAAGAAAAAGCTTTCACACATATCAGAAAACATGACGTTACTCTCTAGTTCTGACTATCCTGGGAAGGTTATTCCACCATTAGAAAGCTAAGAAAAGTAAAGGCCCTGTGGATGAGTGGAGCAACTTTTTCCCGCAAGGCAAGATGAGCTAAGAGTTAAGTAATACAGCATGCTGCATGGGCCAGAAAACTAGGATGGACCATGATCTGGATGTATGAGGGTATAGCTCTGCTAGCAGCTTGGTTGAGTTTTCAGTTTGATACAAGAAACTACATGCAGCAGATCTATTCCAGGGTCCTTGACAAGAGGAATTTTGGTATTATTCCTCCATCCACCATTTCCCCACTCTCCTCCTGATTCTAGTCATCTAACAGGAAGTCCGTCTCCCTCTCCCTCTCACCCTTTCCCTCCCTCACACACGTGGAGATGGATGGACAGTGTGTGCAGGAGTCCTTGGCTGAACTGCAGAAGTGCTGACGTGGCGCCAAGCCCTCTAACAGCGTAATGACTCCTCTATCTGTCTCTTCATGATGCACTCTCTCTCTCACACACACACACACACACACACACACACACTCATATACACACTCACAGGTGCATGTACAGATAGGTACTTGCTAAAGATAACACTTACTAATGTGAGGCTGAACATATACACAGAAAAGTGTACACTTGCATGCATTATATCTGCACACAGATTTATGTGCTCACACATGCAATTGCACATGAACAGGCACTAGTGCATGCACAAACACACACGGCTGCACATGCACATGTTAAGAGCAGAACACATACCTCTCTATCACTGTCTGTCTATCTAGTGACACCTTTATCACTCCATCCAGGCTCCTATATAATCAGCATCAGTCTCTATTGTCACAAACACACGCTCAGACCACACTCCTACCATGACCATCACACAGATGCACCCACACACACACACACTCAGGTCAGCTCAGTGATGTTGGAGTGTGTATTTCTCGTCTGCCTGTGTTAAAGTGAGTCATCTATCCTTCCACAGCTTCATTACAACCTGCAAGGGCAAACACTATCTCTCGCTCCCTATGCCTCTCCAGATGGAGGGAGAGAGAGATAGAGATATACAGTAGATAGAAAGTGAGATCTCGCCCCCCCCATCTTGCTCTTTCTCTCTTGTTCCCTCGTCTCTATATTTATCTTCAGTCTCTAGATCTATTGCCTTGCATCCATGTTTTCAATCACACAGTCTTTCTCTCTTCCTCTCCCACCTAGCCTTGAACGAGTGCCAGCATGGTTAAGCAGCTTGATGTAAGCATTTTAACCCACGGAAAGATGCAACAACATGAATGCAACAGAGTAGATAGATACACAGACAGATATGGCCAAAAGTATGTGGACACCCCAGTACAGATAACTGTTTGTTTGGGGCATTTTTAAAGGATTGGGCAAAGCTCCTCAGCTCCAATTAAAGGAAATCTTAATGCAACAACATACAATGATATTTTGGACCATAGTGTGCTTCCAACTTTCCAACAGATAGGGAAAAACCTTTTCCTGTTTCAACATGAGGGACTTTATTGTTGAAGAAGAACTTGACAGCCCTGCAAAGAGCTCTGCCACAGCCTCCCAGAGGAGTGGAGGCTGTTATAGACGCACATTAATGCCTGTGTTTTTGGAATAAGATGTTCAAAACGTCACATGCGGGTGTAATGTTCAGGCGACCACAAACCATATAGTGCATATAGACAGACAGAAAAAATGTATACATGCAAGGTAAAAAAAAGGAGGTATTAAATATGGAAAAGGTAATTTAAAGGTAATTTTTCTATAGCGAGAGACAGGAAGAAAGACAGAGACATATGAAAAGAGAAATTTGTCGTGTTCCTACCTACTTCTCGCAGCCCAGACAGAGAGCTCGTAGAAAGCTTCAGTTTTTGAGGCCCTACAGAAAGCATGAATAATGCATAGATAAAACCTCTTATTCTCTAAATTTTAAATGGCTAGCTGTTATCAAAAATAACTTGATCTGTGGTGCATTAGCAGACTCGCACGCAACAGAGTGGCTTCTAGAGTATACAATAGGAAAGAGAAGGCATTGGGCCCAAGTTAAACAACAGATTCATATTTCCAACTTTCTGAATTTGCCAATGTCCAGCCAATTTAACTGCTCATCAAAACATGAAAATTATATTATTGACACTTATTTATTTAGGAATACATTTCATAACAAGAATAAATGTTTTGACTTATCACCATGGGTGTGAAACAGATAATGTTTTCACAAAACACAGACTTTAGGTGTTTCAACTGGGACCCTCAAATAAGACGCTCACCAAAAGGTAGAAACAGGATTCAAGTCTTGGACTCCCTCTACTGGTTCGTAGAGCAGGCTGATAGAAAGGGCTCTGGAAGTTGTTGCACCGTCATGGCTGAGACGTCTCTTCAGTGGAATCATACTGCTCAGCCTCCCTGAGGAAGATTATAACAAGTTGTTAGAAAAGGCACCAGCCAAATGCTGAAACTCTGAATCTGAAGGAACTGATTTTGTCTCTTATAATCAAACAACAGACCAGCTTTAAATCCTTTTACAGTCACCACAAACAGGAGACCAAAAAGCAAGATGGCAACCAAAAGGGCAACTTGAGATGGAGCTTGATTTATTTTAATGGTTTGGGGAAAACACATAAGGAAATGTAGTTTAGCAAGGAGTTAAAGAGTTAAAACAATTAGTGATACGTTTCCTATTGATCCCTCCCCAAGGTCTCTTATCCCAACAACTGCAGACAGGCTCATTACTCTAAAAGACAACCTTATAGACAGTAAGGACTGATAAAGCTGGATCAATGCCACTGATCAGTTCCCACCACAGTATGGATAAGAACACAGAACTAGAATAGACAGAAAGGGCATTCTCATTAAATGAAAGCTTTCAAACAGTCTTTTGGCTGCTTTACACAAGGAGTAACTTATGGGGTGTGATGTAATTATCCCTTTTCCCACAGTCTAAGGGAGGAGAGTTGAAATCCCGATTCATTATAGCGAATTAATAATCCCTAAAATTGAACCGTTAAGGTACTTTGGCCATATAAGATATCTGCGGTCCACATTAGTCACAATAGTGGACCAGTTAGGCTGTAATGCTCGTTACTAATACACACCACAAAACTATGGATGGGTGAAAAATAGAAACTTTGCTTTTGTTAGATAGATCTGTGCCACTAGTGGAAGAAAACATGAAAAGTTCGGAGGGTGGAACCAGAGGAAAAGCCATGTTGTTTCCTAAATCAGAAGGAATTTACTTATTACTGTGGCCATTGCGTGACATCATACTTAGCTTGTCAGGCTCAGCTCTACATTGTCAGACTTAGCTCAGATTTAAGATGTCTGTAATTAGCTCATCATCCATCAGCCTCAGCTGTTTTTATGGTGCTTTTGAGAGGTTAGTTAATCATAACGCTTTAGATTACAGCCCGCAACATACAGTGTAATTACACCGGAGTTACAGTGTAATCTTTTGTACTTACAGTGTACCAGTACAGTACGTACCAAGTAGGTACAGGGGAACAGTTATAGAATAAGGGGGTAACAATACGAGATTTTACAAATAATTTATACTGTAGTTATTTTTTAATTATCGGGTATCTATTCTATTACAGAGTATTTATGACCTACTGAGTAACAATCTGGACGTTTGGGAGAAATTTAGAGAGAATGTATACTGTAGTTATTATACCCTGTAGTTACCCTATAACTAAATGTAACAAGAGGGAAATTAACAGTAGTGTAGTTACCCTGTATACAGGGTAACTACACTACAGGGTATGCTGGCTGTAATCCAAAGTGC
This sequence comes from Macquaria ambigua, assembly GCA_008360985.2. Taxonomy (NCBI): domain Eukaryota; kingdom Metazoa; phylum Chordata; class Actinopteri; order Centrarchiformes; family Percichthyidae; genus Macquaria; species Macquaria ambigua. The sequence continues at coordinate 127,557 of VMKM01001095.1, forward strand.
TGTTAGTTTTAGTTATAACTAAATGTAACAAGAGGGGAACTACCACAGCATGTCTAACTTACTCTGTAACTACAGAGAGCAATATGAGAAGAGTTGCCTCAAAACATAGAAGAATATTACATTATCGGCACACTTTACTGTCAGAAGAGTATATATTAATATTAACCATGGCCTATATGATTCATACCTGGTATTTTATCTTGCTATATTTGTATTTATTTCCTGGGATGAAAGGAGGCCGTGCACAGAGCTGAGAAAAGGTAAGCTTGCACCTTGAGGAGCTGTAATGTTGGTCGAACACAATTACCAGGGAGAAGACTTTCAACATTTCAATGACTTCAAACTTGTCAACACGTGGTTACACGAAACACAAGTGAGTGATATCTATGGTGGGTGAGTTCTGTCCGCCGATGGCAGACGGAACCACGAGGCCATAAATGAGCGTCCAGTAAGGAAGTTTGCTGGTGAGGTCAACGACAGCTGAGAAAGTCTTCAGAGGCCGATAGTATCCACGACAATACACTGTCCCTTTGTTGGACCTTTGTTCCGAAGTTAACGCACAGATGTGCCCCATAGTTATTTTAAGGACCCCAAAATTATAAAGGAACAATGAAGTCATCACTCTATCTTCCCTGAAACGTCCAGAATTTTGCTCAGTTTTATGGTCATACTGTACCCTGTAATAATAGAATAGGTACCCAGTAGTTAAATAATAACTACAGTATACATTCTCTCTAAATTTCTCCCAAACGTCCAGATTGTTACTCAGTAGGTCATAAATACTTTGTAATAACAGAATAGATACCTGGTAGTTAAAAAATAACTACAGTATAAATTATTTGTAAATTCCCGAATTGTTACCCCCTTATTCTATAACTGTTCCCCTGTACCTACTTGGTACGTACTGTACTGGTACACTGTAAGTACAAAAGATTACACTGTAACTCCAGTGTTGTGATATCCACTTACTTTCCACTTACTGAGCCAAAAAAGGCCACTGGCCCAAACAAACTAAAGGCACATGTCATTAAAGACAGTGATCCCCCAATAAAAAGAAGTCTTTACAAGGTTATTCCAGTACTTGTTCAACACATGCATGGATCAATCATTAAGCCTGTATCCAAAAAGCCAAGTGCAAGTATGCAGAATGACTTTCAACCAGTGTAGCTACCACCTCCATTGTAAAACCACGGAGAGAGTTCTAGCTAGTCATCAAAACTTCCTCTGTGGTCAGGCACTTAAACCCACTTCAATTTGCTTACAAAAGTCATAGAGGTACAGATGGTGCACTGCAAACCATGTTTAACATGATGACTAAACATCTTATGCGTCCTACGGGAGATACTGTTTTATTTGCAGAGTTTTATTTGTGGATTTTTGTTAAGCTTTTATTTCTTTGAAGACACATGTCTGATAACTGAGCAAACTCCATGATGATCATGATATGATCGAAATACTAAATGATTTGAGGTGATAGTTTTGTCAGCTATTCTATTCTAGTCCATTCATCATGCATCAGATGCAGTGTCTGATGAGATGGCAAGGGTTCAAAACAAAAGTCCTATTCTATTTTACTCTATTCTCGCTGGGGGAGCCCAGGCTTGCAGGCACCTAGTTCCTCATATCTCTTCTTTGAATGACTCACTTGTCGGTTACAGTGTGTAACAGTCTGACAAAGTTACAGTACCAGGCTACTGCCACTTCATGTGGCGTCATAAATACACTCCTACTTTCCATGCAAACTGTACGGAAATCTGAACTTCAGGCGGATCGTTTAGCAACCCGGGCACTCCCTCTGTTCTTCGGCTACACTTACTACGCTAGTAGCAACAGACATGCTACTATGAGAATCAAACTGTGGAAGTGAACTTTAAGTAGCTTTATAGTTATTTTTTTCTCTGTCAGCATGGGTGACTCGGACGCGACCGGGGCCTCAAAGTTACCTCGCAGGAGAAGGGCGACTTTCACGGCGGGGAGAGGTGCGAGTCTGCTGCCGATGAACGGGAGGTCTGCAGCGGTGTGTCAGAGCTCAGTGACCGCTGACAGTAGCAGAGACAATGGCCAGGGAAAACGTGACGGTTCACTGGATACAGTCCGGTCTAAATCAAAGAGTGAGAAAAAGAAACGCAGGAATGACATAAGTGACAGACTGGGGTGAGTTTCAACACATAACTATCAAACTGTTGTTCCGTTTGAGGAAAGTTTAGAGGCGTTTGTTTTGTCATCTACGCTTCAAAAGGCCAACGGCTAATTTGCATTTATTTTAAGCTAGTTTTATTACCGTTATGTTCAGTTGGTGTCGGGATAAAGTTAGCTAGTTTGAATGTGCAGCAGTCAGAGAGGGGTTAACGGCTAGTCAGTGTCAGTCACAGCAAGAGTCGTTTAGGGTCGTGCTGAACAAGCCCTGTTGGTTTTGTTTCTGTTGTTGCCCATTCATTCACACTCTGATTACCACTTTTTTTGAGCTGCTTAGCCGAGAAACAAAAACTTTAGCCCCTACCCAGCATAGTTCCATAGACCAGGAATATGTGCGTCTGTGACCGCTAAAATGCTCCCCGTGGGCTGTTTCATTGATCATTGGGCGTATCTCCATGAACAAGGGTGAATTGTCACCTTAATTAGGTCACTTATATAATATCAAAGTATATTGTGAACTGATTAAGCACTGCTTGGTATTTAGTGTACAAAAAAATACTATCAGCTATCAGACTTCACTGCTGTGTACCAAAATGAAGTAATAAAAGAGGCATCAATTGAACCACACCTTTGGAAAATTAGACCAATTTCACCTTTAGTTTTCTGAGCTGCTGCCACATTATTTTTATTATTGAGTGTAGTCTACTGTTTTTGCTGGGATTATCTTCTCTCTTACTTATAACTTAAAATGCAAACAAATCTGTAGGTCAGTGTGTAGGTTCCTAACAAAAACAAGTTTCTTTTTCCTAATATTCATCATTTGATGTGCGATCGATACAATGCTAGAGTCAAATGAAAATAAATGTATCTTAAGGTCATGATATTCTTGATTGTTCCACCCATTTATCCATCACATTTTCTGTAGCTGTCATAAGACACAGGAGTCCCTGCTAAGTTCAGCCAGTGGTTACAATAACTACAGAGGAATCCTCAACTGGTGTGTGGTCATGCTGGTAAGACAAAAGTTTGCACACACACACACACACACACACACACACACACACACGAAACAGACAACACCAAGGCCATTTTTGACCACTACTTTTCGAAAACATTCTGCAAATTTAATTAAAAAAAAAAAAGGTGTTGCGTTGTAGTGTAAACAGGTAAAATTAGCATTTTTTCAGCAACTGCTGACATACTGTATGTAGGATGGTGACAAATCTTTCAGAAACTTGGATAATGTGCTTCCAGTTGGTTTGCAGTGTTAGGAAACCATATTTCTGTTACCTCTGACTTTGTGATTGTTTGTCTTACGTTTCAGTATAACTCACCACACAGTACCTGTGTTGTCACTGGCTGTTGTCAGATGACTGTATGAGTATGAAATAGTGATTTCATTAATGCAGCAGTGAAGGCATTATGGTTAGCCTTGTTCAGCAGGCAGCATTTAAACACAAGTCTGTAATGACTAAGAGAGACAGGGAACAGAACAAAGATCTATCCTGTTTAAACCAAACAAAGTATCAAGCCACTTGTTGAAAGTGTCTGTCTGTCCTTCAGCACTCCACACCAGCTGGTGGCAGTAATGCACCCCGTGCTGGCCAACTAATAAAGGGGAAAAACTGATTTTTGTGTTTTTCCATGGTTAATCTATTGGCAAAGGATTTTAGTATGCGTATCTAATTTTAAAATAATGATCTGAATAGAAATGCTAGTGTGAATGGCAAATGTTTGACAAGTTAACACCATTTTCTTATCCATCTATCTGATCTAAAGTGAGATAATGTCATCTGCGCCTTCCTGTGTCCTGGTGCCTTTTTGTGTCATACATTTTACAGTTTCTTTGTCTTTAGTTTTTGCATAGTATAGTACATTAATACATTAAGCATAATAAGTGAAAGCAAAATATCAGTGAATGTGCACCGATGTGAAGTAGCATTGTTGTAATTCAGTTAATATCCAGTTTGGGCTCATCAATTCTTGCACTATAGAACAGAAGGAGAAAGTGAATACCAAGCAGATAATCCACTGGCACAGATTGATACAATCGGATAAATAAAAATGACATAAATTAAAAAAGAATGACTCCAAATTGTTCTATGAATACCCGCTTGTTTTTAAACAGACTCACTGTGTCATTTGACAAATCTGGTTTCCTGCCAGCTTAACCACACTGCAAAAAAAGTCTTACAGAGGGGCTGTATTTGACATAAAGACGTGTCGACCAGGCTCTACAGTGCGAGTATTTCACTTGCATTTGCCCCTGAAAATAGATATGTGCGAACCGGAAAAATAATTTACAAGCACAGTGTGTGAGTAAAGTTGAAAACCAACCGTGTCAGTTCTGCCACGTAATGCATAATTTTCTGCCACCTACTGGCTAGTGCAAGATGTGTAACTCTGAAACAAAAACTAAATATTTATGTGTACTATTACTGTAAACAAAATGTTAAATTAACACGACCAAACTCTACGCGTTAACGCATTTTCTGCCACCTACTGGCGAGTGCATGATATGTAACTCTGAAACAAAGAACTAAATATTTATGTGTAGTATTACTGTAAACAACATGCTCAATTAACACAACCAAACGCGACAGAAAATGACGCCATCTACTGGCGAGTGCAAGATGTGTAACTGAAGTTATTCAAGTTATTCAAGTTTGTTCATTTGTCGTCGTTTTGTTCCTTTGAGAAATCACATCATAACCCTTTCGTTGTTAAATGTGAATTTTCTCAAAATATAAAAAAGATATGCAAGTACAATAAAATGATTCTATATGATTAACAAGTTTAGTTCAAGGAGAAAAGGAGAAAAGAGAAGGCTAGCGAAGCCTTCTGTTAATCCAGGCTTTGAACACATATTGTTGTGTTCATCGCAGGAGGTTTTCCTTCATTCCCACTGAGCTTCTGTCCCATCCCCAGGCGTAGAGCCTTTGTGCTGGGTAATGAGATATTACAGTCCATTTAGAAAGAGGAAGAGCGAGGAGGAGAGATTAAAAAAAAGAATGCGGGGAGGAGGAGGAGAAATAGGTTGAGGAGAGGGAAGAGATGAGATATAGGGAGAGATAGGAAAGCAACAGAAGGAGAGAAGTGATATGGAGGGATGCATTTATGTGATTAAATGCATAGAAATGACAATATGAACAAATGAAAGAAACATACATATAGAGAAACTAAGAAACAAACAGAAATACTTACATGAGACAGTCAGCTGAATATCTTTAACTCTTACTTTGTGTTACAGGTGCTGAGTAATGCTCGCCTCTTCTTAGAAAACCTGTTAAGGTGAGTAAGGAATCTTTTTTTTTATTCCTGTCATTTTCGCATTACCAATAAATTATTACTTGTTATTTCAAGAGGCTTCCTGTATGCTTGTACCCAGTATGTCATTCTTAAACAGAGATTCCAATGATGTTAATGATGAAAGGTATCAAACAGAGGTACCAGGTTCTCAGGAATTTCACAATCTTCTTCCCAGTCTTACACAGTTCTTTTACTAATCCTTAATCTCTTTTCTGCTCTATTTTGATAATAGATCTTTTTCATCGCAGACATTTTGACATCTCGCGCAGAAGAAGCACAGGTGTACAACAATAAGGACTGCTATAGTGTACTGGGACTCTTAATGTAACAGAGCCAGCATTAATGTTATTAGTCACACTTGTGCTTTTCCTGCTATGACAAGTCGAAATGTCTGCTGTAAAAAAAAATGTCTATAAAACATAAAATGAAACCAGTACTGAGGTCAGTTGTAAACAATTCACTTACACTTAAATCATCCATTTCTCTCGTGTAGTAAATATGCGTGTAGTTGTTTAACATTTGGATTTAGAAGAAAAGTGACTTCATTAGTTGGCTTTAAAATCAATTTCTGTATTCCAGCCATTTACACATGTCTTAATTTAGATTTGCCTTTTTTAATTTTCCATTTCCTTTGTTTGTTTTTCAGGTACGGCATTCTGGTGGACCCTATCCAGGTGATTTCCTTGTTTCTGAATGATCCCTACAGCTGGCCAGCAGCATGCCTGGTGATTGGTAGGTAAACTTCTGTCCAATAAGTCACCTGCTAGGAGAGTACCAACACAATCACAGACAGTCACATAATTAAACAGCATAATTCTTGTGACCAAGATAAAAACTGTTGAATATTAGGAACATTTTCTTAATTTATCATTTTAGTAAGGGTAGAAAATCACATTGTCACGTTTGTTAAAATGAGCTTGAAAAGAAACCACCTCTTTAAAAATGGGATGAAAAACTAGAATCACTCTTAACCACCAAAGCCTAAAACATGATATGGGACACCTGAGGTTCACTTTCAGCTTAATGTAATGTATAGATAGTATATCTACTAATAAACTTTAATATGGCCATGTCCTTAAAATATACCATTGAGCCAGTTCAAGTGATGTACAAGCAGTCTAGCAATAACACTTCAAAAACATGTAGAAACCCAACTTAGTATAAAAGTATAAAATGGTTTTTTTTTCTGAAAAGAACATTTAGATAATTGGGTAAAGTAACACTGAACATGTTTCAAGTTTATTCCTTAAATAGGTGGTGTGATCTGCCTTGTTTCAAGCCACGCCTTGTTTTAAGACACACACACACAGGCACATGCTATATTCAAAGTTTTTTCAATATTTATTTTTATGGTATATCGCAGTGAAAGTCTGCAGTGGTGCAGCTCTCAGTGTCTCTAGAGGGACAATCACCTGCCCTATATACTGCACACTGGTACTGTGCTGCAGAAAGAGGAAGAGAGTGAGAGAAATGGGGAGCAAGAGAGGAGAGAGAGATGAGTGGGGGGAGCGGAGAGAGGGCTGATGTAAAGTGCTGCATCGACGCAGGGCAAGAGAAGGCGGAGGGAGGAAGAGATGGATGGAGTTAAGGTAAATGACTGCACTGACGATGGTTAAGAGACAGGTAAGAATAGGAGTCTGTTTACAGTAGCATGGACAGTAAAGCAGCTCATTCCCAAAGGGCATTCAGTACTTCTAGAGTCACTGCAGCAACTTACACACACTCCCACACACAAATACCCCAGCACAGAGTAAATGAGAGGTTTATGGTAGCCTACCAGCAAAATGCGTAAAGTTTGGAAAACCTCCCTAGAAAGATTTACATTTGGGCAACTGGCCTGTGAGTAACCAAAATAAAATGAAATTTACACTAGCGTAAGGTATTTGACTACGTTACAAGTCTGTTGCCTCCAAAGTATCCCCCAAAAAGCTGCTCTGTAGATAGGCCTACCTGATGAAAGGTGTATGTGTGTGCTAAAGGGTGCTGTTTGATGCACATGTGGGCTCAGTAGTTGTTGTTTGTCACAGATGCTCAACAGGCCTGTTTTCAAAAGAGAAAAAAAAGAACATTAGCAGTAGCATGTTATGCATTTTCTGAGGTCTCTGCTCTTCGGATTGGATAGAATCTTGATGTGTGATCAAGAACAGAAAATATATATAAAATAAACAGTCAGAATCTTATTTTGGTCAAATGTCATACACAGCCCTGTTAAAGAAGAAATAGAGGGCTTTACTTAACTTTTGGATCTTTTTTTCAGTGGAGCAAATTATGTTGAAAATGAATGAAATTCTAGCAAATCCTTTTATGATACTGTAATTTGCATAGTCTCTGAAAACGTGCATTGTCTCTGTGTTAAAAGCCACCTGGTTAAAAGAATTCCTGAGAGGAAATTACAGATAGTTGGTCTCCTGGCTATATGTGATTTTTGTTTACTTTGTAGAGGTGCTTTCAGGGGTAAAATAAAATGTGACATTTGCCTAAATACAGAATCTCATGTTACTATAATGACCATCTTTGCAGAAACCTGGTGACGTGATGCCTACTTTATCTAACTAACAAATTATGACAGGTTGAATACTATTGTTTTCACTTGTGCATCATTCGCTTGCTTTATGGACAAATCTGGTCACATTGTCTCATGAAAAAGAGTTTTGCCTGTAAGGAATTTGTTCCTTCCTCTTGTCTCTTCATAGTACTAAGGTTACCATGAAGTCAAAAACAAGTATGTGACTGAACCAGTAAGCAAATTGATTTGGAATGGCAATGCTGATGGGTAGTTGCATTGATGACAGGATGATAAGACCCAGTAATCAAACTGTCTGACAGTTAACACATCTGTTCGCTCTAGATTAGATGGACTGACATGCAAATGCACTGATTAGGGTCTTAAAATGGAACAATTGCTGCAATTATCTGCCATTAGTGTGGCTCAGCCTAGTCTAGTCAGGGTAATGAGCAATCTACATACCAGTGGTTTCCTTAAATTCATTCAGCAGCGAGTTACCCTGCAGTTTAAACTGACACTGCTACAAGACAAAAAGGAAAAATCTTCATAAAATGTATCCTAATTAAAGGCTTAGTGGCAACAACTGATGCATAATAAAGTATACATTAAAGAAAATACTGGGCGCCAAAATCTATTTTTGGCTCAAATATGTCCGAATATTACCCTTGTTTTTCTAAAATGTGGATATTGTACCTGTTTAATACAAAGCAAGTTACCTTTTATTTTCCTTTCCTAAATATAAAGCAATGTGCAGGTAACCGAAATTAGCAACAATAGAATATAACTTGTGTGTGTGCGTGTGTGCATGTGCAGGCACACCCACACACTTGCTTTGTCACAAGTGTCACAGTTGGTGTGTGCTGTGCGACACATATGCTCTGTTAGTGCCGGCTCATTTCTTTCATCAGGTGTTGCTGTTTAATCATGTGAGAGTCTGTGTCTGTGTGTGTGACTGTGTGTCTGTGTGTCTGTGTGTGTGTGTGTGTGTGTGTGTGTGTGTGTGTGTGTGGGTGTTTCAGCTGAAAAGCTTTATTCACTTAAATACTCAACTTGAGACCAAACCAGGGCCAACATTAGACTTGAAACCATCATATCTTAACCAGTACTGCTTTGCATGACTAAAAAAGTAGAATCCTGTTGATGCAACATTTCTTTTTTCCTGATTTGCTCAGTAAAAATTCAGCCTGTTTCTATATTCATATCAAAAGCTTGTCCATCCAGTTTGGTAAGATTTGTGTTTTCACTTCACTTGAATGATTGTGTTCCTTTATATGTTTACTTTAAGTCTCACACTAATGAAGCCTTTCAGAACTAAATGGATATTGACAAAATAATCTGCTTGAAATGAGGAGAAGACATTGGCAGTTTGGAGAAACAAGGTCTTCACCAAACAGCAACAATGTACAACACATTATAGTAATTACAGTTTCCTCAGGAACTTGATAGTTAAACTAATTTGTCTCTATATGTCCCCTGTCTCAACTCTCACATTTTGTACCAGCAATTTAACCTATCAGTGTTTTCTTTTAATTTCATTATTTAGAGAATGCCCATCTTACATTTAAGCCACAACTAAAGACTTATGAAGGCTTAAAAAGAAATATTTTCTTTTTTTGAGATTCATATTCATACTCAGAAGTGTAAGGGAAGTCTGTAAGGAAAAATGTAATATGGACTGTTTTAGAGGAACTGACATAAATCTCTCATTGTGTTTTGACAGTGTCCAACGTGTTCATTCTGGTGGCTCTCTACGCAGAAAGGCAGCTGTCGAAGGTGAGTGGAGAAAGCCTGCCTGCACTCAAACATCAGAGCACTGTGGGTTTCAACTGAACTGTTGAATTCGGAGCACTTCCACAACTCCCAGGAGGGATTATTTTTCTAAAACTGTTCTCTGAAACTGACTGACTAGCTGACCCTCCCCAATTGCATCTGCAAGTGTTAAATGCTAAAACGAGAAATTAGTTTCACCATCTGCATTCAGGGCATATTCAGTCTGTTTGGCATGAATATGGAACATCATGAGCTTTTTAAAACTTTAATAGGCCACCATAACTTAAAATATGGTTCAACAACAAATGACTGAAGTTAAAAATCTGCAGTCAAAATAACGGCAGTTAGTCGGATGACGGTGGTTTAAAATAGGACAATTCCTATTTTTAAGATTTAATATAAATATTATTTCTGTCCCTCTCTGCCTCTTTCTTTCTGCCCAGGGTTCATTCAGCGAACTTGTGGGATTTCTGGTCCATTGCATTAACATGGCAATCGTGCTAACATTCCCCGCTGCAGTGGTCCTATTGGTTCCCTCCATGACCCCAGGTAAAATGTCTTTTTACTGTTATTAAAATACCATCTCTGCAGCCCCGCTACTACCTACTGTACTGTACATAACAGAGACAAATAGCTGACTAATATAGCAGCATCTATTATGCAGCCAAACCATTATCCATTCACTGGTAGTTTACAATGTAGCCATGTGTATAAAACAGAAAATAATGTAATTGTAATAAAGATTAAGAGGACATTCATATCCTTACCCTTCAGAGAAACAGTCGACCAGTTTTGATAGTGCAGTAAAAGACATCTCTTATACAGAGTCATAATTGGAGTCGGTTAGTGGTAATGGACCAGTTGGTCATGACTGGATTATTTCCAGCTGGCTCTGAGAAGAGGAGAGAAGAGGAGAAGGGAGGAGAGGAGAGGAAAAGACAGGACAGGAGAGGAGAAATGCCAAAGTAGGTGTGGTTTGCAGTACAGGGTCATCCAAGGGTCACCTTCTTCTGTCTTCATCAGGCTGCCTGACAGAAACCATGGCCTCCCTCCCCAAACAATACAATTCAGCCATGATAAATTAGCAATTCTTAACACGACATGCTACACCAGCGCACTATATTCCTTGGAGTGATTCATTCAAAACATTATAGATCCACTTCTGCTGGATGTGCATTGGTTATATTTGAAAAAATACAGATGTTCCCATCCACTAAAATGTTACCCTTTGTTTGGTAGGCAAATTATTTGACGAGAAATTTTTGATTTTAGAGTAACAAAATGTGTAAGAAAAAGTGCATACTTCTTGTGTACAGTTATCCAACTTTCACTATTCCCCCCAGGACGACTTTCCGCATTGTGGTAAAAGTAAAATGTAGGACCTCTATCAGGGATACATATTTTGAACTTGAACACGTAATGAACACTGCCAAGGTCACATTTGTCGCTTAACCCACAAACGTTCCACAGTAGGAGTGTTTCACGCCATTAACATAATATATTTAGCTCAGATTTTTGGCATAGTCTCAGTCCGTTATTCTTCAAGCTTTAGTCGGGACACCTCTAACTTCACCGTGTTCATGAGACAGACAGATAGTGTAATTTGGCACACATTTCAATGTTAATTTGGTCCTAGAAAATCCTTGTTTTAATTCTTTGCTCCTCTCCTATTTTGGTATATTCTCCTCTCCTCTCCTCTCCTCTCATCTGTTCTCTCACTGGGAGGTGAAGGAGTAAAGGAGTCAGTCCATCTGTCTGTCTGTTCTCCTCTCTGCGCTGCTGTTCACACAGGAAGGGCAATAACAGAGGGCAGGTGTGTGTGTATGTACAGATATGTGTGTGTGTGTGTGTGAGGAGAGCTATTGCATTTACTGGAATCCATTTATGCAACCCGTATTCAGCCATTGTACATGAAGCAGAGTGCAAGGATCTGATATCGAGCCTCATTTCAAATTGTATTCCATTTCTTTTGAGGAATATTGTAGTGATGAGAAACTGTTCTCTTCTGTCTACTGTCACTATTTTATTATTCCCACTGCTTTTGATGTCCTTTAGTTTATTTAATACAAATATCATATAAAATCTTATGATGTTAATGATCTTGGTGAGATTTTGTTGCACAAAATAGTAGGTGTAAAACACACTGTAACACTCTGCTTATGTAACCAGTATTCAGCCATACATTAAACAGTTTGTTGAACTTGGTTTATTGAAATTTCCTGTCTTGATCATAAAAACCTAAAGCTTACTGATGTTCCTGATGAAACAATTAAAAAAGAGCAACAAGTTAAATGTGAGGGATATGGACTCCACAGGAAGACAAACACTTTTTTTTCAGCTTTTTTGGATGCAGGTACTCAAATAGCTCTCAGTGTAACAATGAGAAAAAGTAGAAATCCTCTGCAGGTGCTGCCGGTCTAACACAACGTCCTTTTAGATTTCTAAGTTCACATCTCAGATCCAAATTGAGATAATTATCCACATTGCACAGGCTTGAAAACAAGGTGTGTCAAATTGGCATCTGAGGTACGTACAGCAGGTATCATGTTACCCGACTGAGCTGAGCCAGGCATTTCTGGCAGTGGAACGAGTTAGAACTTTTTACCCTGATCAACCTGTATGTGATCAACGCACTCCCCAAAGACAAGAGAGGCGTCTTACTACAAAAAAAAATGAAGCTTGTCGAATTTAATCTGTGTATCATTGTGCTCCCAGTCTTTCCCATTCTAGAGTCTGCTGACAGAAAAACCCACATAGTGTAGTCAACCTAGCTGAGAATTTAAAGTGGATGGTTGTGAGTTCACACACACATTCTTGATTTTGGTGGGAAATTGTGAGTGGGTGATGACTGGCTACTGTGGTATGTTTTTCCACTTAAACCCCGCCTCTCTGTGTCTCTATGATGGCTATCTACAGTAGCTGCCTTGGAGCCAATCTAGTTGTCTAGAAGCCACATAGAGCCAGAGAGACAGATGGTTAATGGATAGGATCTGCTGTGGTTTGATGCCAGGTGTGCTGACCTCCACCTCACCCTGTTGGCACAACAGACATATATGTGCTTGTTGGCGTGTGTCTTCCTCTCTGTTCAGCATGATCCTTTTCTATCAAGCATATGGTGACCATTGATAAAGCCCTGGTAGGCAAACTGCTCAGTGGCCTGTGTGTGTTTATGAGCACACACCAAAAGATTTCAAAATAAATGTATAAATCTAACAACAAATCATTTTTTTATATTGACTCAAAGAGCAACACTGACACAGTTTTATGAGTACACACACACACAACCACACTGGTAAACATGGTGACTATACTGTATAATTATGTCCTTGGCATAGTTAGACTGCTTTCATACTTTGAGTTGAGATGATTTATTTTACTGGGCTTGTTTTGCTGTTTGTTCAAGATCAAATGACGACCTCTCTTTCTCTCTTTTCCTTCCGTTTTCACTCTCCAAATCCTCCCTTCTCTCTCTTTCGCTTTCCATTCTGTCCCATCCCTTCTTCCTCCCTATTTTCTATCTTCTACTGGCTTTCCCTCATTTCTTCTTCTCATCTCTGCTTCTCATCTTCCCATACTTCTAGGCAGTTGGTTACATGTTCTCACACAACAGCATCATCCACATCACAGTGTAAACTATCATCTCTTTGTCTCTCTCTCTCTCTTGCTGTCAGTTGGAGGTGCGTTCGTTCTTGGTACTTACACCATCCTCTTCCTAAAGCTGTACTCCTATAAGGACGTCAACATGTGGTGCAGAGAGCTGAGCGCTGTCAAGGCCAAGAAGCTGGCCAGGTCGCTGTCTTGTAAGTCACAAACACACGTGCACACACATATTTTGGCAAGGGAGGGTTTGCATACTAAAGTTGAGACCTAATTGAGAATGGATTCTTTCCTAATTTTAAGGGCTATCTGTGTATGTTTTAAATGTCTTTGTAGTTCTTACCCAAGATGATCTTTCAGTCCCTTGCTCATGCTGTTACAGTGACATCTAATGGCAGATACTTGATACTGCAGCTCATTAATAAAATGAACAGTTCAGCATTTCGAGAACTGTCATAGTACTGTGTGGACATTTCAAATATGTCACAGAAATTGTTGTATATCAACATCCACACTTGATTATCTTTATTTTTTCTGTACTTGTGTGTATAACTCATAAGATACAGTGTTACCTCACATATGCTTTGCAATGTCATGATATTGGGCGTGTGTGTTTGTGTATTAATTCTGCTCACAGGTCCCTCAGCACAGCACTTAAATGGAGGTGACCGTAAGGTGTGTTACCCTGGCAACCTCACCATCAGAGGTACTCAAATACATCTTTCTAGTGTTTCTATGAAACTGAATTGATCATGCTTCTATCATGTACCACTGCCTCTAATTTTGTCACATACTGTATTTTAACTAACTGTCACACTGACCTCCTCCTCATCTCTGTAGACATGTACTACTTTGTCTTCGCTCCGACTCTGTGCTACGAGCTCAACTTCCCTCGCTCTCCCAAGATTCGCATGAGTTTCCTGCTGAGGAGGCTGTTTGAGATGGTGAGGGCATATCTCACGTCAGCATCAGCCAGAAAAAAATCACCTTTACTGTAGCTGTATGTTCAAGTCAAAAAGGGGCCCCTTTTCCTGATAATGATCGATCTAAGTGCTTAGCATTTTAGTGTGAATGCTCTCACATTTTTATAAGCATCTCCCTAAAAAGTACTTAAGAGCAAGTACACCTGCACAGCTGGTAAGAGCTTAATGTTTGCTTTACAAGCTGTTGAAGGGGATGTAAGGAGTCATTTTGCTAATTTAAGGGAAAACATTGGGTGTTATTTTTGTAGTTTTAGCCATCATTGTTAGCAGTATTTTACACATCAAGTTAAAAGCTGATATCTGGGGACGTAGTGACAACAGAGTTCGACATGGTAAGGAACATGAGCAGTCAGACAATCACACATGCGAGCCATCTCTGTTCTAAACAGTTTGTGTGTTTCCGGTAATGATACATAACTTAAATAAGTTCTTTAAAAAGTTCAGAAAGCTTCACTGTTTGTCTCTGTCGGTCTTTGGTGAAATCATGTCACTCACTCTTTTGATGTGTGTCTTCGTCCCCAGCTGTTCTTCACCCAGATGTTAGTTGGCCTCACTCAACAGGTAGGGTCTTATAATGTAAACCAAAACTGATGTGTTGCTTTATTTGTCTGTCCATTCACATCTTAATAACCATATGAGGTCTTGGTCATTTTTAAACATGAAGCCAATATGTAAAATTCACGTCTGAAACGGCTCAACACTGCTTTTTACTTTCTTTCTATCAGTGGATGATTCCCATCATTCAAAGCTCCATGAAACCACTAGAGGTGAGGAAGACAGAATGACAGTGAAGCTTATACGGCACAACGTGGTGTCATGCATCGTTTGTTAATCTATGGGTCTTTCCTCTGCTCTGTAGGACATGGATCTGTCCAGGATGACTGAGAGACTTCTAAGATTAGCTGTGAGTAAAAACAACATACGTACACAGAAAGAACCTTTTACTGATGTTGTTTGTTTTCATGCTTGCTGTGAGCTGATGACCAGCACACAGGATGAAATAACACACAAGAGCATTACAAACCCGTCTCCAGGTTCCTAATCACCTGCTGTGGCTGATGTTTTTCTACTGGTTCTTCCACTCGACTATGAACTTCACTGCTGAGCTGCTGTGCTTTGGAGACAGACAGTTCTACAAGGACTGGTGGTACGTTTCTGTGTGTGTTTGTGTCTGTGTCTGCTTATGGATTTTATGAGGTGTGGTGGATTGTGCTGAAGGAGTGACTGGGTCTGTACAGTTCAGAGTTGTTGATATTAGTAAATCAATTTCATCACTTAATGTACTGTAGGGTAATTACTATTATATCCTCTCTTCCTGCATGACAGTAAAGATTTTAGACTTTTCATGTTCATTAATATTGATCAAACTGCCTTAGAGCCATTATTTAGACCCTGTAAGTCTTCAATACTTTATTTTACTCTTCTTTCAGGAACTCTGAGTCGGTGACATATTTCTGGCAGAACTGGAACATCCCTGTACACAAGTGGTGTCTGCGGTGAGTTATTCTCACACGAACACACTGAGAGGGAGCAATGAAATGTATAGAACTGAACAAGGCTTAACAAGGCACGCCGATGTATTTGGGAAATTGATTCATCTGGCTGTGAGAGAGTAAGTGGTAGTAATAAATACAGTGCCCGCAGCCAGTTCCACACACACACACACACACACTAACATAGCAGCAGGAGCAAGTGCAGTGAGGTTATATTAAACAAGACAAAGTAAATGAAATGCTGTTTAAAGGGGTTGCAGCCTATTTAATACCTGTCGGGGAGGGAGAATTACAGCACATAAGAGAGTTAGGATATTTCAACATACAGTAATACACATTAAGAAAACGGATACTAAATGACAAAACAAATAAGTGAAATCTTTATCCTCAAGCCATTTCTACAACCTTTATCAGTGTGTTTGACTTTCTGGTTTACAGTTTATGTCCATCCACCCATTTCAACATCTGTTCTTGTCTGTCTTGCAGCCACTTTTACAAGCCGCTTCTGAGGAGAGGATTTAGTAAAATAGTCAGCCAATCAGCTGTCTTCTTCTTGTCGGCTTTCTTCCATGAGGTAAGAGCTGAGCTCAAGACCACTGTCTCTGCTTATCTTGACACTGTAGATAGTCATCAATACACAGTGAAATGGGCCAAAAGTTGGGTGAGCATTCCTATGGAATCCTGGTATTCATGTTAAATGATGTTTTGACCTGTCATTAGGCCCACCATCCCTGCTTATCTAGCCCCACTAGTCTTACAAATAGTTACTAGTTATACCAGAAAACTTTTTCCTGACCTAATGTACATTTAAAGGATCCTTGAATCCTTTCCTCCCATAAGCAAGGAACAACTACTTGGCAGCATGACCCGGCCTTATTGTATCAGCTTAGGCTAATCTACAGTGGCTGGCCCAACTGGCTTTATAGACAACGTCATCTGAGTGCCGGCTCAGTTGTCCAACCACCATCACTGTATATTTGGTTCCACTAGTATGTGTGTATAGAATACACTGTACCTTAGGTCTTCAATGTCCTCAAAACTCTTAATCCTCTTTCGGGTAAATGTTGTTGTGCAGATGGTCAGATTATATTTTTACAGAGAACATGATGTAATTTGTGTTTCCTTGTCTGTTTCTGTGTCAGTACTTGGTGAGTGTTCCTCTCAGGATGTTCAGACTTTGGGCCTTCATGGGCATGATGGCACAGGTAAGACCCAACACCTATCACTAATGATAAAATTAAAGCTGCGGTCGGCACAAACCTGTACTGTACACTGATATTAAACTGTATAATATGCATTGTGATCTGGGTACACAGTGTTTGTAAGAAATTTCTTCTTAATGTTTGAAAAGGTTAAAGAAAATGGGTATAGGTTGGCTAAAGGTTGTGTGGCATTTAGTAAATAGTTTATTTTTGTAGCCCAATCATACTAAAAGTCAGTCTAAAGAATATATAGTATAAAGTCCATGATGTTCCCCTTGACTCCCATAGGACAAGTGCTCTCAGTGTTTGGCCTTGGCTGCAGTATCATTAACTTAATTAATAACCTCATTAGCATGACAGGGCACGTTTGATGTATCATGGGGGATATGGCAGGACAATAGGCAATATAAATGCCTCTTGTTTTTTGCTGACATTGTTAGTGTGTTATTCATTATAGTGTGCTGACTCATAAAACACAGAAATCAGAAAGAAATACACAGAGAAAATGTGAGTCTGTAATTAATCATTAAAAACCCAATCACCCACTATGTTTATTTAATTTCTATTTTTTTTATCAGCTTCCATTAGCCTGGTTTGTTGGACAGTTCCTGCGTGGTAACTACGGCAACGCTGCAGTGTGGATCTCAATCATCATTGGTCAGCCATTCGCCGTCCTGATGTACGTCCACGACTATTACGTCCTGCACTACAGACAGGAGGCCGACTGATATGCACACACACACACACATATACATACATATCTACCATCTTTGTCTCACTCTTTCTATCTGTCTCTCTTGTACACACAAACAAACAAACACACCAGCGTCCAGATGAACCGATCACATCCTGATCATAGCATGTTTACATTAGACACTTTGACCATTGTATCTTCCTGCTGCGAAAAACAAACACTTCTTCAAGCTTGGAAAGGAAAGAATAGCTAAATGGGTAAAAATATTTTGATATTTAAAGTGGAAAGTGTAGAAAAATGTTGAATCTTGAAATACTGTTTTAACTTGAGGAAGGCTTCACTTCTGTATAAAGTGATAAAGTCATGCAGCATCTCACTCAGGTGATTTTTCTTCCAGATTCTTTTTAAAATCTCTCACAGCCAGTTTGGGCTGAAATGTTTGCAGAATGGATAGACTAATGTATGTGGTACTGCAAAAACCCTTCCTTTGTTTTACCATAGAGGATTTGCTCCTCTTCAGCTGTGTGCATGGACAGTATAATGACTGGCTGAATTTTGTCAATTGTCAAGTTGACAACATGATTCAAGTGCCTTTTGTAAAAGTCATGATAGCAATTTACGAACCAATGTGTTTGCTTCTTCCCTTTTTGTGAGCCAAGGGCACCTTAATCTGTCTGGTTTTACTGTGAGATGGAACATTACTAGCAGAAATGAATGTATGCTGGTAGGATTTTATTAATGTACGGGTTTTTCTTTTTTTATGATGTTTTACCTTGTCAGTTATGAAAAGGCCAGCATTACTGTATGTCTGTGTTTTTTTTTCTTTTTACCTGAAGTGCCATTACAGTAATAGATCAGATATCCAATCACTCGTTTTTTTGTTTTTTTTTTGTTTTGAAATAAAAAAACACATAGTGTGCAAAATCACCAAATTTGTGAGTTTTTTTTTTGTCATGCTACTATCTCATTAGACTGCTGCCAAGAAATGATGTCTAATGATGTGTCTAAATACAATGTGTGTTTCTGAAAATAAACATTCAGTTTAGTTGAATTTAAGTCTTTTTATTAAGTGTGTGTTATTTTGTGCCGATGTTTATGACATGACATTTCTAAGTAGAAATAAAGATTAAAAGCAGAAGATCACACGTGTCTGAAACAGACAGGTTCTCTTCTTGAAACTGAAACTCACAAGACACAGAGCCCGAAGAGAAAGAGTAAGATTTTCATAGCTTTCATACATTTATACAGTAGCTGACAAATATATGCAAACATTTATCCAATCACAGTATAAATGGACATACTGTCCGAAAGTAAAAGTGGCCATCATTATTGTGTGCAAGTAATTGGTTAGTGTGAAAAAATGTATTCTAAAATATGTAATTTGTCTTTTTTTATGTCGAAACTAGCTATCGAGACCCGTACATGAGATTTAAAACAGCAGTAGTTTTCACATCACTGATCTGCTGCTGAGCGACCTTTTTGAGGAGAGTCATCAACAGGTAGAGGAGGGAATCCCTGACCCACATATTGTACAGGTAAGTGGGTTACAAATTTGTGGGAAAGATTTTACCAAACCCTGAAGGAACTGTGTTGGTAGCTGTCATTCCTCAGTCTTTTTTTTTTCTGAGCAGCAGGAGACAACTCATCCGAGCTACTTCAGCATGAAGCCTGGTTATGTGTTAAAAAATACTCCATTCGGGACACTGTTTTTTATTCCATTTTTATTTGTTAAGGCTCTTAAGAATACGAAAGTGAACAATGCCTTTTTTTGCAACCAGTACAGAGGAGTTTCAATATGTTTACAGGTCTGTAAAAATAAGACTTGTAGCGTGTCAGATCATATTTGCATCCCAGGCAAAAACAACTGCCACTGAATCAGACATAACTGTGGAGAAAAATGCAACCCCATCGTAATTCAGATTACAATGACTTCTTCTCAGACTGCGAATAATCTTAAAGTAACTGCAGAAACCCAGCCATCAAAATAGCCTTTTTATTCACAGTCGTTGTTTTAGTTTTGCACTCTACACCACCCAATGAATCAGATATTTACCTAACTACAGGGACTCTGGGATTGTTGCAATTACTGCCTTCCAAGCTGGTTTCTAAAACACTCCTTTCACCCCTCAACACTGATTCAGTGTACTGTTGTATGTTCTCTTTCTGCCATTAACTAGAACTACTGTAATCAAATTCAAGAACCTCTTGCTGGAGGCTCTGAATGAATCCATACCTCAGTACCTCCAGGCAGTGATTCAGCTCTACAAGTCTGTGCTGATGGTGTTTTTCTTCTGAGTTTGTCCCTAAACCAGGTCGACACTTCACCAGATCTTGACTCTTCTCACTGCTCCTTTACCAATGGTGAAATTGGCTCCAGTCAAACCAACAAAGTCACTCCCATCCTGCGATATTGGTTGTACCTCACTTTACTCTAATCCCAAATCATGACTCAAATTACCCCAAAGTCTCTTTTACACCCTTATGTATTTTTTTTCTTGTACGTCTTGTTCTGAGATCACATTAAAACTGTCAGTTGCGACATGGTAAATGACATCTACCATGTCTCTGTGCTGTGTCCATACACAGTCAGTTTTAATTCTCTTGTATTAGTTTCAGTCACAGACCTTTAACACACCACAAGTTAAATGACTTGGCACGAGCATTAGTCAGTGATATTCATCATGATTAGGCTACCTACCAGGCCTAATATCAAACTTGAAAAAGACAGTGATAAACATCATTTTACCACTTTGCTACTGGGCATCTCAGCAAAGGGCACAAAAACATAGCACAAGTAGTGTGTGTGTGTGTGTGTGTGTGTGTGTGTGTGTGCGTGTGTGCGTGTAGATTTGTCATCCAGAAATGTGAGGACAGGACTGTGAACCTGTATTTTGTCAGGTTGACAGTGAATTAAACAGCAAGTCTGAGGCAAATCACAAAGTTTCTGTATAGGCGTGTGTACATGCTCTGTGAGTGTGACATTCGGTTAAACAATCGTCAGTGGGGATTATAGAGCGTAGATGTGACAGGAGACATGGCTTTGCAGGATACACGATGCAATAGATAGAATCAACCCCACGGTAAAAAACGCACTACCTCATTTTCTCCATCGATCTTGTTTGTTTGAATTCCAAGAATTAAATTTAATTAATTCCAAAAAAGGACTTGATACTTCAGCAAAGGGTGTAAAGCCAGTCTGGGACCCATCTTAAAGCATGTTAGCACTCATGTAGGGACCCACTGAAAACAAGCACATGAGCGTTTATTGTAGAAAATGCTGACCTAATAATATAATGAGGTGATTTATTTCTTAAGTGGAAAAAAACACAGTATTCGCAGCATCACAATGTAAAAATCAAGTCATTTCCCTAAGGGGTCATTCAAGTCTCACTCTGTTGAGCATGAATACTCTGAAGTGGTGGGTAATGGTTTACAAGAGATGTGGTGGGCAAGCAATGTGTTTCCTTTCACATTTTCTACTTGCATCGCGACAAGAGGGATACGTGCAATTATTTGTACAAGCAATCGATTCCTCACATCTGTCCTCATAACTCCATTCATGCTGAAGAAAACCACCACCAGTGCCAAAACGTGAGCTTTTTGCTGCAGGACAGCCGTAATCCTCCATCCATCCCCCTCTAATTCCTGACAAATAAACCATGAGAGGACAGAGGGGGTGAAGTGAAAAAAGTGCAGAAACCTCGTCATCTCTCGCCTATCATCAATATTCAGACGGTTCCTGACATAAACAAAGCTTTCGAGTTCCCCTGGTTGGACTGAGTCACACATTTATGCTCCTTTCTCTGCACCTGCACACATATACACACACAAACATATGCCGTATAATGATCCATCTGTCATTTCTACACCTATACATACAGACAGACATACTGTACTCACTCTGTCTTTGTCTCCCTATCTTTGCTTTGTCTCAATTTTTTTTTCACACCTCCCCCCTCCTCTCTCTCTTCTCTCCTTTCTGTCCCCATCCTGCACCTTCTCTTTGTGCTCGTCCTCTGTAACAGGTTGATCCATGGCTCTTCTCCTGACATCCGTTATTCCGGATCTTTCCGAGAAACGCTGACAAACTGTGAGTGATGATGATCCTCTAGACAGGAAACCAGGAGACACAATCCTGTCTCATTCTGCATGATGGATGGAGCGCAGGACCAGGGACACGTCATACAGACACAGACTGAGCCTTACATTGAACACAACTTTTTGTCAGGCATGTGTGTACTTAGATTCATATATTTAGGTGATGCACAAAACATTTATACATTATACTGTCCTAAATAGCAGTTTAAAGGAGATTTACAAGATCACACTTGATACATACTCTAATTTGATCTGTAAGCAGGAAATAAATGGGACATAATTTTGCTTTAATGTAATTTATCTGAAGAAACGTTGATTTTTGTGCACTACAAATGTAGTAGATAGAAGCTTTCTGTGTTTCTTCTTCTGTCAAATCATCTGTCTCCTCCTAAAATAACATCCACAATGCAAATTACCTCAACCTCAACACAGTATTTACCTTTATTTTCAATATCCATATCTTACATATTTTCAATATCCATATCTTACGTTCCGTCTCAGTCTCTGATTTTCCCTCATGCAGCCAGTGGAGGCAGAAGCCAGTTTAATCATCTTGAGATAAGTGATTACCCCCATTAAGGTGATTGTCTGTGTCTGTTTTTTCACTTTCATTGAAAACAAGTGTCAGAGTGAGATGAAAAGGTCTGTTCAGGTTCAAGATTTTGTGTTTTGAGTTTATTTTTAACATATCACTGTGAAAGTAGTCGTGACAGGGCACTGTTGGTGCATCACAATCACATTTGACCGCAAACCTTTTTTATTGCTAGTTTATAATCATGTTTGTAGAAACATGACATGCTCCAGTGTACAGATACATGTCTTTTTGTGAGTAATGTGTTTTTTTTAATATAGCACAAATCACAAGGCTTTCTGTCTTCATCTGCCAGTTCAATCTCATATATCACTCTTCATTCTTATTCACATATGTTATCATAAGATACAGATTGGGGTTGACCAAATCCCTCCTCATTTACTAGCATGTTATTTTAAATTTATGGACGCACCAAAAACACACACAGTTGATTTTTCCAAACGATTGAAAGATCCATTTTTTCTTTATCCACTTTTAGGGTTCTTACTAGAAGCTATCTTTGTGTTTTTTGGTATAAAAACATTCAGTTTTCGCAGTCACTTACTGTAAATGTCACTGTTTTGAGGATACAAGGTCTTAATAAAATAACAATATACCTAGACAACATACTGGTGATGGTGATTTTTATTTTTTTAAATATATATCATTGCACTGTTTAACATTAAAATAAGGTTTTTTGTTTGTCTTGACCCATAGCATGTTTTTATCCACATGCTTCATAGTGTTTGAGATCATTTCCCCTCTCATGTGTCTGTAACATGCTGCACACTGTAGTATTTCGCAGTGGTTACATACATAATGGTTACATACTATAACTCCAGTTCCGTGAGCAGGAGCTGAGCCCTTTAACGGATTCTAATAGGTTTGTGGGCTCTCTTGTCAAGGAGCACACTGAAATTTGAATGTGCCTGTCTGGAGGAGCCAAGTCTTGCACCACTCCACAGAAGAAATTTGGAGCCTATAAGAAGGTGAAATCAAACTTATTATTTTGTGGAATTTAACCTTTATTAAATTTTTTTTTTTGAGGGTGAGGGGTTGGGCTATGTAAATAAAATTGACGCTTATTTTTCTACAATATCTTGAAAAAGATCTGTCAAAGTTGAAACACTAATGAGACAAATTATGTTAAAGAATATGAATGAAAAGCTGCATTGTAAAGAGGACTTGTCCTTATTTCATCATTTGTGTTTTACAGTAGTCCTTTTAGTCTAAGCCTTATACATAACAATATTTAATGGTTTGGAAAAGGACTTTACGGGCCTACACAGTATGTCACATATTTAATGTATGAGTTGTGCTTGTGATGCTGTGTGCCCGAGGATATCTGGTGTATGCATACATTTGTGCATGTGTGCTCTAACATTGGTGTGTGTGCATACTGTACACGGGCACGCATGTGCGTGTCCCAGCACAATGTAAACACATACTAGGACTTCCTGTCTGAAGACCAAACTGAGGGAAGATTTAGAGTGAGAGGGAGGGAAGTAGAAAGACAGAGTCGTTGAAGGGAGAGAGAGAGAGACTCAAAATGATGCTAACAGGGAGAGAAAAAGAAGGAGAGAAGAAGAAGAAAGACACATTGAAAGGAGTGAGTCGTACAACAATAGAAGGAGGCAGAAAGATCTGACGATGTTGGAGAAATCTACAGAGAAAACAATAGACTGAGAAACAGCAGACAGGCTGACAAAGTGACAGAAATGACAAGGATCCCTCTTGATGCACAGATCTGAAGAAGTGTGTTGATTACTACAGCCAACTGGCATGACTCGAGAATCTGAAAGGAGAGACACAACTGACACGCTGACAAGAGAAATGAAATTCTCACTGAAATGCTGAACCGCTTCAGACAGAAAAGTGCCTGACGCAAGTGGATGTTCAGAGATGAGACGGAGGTGCACAGGTCACTGAAAGTTGAGACATCCTTACTTGGAAAAGATCCAGAATCACCTGGTTGGACACTGACCAAGGATCTTTGGATTAGGACGAACATGAGGACACTTCAGCTTCATCAGAGATAGATCTGACTTGTCCTGAGCTGGTTTGACTAGTCTCTCTTTTTTCTTCAGAGGTAAGTTGTCATCAACAGTGGATAAACTGTCTACATACAGTATATTGTTTTTTTTAAAGAGAGGAAAAGGAAATCAAGTCTTACAGTTATGTTTTATCCCGGAAACTGGACTAATCAAAACATGCAAGTACAAATGTAATGCCAAAAATCACAAAAACAGGGGCACGATTAGTCCCTGTCACAAGTAAATTAAGTGCGCAAAATATTAGAAGAGCATAATCGTTACATTAAATAGACCGAATGAGCAAGCAAAATCATCCATTAATGAGTTTTTCCATATACTGATGCAGCAGAGCGTTGAAAGAAGTTACGATCATGCTCCATCCCAGAGCATGTTTGTAATATGTTTCACAATCAGAGTACATGGAGAGGCCCCCGTGAACTTTTATTGCAAGTACAAGTACAACTATCACTAAAATTAGAGTTACAGCAGCAACAAAATGTTCCGTTTGCCTTGAGAGGCTTTCTGTGAAGCTATAATTTGATGCAGGACAGCGTGAGATCTGTATTTCACTAACCCATCCTGTCTCTCTCCCTTTCTATATATTTCTCTCTTTTACACAATCTTATGCACACACACACACACACACACACACACACACACACACTGTACCACCCAAATGGGACTCCCACGCTGCTGGAATTTATTTGGACAGCGTTATTTGTGATCTGCCTCTGGGCCCTCTGCTCTCCTCTCAGCATCACTTTACAGTCATTGCATCACCACAGTCTTTGATGCTGAAGGAGGAAGAGCAACAATAGGATAGCAGCAGTGACGCATTAGATTGATATCGTATTTTCTGTGTAGACTCAAATCAGAGGCTTTCCAATTAGTGCCTCTGAAGTCTGAAGACAGTTCAGGATGAGAACAGGACCAATAATTCTGGTGTTCTGCTAAAACGTGTTTCTTTTAAAAACTTGAGTTTTTCAAAACCATAACCCATACATTACATGCCTGTACGAAAAGAAAAAAATCATCAAAAGTTTTGATAATGCAGTAAATGTTTTTTTTTTTTTAAACATGCCAAAACCCAACAGTTGTATTAGCATTTTATTTGGTATCTGCGTTCGGGTTTTATCATGTTACCCAAAACTGATTTTGCTGGCCATTGTTTGGGCCAAATGATCAACTTTACACTTTTACAATCCTTTACACAACATTTAGAGTAGTTACAAAGGAATGGTTACCCACTGTAGGCTCAAATGTTTCTTTTATCCTTCTTTGCGCTACTACAGGAACTACTAAGCCTTTGATAAACATGAGTCCACAGCCATGATAACAGTTCTGTGATGCTGTACTTAGGCACAGTGGTGCTTTGAGCTAAATGCTAACACATTTTAGTTTAGCATGTTAGCATGCTTACATTTGCTAATTAGCACTAAACACAAAGTTTAGCTGAAGCTGATGGGATTATCATTAGTTTTGCAGGTATTTGGTCATATAACAAAGTGTTGGACAAATGAAAATGCTGACCTGATCATACCACTAGAGGAAAAGTTAAGAGTAACTTAACACCCCCTGAAAATCTTGTTTTTGCTGACCTCCAGTGGTTTAACTTCTCACCGCGCTGCAGTGATGTACAGGTGGACTCCAGTACACCATGACATCACTGTTGGCGTGTGGTTAGAGGGGCAACAGAGCATGGTGAACTAGTCTTAAAAGTTTCGACCAGAGAGGGCGACAAAACACTGCTTTTCAGCCTGGTGTTGTTGTGTAGTTGCTCTTTAAGGGATCACCGAAGTGAATACAGTTAATTCATGAATGTCTGTACAAAATGTCTTGATAATCCATCCAACAACACTCAAAACTCAAAACCACAAAGATCAACCTCATGGTGGCACCAGAGGAAAAGTCAGGGGATCACAAAAGATGTTAGGATACATCCTACTGTCTAGTTGCTTGGCTAAAAAGAACACAGTCTGTAGCTTTGGATAGTTAGGTCAGGATATTCTTGGGCTCAACATTCATCCTTCCGAAGACCAGCTTTGGCAATACATCATTGTAAACCACTGAAACCATGACCGTTGTCATGTGTTTCTGAACAGATGAAGCAATTGTTTAATACACAATTTCCCCAGAGAAGCGCTCATAACACTCGTTAGCACTGTTAATGATGATGAACTGGCTCCAGTAAGCTGAACAATATCAGGGGATGTTACTGTGAAAACATCCATTTATTTCCTTCAGTGGTCTTAATGTTCTGTGGCTGAACTGGTCTTGTTAATGCAGATGAATCACATTATTCATGCCTCACCCTCAGCTGAGCATGTTATTCTCATTAGCCCTTTTCATCAGCTGGATGATTATTTTGCTGTGAGAGATTAGTTGTGAGCCATGAGCATACACACCACAATATGTTGGGCTTCTTAAACCTTTCCAGTTTGGGACTCACATGAGCAATTAAACTACATTTGTCATGGAAGCCAGCCTCCAGCCAATTTTGGGTTCACACTCATTGGGACGCTCCATGGAAAATATGGTGTTTAACCTTGTGTGACTTGAAAGTTTTTTAATGTTTTAAATGCCAGTGGATTTACTCTATCAATAAGCTTTCTTTCATAGTCCTCCACTCATACTCTACTGTCGCCTTCTAATGTGAGTCCTTAGATCAACGTAGTAAATTTAAAATGAAAACATTATAGTCAAATGAGCAAACAAAAACAACGAAGCCAGTTATGGGGTATCAACGTTTTAAAGGGGTGAACCTTACTGCAGTCACAAACAGGCAGAACCATCCATAACTATATAAAAGTCAGTGTGCATGAGACTGTCCAAACATCACATGTCCTTCTGCCCTTTTCTTTGTCTTCCCTTCACACACACCCACACCCCACTTTAATGCTTTTGTAATTATGAGTGTCCTTCATGGACCCTAAAGGCTCTGTCCTAATATGGCCATTGACCACTTGATGGGCTGTGTCAACTGAAACATGAATAAAGGCAAGAAACGATTCAAATCATCTATCTATCTATCTATCTATCTATCTATCTATCTATCTATCTATCTATCTATCTATCTATCTATCTATCTATCTATCTATCTATCTATCTATCTATCTATCTATCTATCTATCTATTCCATTGAGATATATGTGGTGTAGTCAGTGACTGCCCTCTGCTGTCTATATATATTCACACCTGCTAGATTCTAGTTCATATTTGCATATTTTCCTCCTCACAGCTGAAAACACCATATGGAAAGGGTCACATAGTTAACTCAAGTGTCTCATTTTATAAAGTCTCATTACAGCAGGATTTTGCTTGTGCACTAAAAGAAATTATCACCACACTGTGAAAATGTGTGAAAAATACCCTGAAGATTGCATTTTGTCACAGTGACATCTGTTACAGTTTCATATTCACCTTTGAAGTAATCTACATTTTTAACTGTTTTCGTAGCATTTATTTCACCTTTATCCACTTACCAGTTATTTTAGGATCATCAGTGGATGTTTCATCTAGTGCCGTTTCTCCTGGTTTGTGGAATGTTTGATTTGACGGAGACCCCTGGTGTTTTAATAAGTAAATCTTATTTGTTATTTAGCCAATAAATGTGTTACTGGGGTCTCAGTGCTGCACCAAATGAATGAATGTAAACTGAGTTAGACTGATTAACAAAATAATGAAATTACCCAAATCTTGAAACTGTAAATAAACTGAACTGCCCACACACATTACACATATAATTTATCCCTAAATCCACTCTGTTTATCCCAATTAAAAGAAGAATTCTCTCTTTCTTAGAGGTTAATGAACACAAACAGGCCATACAGATCAGGGTTGTTTTACACAGGCACAAAATGACTTTGTGGTCCTTGTAGTTCAGATCTGATCTGCTCTGAGCTATTAATGGGGTGAAACTACTTTTTTTTTTTTGTCATGGCTGCCATGAAAAGGTCACATCTTGGCCAGAAAGGGGCAGTTTGGTTATTTCTGTGTTTTTACGAAAATGATAAGATCTGTGCCAGTAAAAGATACAATCTAACTTTTTTTTATTCTTAATAAAAACTGCTGGAAATAAATATACTCATGGTCCCTCGCGGAACATTGTGTAAATAAATATAGTTACATTATAAATAAATAGTCAAAATAAATCAGATATTGGTTTAAAGTGGCTTTGTGAGTGTGGCCATGCCAACAGCAACATCCACACTGAGGTCAGAGACAGGGGAGTGGAGAGGGATGTTTGTGAATGTCTTTGTATTTGCAGGGGGGGTGGAGTGGTTATTTAGGAATCAGCTTCATTAACCGGATAAACATTAATAAGAGTAAGATAGACTTATGTTTTAAAAAAATGCAGATTTTACAGCAAAAATGCTTGATGTGGTTAAAGTCATCAAAAAACAACTCATTAACTGAATGGTGGTTTGAACAATTTGAATCTTAACCCTGCTCTGTATGTTATCCTTGTGTTTGCATATGGCTTACCTTATTCCCACAGTCTTTTACTGAAAGTGTGAACGTGTGCGGGAGTGTGTGTTCAGGGTGTCTCCCTGTTGCCTAATGCATGCTGGGATAGCCTGCAGCCCCTGAAGAGCTATAAATGGGTATAGAAATGAACAGATGTGTATCTTGCAGTTTCCACCCAGACTCAAATTTAAAGTGTGATTGTTGTGTGATTTTGTCTGACAGTTTCTGCGCCAACTTTGGATCATCATCATCATCCTCATCATCATCACCACCATAACTATTATGATGAACTTCAACAGCACTGAGTCCTGGCTTTATATCAATACTTCATTTCCCATCCTGCCTGTGATAGCCAGTCCCACTAACAGAAGTGGCATGGAAGGATACCTTCAAAGACTGGCTCATTTAGACGAGGGGCTTTACAATGACTTTTACGGCCTTTGGATTGCCCTGATGGTCATAAACTCTCTCATATTCCTGGTAGGCACTTTTTGAGGAGCCCCTGTGGTATAAGGAGATATTTTTACTTATAAGAGTTTCAAAACTCATATCAAGTATGCCAGTCTGTACAAACTCCCTTATTCTCTTGTCCTCTCCTCTCCCACAGGTGGGCATGGTGCTCAACATAGTCGCACTTTATGTTTTCTGTTTCCGCACCAAGCAAAAGACCACCTCAGTGATCTACACCATCAACTTGGCGGTGACGGACCTATTGGTGAATCTCTCTCTGCCAACTCGCATCCTGCTCTACTACAGTGGGGGAGCTTGTCTCACCTGCTCCTACCTGCACATCTTCAGCTACTTTGTCAACATGTACTGCAGCATCTTGTTTCTGACCTGCATATGTGTCGACCGTTACCTTGCCATCGTGCAGGTGGGTTTTGCCTGTAGTTTGGTAACAGAATTGGTCTTGATCACATTTTCTAACCTCTAAACTATCCTTACAACACGCTGGATACCTGCTTGTCCTGACTTCAAAAGCAGAAGGAACTTAAAACTGCATATTTTCTTTTGTCCTCGTAGGTTGAAGCTTCCCGTCGGTGGAGGAACTCCAATGTGGCCAAATGTGTTTGTATCTCTGTCTGGCTGTTTGCCATCGTGGTCACCTACTCCTTCCTCTCCACTGCTTTCCAGCACCCGGGCTGCTGCCTCTCAAAGCTCCTCTTTCTGACCATCACTGAGTTCTTTCTGCCCCTCATCATCATTGTGGTCTTCACGTTGCGGATTATGTGGGCACTAGCCGACCGCCGTCTGATGCAGCAGAGCAGGTATAACCAATGTTTAATTCATAGACACAAGTATGGAAGTACAGACATACAAGCACATACCATACAGGAATAAAATATCTCACATTTGCAGCATTAAAAGCACAGGAGGCTTACAGCTGATGTGATGTCAAAAGGGTGGTTTTAACTGTATTTCCTCAGGGAGAGGAGAAGGAGGGCCGTCCAGTTGCTGACCACAGTGCTGATCATCTTCACTATCTGCTTCACACCCTTCCACATCAGACAGGTGAGTGAGAGACAGGTGTGACACATTGTTTTAAAATATCATTATCGTGTTTTTGCAGCCCTTAAATCCTCAAGTGGTCCCAAGATATTTCTGTTACACAAATTGTGTTTTTTTTCCTCCAAAAATCCTTCAAATGAAACAATCTGAGACAGAAAAAAAAATCATTATTTGGTTGAGCAGCTCATAACTCATGTCCATACTCAGGCCATAATCTGTGACAAGTAGACATTGCTTTGTTTTAAGGGGTCACAAGCCAAAAATGTTGGGAACAACTGTATTATCAAGATGAGTAGATGATAATTTAATATCTGTCTCATCATGTCTCATTTTTGGTTAAATGTAACAACAATGTGTGTGATCTCATGGCTGTGTTGTAGGTGGTGGTGTACTTCTACCCTGATATGCCTCATCATGTGATAGTCTACCACTTGACTGTCACTCTCAGCAGTTTGAATAGCTGTATGGATCCTGTCGTCTACTGCTTTGTTACAAATAATTTCCAGGTAAGACTGCAGGTCTTTTCTTACTCTCTTCCTCACCATCCTTCCACCTGTCTGTCTATCCATCTATCCATCCTTCCCTCCAGCCATAATTTGTCCATCCATCACTCACCTATTCACTTATTTACTGATTGATTCACTGAATAATTTACTGTCCTTTTCTCCCTCAGGCCACTGTGAGAAATATTTTCCGTCGTGCAGAGCCCGAGCAGACTAGTGGTGACATCATCAGCATGCAGCACAGCTCCAAGGCCTCGGGAGGGACGGCCAGCGCCATGGCTAATAATGTGATCATGATGACCAAGATCCCCACTTCACTGCAGACAGACAATCCGGGGGAAAACCACACAATGTAAATCCTCTTTCACATGGGGTGAAGGGAGCTGAAAGTTACTGAGTCGTCACAGTCGCCTGGGGAAAGGTGGCTGATATTTCTCGACTCTGCAACATGCTGACCAGTGATAACAGCATCAGTGTTTAATGGCACAGTGCTGAGAGCTCAGGATCAACAAGCAATGCTGTTGTTAATAATAATAATTATAAGAAGAAGAAGAAGAAGAAGAAGAAGAAGAAGAAGGACCAACCAATTCACAAAAAAGTGCGATACCACAACAGAGCTTCTTCAGCAACCTAAAAACTTTTATCAACTACTTAAATTAATTACAACATTGACTAGAGACGAATTTAGTCTGCAACTAAACATTATCATCATGCCTAGAAACCTTCCCATGACTTTGGACCTCAACTGAGAGATAATATCCCTCACTGCCAGACCAGTTAGCTGCCAAATTCAACCAATACGACAGAATACAAAGCTGATTTATGTGTATTATTACTTGAGTCATAAAGGTATTTTAACATTCATATTTGATGCAATCCTATCAACATCATCCACATTCCAACCATATATATTTTACCTTTAAAGTGTATTTGATCAAGGAATATTTGCCGTGTCCAAAGTCTAAGTCAACTAATTTTTAAAAAGTGAAGCATTACATTTTTGGTAACATAACAGAGATATTCTAAACAGTTGCAGCACTATCTAAAGGTTTCTTTCATGCTGCATGTAATCCCTAAATAAATCCTCTATCGCTAAGAGTGAGCACAATTGCCACTGCAGAAGGAGCAATGATAGCTGTGACTTCTGTCATGCAGACACTCTTAGAAATAGCCAGGACAGAAGTGTTGGCATTAACAAAAGAAGATACTGATGACCACCCTGATACCTGCCTGGCACCGTTGCATCCTTTTCATTAGAGCGGAACATATACTGTTAAACAGATTTGGATCAACGTCTTACTGTAATGTAATTAAGTGTGAACATGAGATAATTCAATATGCAACTGGAGCATAAGGTAAAGCAGACCACACCTGTATCTGTTTCCCACATGGATGGATAGTGATATGTTTTTTTGGCTGGATTACATGATGACCACTTCAGAAGATCCACTGCAAGAAAATATTTGGGAATGAACCGCTTTTGTGCAGCAGAGGGCAACATTGCACTCTCTTACAAGGACTATTACAGTAAGAGACCAAAGAAAATGTGATCACTCAAATGGAAGCTGCTTGGATGACCGAAAACAGCTACAATGTGAATGTTTGGGCTGTAATAATATTGTTTTATTATAAGAAAGTAACCTCTCTTTGCAGGAAAAATTGTCACATTAAATGTATATTGGAACAATTAGGGGAGGAAATAAAGTGTGTTCAACTGAGTCAAATGCTTTGCTTTGCTTTATGTATTGATCTGGTGCTTTCCTGGTTTGGGAATGAGAGTTATTTTCCTTGTCTCATGTTGATGGGATCAAATTCTAGGGAATTAGTCAAAAATGTATATAACATTGTAGTTAGACCACCTCTGTCTGGTTCTTCAAATGTAAAATCAGTTTTATACGTTAAAAAAACAACTAAAACCAGTAAGTTGAATATTCCAATATTTCAATTTGAAATATACTGCCTCTTTTAAAATTACTGATAGATTATTGTTTATACATTATTATAGTTATTACTAGTTGAATTTCATCATTTATTGATGAGTAATAAATGAATGAGTAATTCCCCGCCATCCGTTGGTGAGTAGCTTGATGACGTCATTTGCGTTCTCCCATGACCACGCCTCGCTTTGTTACTGTGGAAACCAATGAGATTTATCAGTGGAGTAAACCAGACAGTCACTCAGTTAGCTGGCAAAGGTTAGCCAGATTGCTAACCAAAACCGTTATCGAAAATGTACGTAATGCGCAACTGCTTTTGCTTTACCCTAGCGGAGTAAAATGTCAGGTATGTTACATCTTTCTGTCTTTATTATAAGTGGTCCTCTCTGTCTTAACTTGCTAACGTTAGCTGCCTAATTTATTAGCCAACCGAGCTCGCTAAGGTAACGTTAGCCATAAGTCAATGTAAAGTTGACATCAGTGTGTCCAGAGTCAGGTGTGTACCATCCTCACGCGGCTATAAATGACCGATAATGCCTCGGTATTAATTATGTAGACTGTAGCTCAGGTAAGTCAGCGTTAGCAGAGTTGCTCCTGAACAAAACATGTCCTAACTGGTTCAAGAAGCCCCCCAGACACACAGCCTTTCAGCTCTACTTAGGGTAGGGTTAAAAACGTGTATAGAATGGTTAGGACACACAGGAGCAGGTTACTCATCGCGACAGAAAACTGCACAGAACTGTCTCCCATCTGTGGGAAAGCTCACTCTATTTTGTTTAAACATTAACTTATACGTGACCTAACCTTTATTTGCTATACCATTTCTTTGTTTACCTCAGAAAAGACTGACAGAAAGTGACTGAGTAAAGAGGAAAGAGAAATGGGGCTTAACTATAACCCACAAATCAAATCACATCGCTGTTACTTGGCACATATCCATCCCAGAGGTAGTTCACATAGCTAGTTAAGCACCTGTTTTAACTATTAACAATTATGCAACAGCCATGGCGTTGTAATAAGGGTTTTAAAGTGGCTTTTGTTCATGCCTCTGATGTCTTTATAACCTTTTGTGGTTTAAAGGTTATGGTTACAGGTGTTGTCACTGAGTTTTCACAGACTCAAGAAGACACATGAATGAAAATCTTTATAGCAATCTGAGATAGTTAAAGTGTGGCAAAATTTCTTGATCCTTTGTTCCTTTATTCGGTGTTATGATGTCTACACATTCGATAAACTTCAGGGCAGGGGCAGCATTATTCCTAAGCCAAGAAAATGTTTGTTTCCTTTCATGGGCCCCAACTACCCTGAAACATTGTTACACATGGGAGCCTTCTAGTATTTGGCCCTTGATCCCATACTTACAAAAAACGCAATATTAAAAAGTGTACTAGTCGTATCTGTCAGTATCTGTAGAGGATGAACACAAATTCAGAAAACAAGTTGACAGGGAATGTTAACACCAAGACAATGCTACCCCCTGTACTATTTTATAGCTTTAGCTTACTGTTTAAGTGGTGTATGTTTTCTGCAGGTTGGTGTGTGACTCAGTGGGTGTTTGCCAAGGAGTTTCCACATACTTTGACCCCTTGCCGAGAAGTGCACTTACATGCGCACACACACAGACTTCTGCTGACCCACACTCAAATCTATCACAATCCAAATACTGCATGCACACAACACAAACTGACCAGCCACAGAAAGCACATTCACAGACCTATTCTAACCTATTCTAACCCTTCTCACAGCAACTGGAACCCATAACACACATATACTTCACCCCCCTTCTACCACCTCTTCTGCTCTTCTCCGCTCCTCCCCTCTACATACCTCTGGAGCTGGGCAGAACTTATCTGCTCTTCCTGAATTTTGAATCTGTGCAAGCCACAGTGAGGAACACCACCGCTCTCCCTCTGAGCTACTGAGCCGCGCCAACTGGTCACATATCAGCATGATGGCCACAGGATAAAATATATGGAATATATTTTTTTTTACCGCATCAATGTTTTGGACACATTAATCTCATTATAATGATGATTCCTGCCTCCTCCTCAATTATTTGTAATCTTTTGGCTTTGAACCCAGAAGGTGCTGACCAGCAGAGATGCTCGCTGATTAATCTTTCTGGATATCTTCTGTTTCTCTTATACAGTGAGTGATCAAGATGACAACCATGGACATTACATGTTCTGTTAGTATCTAATAACAAGTGCAGTTCTGCTTACATATATTGGAAAATAGTAGGAATAAGGGGTATACACTGATATATACCAACCATCCAGGAAAATAAATGGTTCCTCTGAAGTCAAACCAGACTGTAATGGGAGGAGAAGCAGAGGAGAGGGAGGCTTCTGGCCTTCCAGAGAAGAGGAAATCCAAGGAAGAAGCAGAAGAAAGTGAGAGTGAGAAGGAGATGGAGGAGGAGGGCAGAGGTATGCAGATCCCTCTGCATCGCTGGGTAATGCACGGGGCAGTGATGTTTGGACGTGAGTTCTGCTACGCCATGGAAACAGCCCTGGTGACGCCAGTGCTTCTGCAGATAGGTAAGTAGACACAATGCAGTCATAAGACACACTCTTGCTCTTCTCTCGCTTAAACAAATGTTCTAGGGATGTCACAGACTGTTTCTGTCTTAGAAAACTAAACATGAAAAGTCAGCAATACTGGCAAAGTTATTTGAGCCCCCTCACTTAATGTACACAGTGCTAGAGTAATAGTACTAATCAGTGTAGCCATATGAGCTTCCAAAGCTGGTGTTTACACTAGCTGTAATGTGTAGCATGTTCTGTTTACCCTGACAGGCGTCAGTGACATATTTGTGGCAGTGTTCCCCCGGTAAGTGTGAAGAAGTTGGAAGACCCACACTGGCTGTTTGCCCAGGTTCAGCTATGAGCATCTTGTTATTTGTTCATTTTCTATATATAAGAATAGTTGGATTTGGTTTGTGTTGAAGCCCACGACAGCTATCAAAAAAGTCTAAATTCAGTCTAAATTCCAGCTGTAGTGGTCAGGTAACAGTGGCAACATTGTGGAATTTGACTGTTACTGCATTAGCCAGACTGGATCTATTGATTTCCCTGGCTGCTCCACTGTGTCGACTAACATGTGTGGCCAGTAGTAGCTAACTGGGGGCTATGCAGTTAGATGTACAGGTTTGCCACCATGGCAGAAATGAAACAAAGGCATTTTCCCCAGGCTAGGTATGACAAGAATGTCTAACACAGCACATTTCAGTCTCTCTGTTTTCCTCCCTATTCACAATATTGTAAGAAAGATTATGTTTAAAAAACCTTCAACCAAACCCCATTCAGGATATTATTCAAAACATTTTCTAAGCATCCAGTTTTGCTTTGTTACCATGCCAGTAATCTCTGTGGAAAATGCATGGAGTCAATGAAATTTGTAGTTTAATTTATCATTTACAGTTTGTCTGTATGTAAAATGGGTTGTTGTTCTTCTTTTCATAGCTTAGAGTCCAAGACCAGACCTTCAGAGTGAAAAGGTTGTTGATGGTCAACAGCTGACTATTGTGGCATAGGATTATTGGTCTGAAGTAGTTGAACAGAACCTGTCACACTTCTTGTTTCATCTTTTCTAAGTGGATTACTTTAAAGCGAAGGCGGTACAGTATGCATATAAAAAAAACAACTTTTAAACAGGTGCTGGACAACCCAAAAAATAGTAGAATCCATATGCTGTTTCTTTGCTTCTAAGGTTTTTACATTCAGTGTTGTAACAGTTTGTGACAACACCACCTTCAGAAACATTAACATGCTAATCCTGGATGAAGCACTACTAGTTTGAACAGTTGAAACATTAGCTGTCTGTTTTAAAGGGTTTACTTATCTATAGTCAACACTGTAAAGAAACACACATACAGTACATGCAATACAATTTATTTGTATATCAGGACTGGGTGATTGCAGTCTTGTATTTTCCTTTTATTATTGCCAAATAAATCTATTTATCTATAGTAAATTAATAGTTTCCCAGAGCTCTCGATACATTTATTACTGCAATCTCCTTTGGATTGTCTGTGAGCACAGTAGATGTACACTTTTAAGGCTCTGTTACAGGGACACATTCTTGCTCGTGTTTCTTGACTCCAAATACATACTGTATGCTATGGAACCTTGTTTGGTAAGATTTTCTTATCAGGTGGAAACATTTAGGGCAGTGTTGAACATAAAACGTGGATCAGTTGGAATAGAACTTATTACTGTGTCAAAGCTACGCAGGACCACAGATTTGTGTTTATTTTTTATTTAGTGCAAAATTTTATGACATATTTTACTTCTGGTTGGAATATAAAACAGTATCACATACTGTCCTTTGTTTTAGAAGCTAGTTAATCATGCAATTATACTATTCCTTTACTAGGAACACCCATGAAACCCTTAAAGTCTCCTTCTTTTTCTAATTCCTGCTTAAAGAACTGATAGTTTAGCAAGAATTACATACAGCAAGCTCTCCCAAAGAAGGATCTGATTAAGTACTGTTCTGTTGAATGCCTGAGCTTTCATTTTACCACAAACAGTGGGATTTGGTGTCCTATTTTACCATTTTACAATTTTTTTTTACCAGTTTTGCTTAAAGGTGCCCTGTAGACTTTTCCATAAAACAAATAAAAGTTATGTTGATATACAGTGTTACTCATCAAAACTCACTGTGTTTGTCCTGAGGTCTAACAAACGTATTGAATGCATTTCTGTCCCCATTAAACATTTGCAGAGCTGATTTTTTTTTTTTTTAACTTGAAACCTTGAAAGCATTGTTTGCATCAATGTATACTGTCTAGCAGTCTTCTTCTTCCCTCCTTTGCTGGAGCATTGCTGCATATATTGGTATATAACTGCCACCTGTTGATCAGTGGAATAACGTGAAACCATTGGCAGGAATGTGTATCACATCACCCACCTGTGCATGTGCTTGAGACAAACAAAACCCACTCACAAAAAACTGCTTCATAGTGCTACTACAGGTCAAAAACTCCACTGGGTCTGGCTGTAGGCACATTGACAAAAGAGAGAGTGAGTGGCAATGAGAAAGACAGACAGAAAGCAAGATAGTTTTCCTACTGCGAGAAAGTCATCTGCTGTTTTGTTGAACGGAGGGAGAGGGAAGGTCGGAGCAGAGCAAGGCAGCGTCGGTAACATGTTGTTCCCGTGAGAACCAGCCAGCTCAGCCAGCCAGCTGACTGGATCTGAATGCATCAGATTTTTACATTGGAACTAAAAGTCTCTGCTAGATAACAATATCCTGATTTTCCACTCCTTATAAAGAAGTGGAAAATCAGGATATTGTCATCTAGCAGAGACATGGTTTTTATTATAAGTGACAGCTGATAGTGTCTCCCATAAATGTTACATATATTTGGGCCAAATCGGTACATTGAAAACTGTCAAACCATATTGTTATTGAAATGGTTTTAAGGATGAGTGTTTCCTGA
The DNA here is from genome assembly GCA_008360985.2 of Macquaria ambigua. Lineage (NCBI taxonomy): Eukaryota > Metazoa > Chordata > Actinopteri > Centrarchiformes > Percichthyidae > Macquaria > Macquaria ambigua. The sequence goes on from VMKM01001095.1 coordinate 165,811, forward strand.
TTTCAGTGCATGCTGAAGCCTAGTTCTGTCACATGACATGGTCAATTGGAGGTGATTTCACCACTTTCCTGGCTGGTTGCAGCATATTTCTGTCTGTGTTGTTCTAACAGGCCACCTCATTATTGGAAATGTCTGTGCCACCCTAAAAGCTGTTGTTAAAGGAAGCTGTTTAAGAACACTAGTGGTTCTTCAGCTATGCATTGGTATGCAAGAGCTGTCATTTGCTATGCTTTTATAAACATGGGACATAGGAAGACTTTTTGTGTGTAGAAAAAAAATGTGAAAAGTTGGCAAGTTCCTTCATGACAAACGTATGAATAGGTTGGCTTGAGTTTTGTACCAAGATGACAAGACAAAACAGAGCCTAGTAAATGAGTAATTCATTACAATGAACATTGAAGTCATTCAGGGTTTATAATAAAAACAGTATAGCATATGGACAAAGATCAGTGTTAAAAAAAACATGGATCTGACCTTATCAGAAAGATAGTGCCTCAGGTGCAAAATGAACACAAAAGACAAACTAGATTAGATGCAGCAAAGCACATTTTATGCTCAATGCTGCCTGAACAAAAACAGTAATAGTGTTTAACCTTTTCTGCATGTAACATATTTGCCTTCTGTTTTTTTTCTGTCCCATTTGCACTTGATGTTCTTCAGTCATTTATACAGCCTACTGTTTCCTTAAATGCCCTCCAAGGTCTTTTATTTCATTGAGCTGCCATTGTTTAAGAAATACTGGCAAGACTCCATGGCTATAATATTGTGCAAGCACAGACAATTTAGCAGTAAACAGTATGTTGCTGTAATAATGTATTTTATTATTTAACACTTTGGTCAAATTTAATAAGAGAGAGGCAAATATTAGTTAAAGCATTGTAGTACACAGTAGTACACTTTGACTGGTTTCTTTGTCTTGTCTCGGCTCTAATGTAATGTATTTGAATGAATCTACCATTTTGTTTATGTGTGTTTTATAGGTCTTCCTGAGCAATATTACAGTTTAACCTGGTTCCTCAGTCCTATCCTGGGTCTCGTCTTGACACCTGTGATTGGCTCAGCCAGTGACCGATGTACTCTGCGATGGGGCCGGAGAAGACCATTCATTCTGGCCCTGTGTGTAGGTGTGCTGCTGGGAGTGGCGCTGTTTTTAAATGGATCATTAATAGGTTAGTAGAAGGTTTTTAAAGGAGATCACCGCTTAATGTACAAATTATAATAATTACTGTTTAACCCCATCTGTATGTATTTTGTGGTGTTCTGTCAGGCCTTTCCATTGGTGACAGTCCCAGCAGCCAGCCAATTGGCATCGTCCTCACTGTAGTAGGTGTGGTGGTGCTGGACTTCAGCGCTGATGCCTCTGAGGGACCAATCAGAGCTTACCTTCTTGATGTTGCTGACACAGAGGAGCAAGATATGGCCCTGAATATTCATGCCTTCTCTGCTGGTAAGACATGCACGCATGAACACACTGACCATCCAATTAGACCTGTATACCAGGCAGTATAGTTTCAGAAGCTGCTTGTACTTGTCCTTGTTTCCTAGACTTTGTACAATAATTGCCATGTGTCTCCTGTCTCTCCAGGGCTCGGCGGAGCAGTGGGCTACATGCTGGGCGGTCTGGACTGGACTGGCACAGCTCTGGGCCAAGCATTTAAATCACAGGAACAGGTCCTCTTCCTGTTTGCAGGCATCATCTTCATTATCTCCGTTACACTGCATATGCTCAGTATCCCCGAGCAACCTTTCGCTCCATCCAACCAGCTTAAAGTCACAGGAAGTGGGGAGTCTACCAGCCAGTTGTCTTTCAGGCCCGTTGGCCACACGCCACCTTTACTTGATGTGATTGCAGAGGAGGATGCTTCTGTTGGAGCCCCGTCCCGAGAGGACAACAAATCAGATTCAGATGAGGAAGGGGAAATGGACTTCCTTGCTGTGGAGCGAGTGCGGAGTAAAAGCGATTCAGTCTTAGCCATGCCAGATGCTACAATCGAGTTGGATTCTGACCTCGACCCAGATGCACAACTTTTCCTGCCAGAGGTGCATCATTTTATACCAGAGAGGCCGGGAGAGCTAGAAGATGTTTTCAAGCCATCAAACCACAGTATTGGGTCCTCGTCTCCTTCTGGTGGACCACCCGCCCTTTCTGATGGGATGGTGGTCTTAGAGCCTACAAATCCAGCTTCGCCTGAGCTTAAGGGTCCAACAAACGGTCGTCCTTCCCTCCTTCAGATCAGTTCTGGCTCAGAGGACTCACATCTGAAAACACAGGTGAAATCAGCTGCTGCAGTGGCATATGCTATTTGTGTTGGCTTAAAATTACATTGCAAGAACAGAAACAAATTTCATCAAGTGTCAAGTGTCTATTTGATTTGTGGTTATTTTCCCTATTTTTCAACAGGCAATATATGGAACTCTTCAGAGACTGAAAACCTCTGTACTGTGTTTCAGATATGAAGTCTTCAGGTTCCGTTTCTGCCTTTAATATGAACGTCTGTCCCTCTCTCCTGTCCCAGCAGGTCAAGGCTGCCAATGGTGTCAATGCTGGCTTGTCCTCTTCTGACCACTCCAATGCAGTGAAAGGCCATGCCTCCACTAGGCTGGCGAACCGCCCCGCAAACACCTCAGTTTTATCACGGCCACACCCACACACCTTCTACAGACAAGTACAATTGCATTTAACATTCTTTGAATTACTTTCTGTAATAGTCACAAATATTTGCTTGACACCATTGTTGATTTTGCAAATGTGAAAAACTGATGTTGGTGTTTGTTCTCTCCAGCCCTCTTTTACTTTCTCCTACTACGGACGAGTGGGATCACAGCGCTATCGATTGCGACGGACAGCACCTTCGAGCCCTCGGCCAATCACCACCTCCCGCAGTCTGAATGATCTGAGTGACCTCCAGCGGCGTGCAGACAGGCGGGAGTTCCAGTTGTCAGTCAGCAGTCTGTCATCTGAGGGCTCCAGCAGTGAGGAAGGACCACACAAGGGTACAACTGTTCGACTGCTCTGGTTATCCATGTTGAAGGTGAAGTAAATTGGAAATGATTTTTTCCTATTTTACTTTTGCACTGCAATTTACAACATTTTAAGGGAAGTGTCTGCTGTTGCAGATTAACAAACCACCCCTTTTTGGGAGGAATACCTTATTTATGTTCACCTGCTCGTCTTGATTCCTTCTTTCTATTCTGTCCTCAATAGATGCCGAGGCAGCTGTGGAGATTGTGTGTGTGTCACCTCATTACATGGTTCTCCATCATAGCTGAAGCTGTGTTTTATACCGATTTCATGGGGCAAGTCATCTACCACGGAGACCCCACGGTACACACACACACACACACACACACACACACAGAGACAGTTGTACTAACTGACTAACACGTTTCTGATAACATTAAATTGTTCCGCTTTTTTCAGGCGCCAGCCAATTCCACAGAGCTACAAAACTATCACAGAGGAGTACAGATGGGCTGCTGGGGACTGGTGGTCTATGCTGCAACTGCTGCTGTCTGCTCTGGTAAAACACAAACACTGTTCCCATTTTTAGATTTGAATTTAAATCCCCTAACTCCTGTATTTACAAACAAAACAAGTGGTCAGTGATACAATTCAGCTTCTTCCCCTTCCTTTTCAAACCTGCTTCCCTACACTGTCTCCAATAATTGATATCTCTCTGTCTCCCTCTTCCCATCTCTCCACTCAGCAATCCTTCAGAAGTACCTGGATAATTTTGATCTGAGCATTAAGGTTGTCTACATCGTTGGAACTCTGGGATTCTCAATAGGTCAGTTGGCGCAATAGAATAAACAGCTGACAATAATAGAGGGAAGTACAGTGGATTTGGGAGCAGTTGCATATTGTCTTAATGTGTATGCAGAATAAAAGGAAATGTAATGTATCTCTCTAACCTTATAGGAACCGCTGTCATGGCGATCTTCCCTAATGTTTATGTTGCCATGGTGATGATCAGTGGCATGGGCATCATCTCCATGAGTATCTCCTACTGTCCCTATGCATTACTCGGGCAGTACCATGAAATCAAAGAGGTATGTACACAAACAGACAGTACACACGTGTCCATGCACACTGTCCCTACCTTCCATGTACTTTACACACATACAAAAAAAAACTTTGAAAAACTTTGAAATGTGTGAACATTTAAACCAGCTCATTATCGATATTGTAGTATTTGTTCTGTCTCATCACTTGAGACATTTTCTGATGTAGCAGTTCTTACAGAAATTGTGTATGCTTGCCTTAAGCCTCTGCCCCAGAGCATTGAAGGAAGGTGTAAGTTTAATCAACATAATAATATTTTTTTAACTTCACCTCAAAGCACAAAACACTACATCACAGAAACCTACACACTGACAATCTATGGGATGTGTGACTGAGTCTCTCCTCTGCTGTTCCTCTCCTCAGTACATTCACCACAGTCCAGCAAACACTAGAAGAGGTTTTGGTATTGACTGCGCCATCTTATCCTGCCAGGTGAGCATTCATACCTTTCTGACTGAAACTAAAATTCCCCATTTGCTCTTAAAGTGATCCAGCAGCAGAAAATGTTTAACTATTGAAATGAGCAATACCCAAACAGGCTGTGGGCTATAGTAACATGATGTATTTTTCCAAATTTGTGTCGTATTCAGGTGCTTTCTGCTCTAGGGGTGGTGATAAGAATATATGGAGTGTCATTACAGTGTATACTGTTGTGTTATATCATTCTATTTTGTCCAGGTCTATATCAGCCAGATTTTGGTTGCGTCGGCCCTTGGAGCTGTGGTAGAAGCAGTTGGCAGTGTGCGTGTCATTCCTGCAGTGGCCTCTGGGGGGTCCTTCCTCGGCTTCCTTACTGCCTGTTTCCTCGTCATTTATCCTGACATGGAGCCCAGCAGCTCAGAGCAGGACCAGGGCTTGGTGGGTTTACCTGGAGATCCAGACCCAAACGGAGAAAGGACCAGTGACCAGAGGTTGGCTCTGCTGAACCTCACAGATGGAGATAGTTTGAAGAAGACAGAGAATCACTCTGTTGCCTGAGCATTAACATGGAAAGAATTGTTTAGGTTTATCCTCACTAAGCACAAGGCACAGCATGTGGGGGTTATACCAAATGCATCTGATTTACGAATTACACGATCTGTGCCTTTGTGAAGGAGGAAAGGTGACCAAAGAGGGAAAACATGGCAGAAAGTTGACGTCCCATCTACAGAAATCTGGGTGGGGTGGATTTGGATAGATGATCTTCTTGGATGGAAGACTGACAAGAAGAAGCAATCTCAGTTTTGGGCTGCTCTGCTTGTCTTGTTGCTACCTCAATCCTAAAACAAATAAATGTTTGGACGGTTAGATGGAGAGAAGTAAGCCATTAAAACACAAAGAGCCACGTGACAGTGATTTACTCAGACTACTGAAACAAATGTAAGCCTTTATTATGAAAACGTAAATGGGAAGCACACAGAGCACTTTCTATCTCACTCTGAACAGTACTGTCACACTGATGCTGCAGAATGACGTAACGTGTGACATTTTACTTCACAGAAGCTGCTCCATAACTGCTTAATGGACAATCATAATGCTGTCAAAGTGTTACTTTGTGTACCTCTGCAGTACTTGTAGGCTGAATACAGATGTAAATATTTTTCCAGTCTGTTAATGGAATACCTTGATAGTATATTGTTATTTTATAAATGCCAGAAAGTTTCCAAATGACAAGTAAAGCCTTCTACATTTGTAGTAGACATAACATAAACATAAGGGTTTGTTTAATTTCGTATACTTTTTTATTCACATTTATGATGTTGGAACCTGTTACATAGCAAGCTAGTGTGCAGTTAAAAGTGCCCTTTTATGGTGATTTGTTTTCTTGCCTGTACAGAAACACAAAAATTCTGAATGCCATATTTTCCTTTCATGACAGAATTTACAATGTTTATGGTAGTGTATCTCAAATTTGACCTCAAGTGGTTTTGGGTTTCAGTGTGATTTGTATTGAAGGGTGGCATTTGTTTCGCTTTCTATTAAATTAATTCAAGTTGTTTTGAAATGTACATTTCAAATACGGTTGAAATGGGAAATAAGTTCATGATGAGCTCATGTTCATCATGGTCCAGTCAAACAAAAAAAATAATTGATTAGAAATGCTCTGTCATTGGTAAAAGGATTGCAGTGTCTGTTTGTACTTTGTATTGGAAGCCAAATATCCCCGCCTACGTTAGTTTAGTGTGCCATTCTGATCATTTGACAACCATAACATTGTCCTGCTGTACAGAAAGGACAAATAAGAAGATAAATAGCTTGAGTGGTAGCAGAGAGTCTGTGGAGGCTCATTGTGAACATTGAGCAGCTTGCAAGATAATGTTTAGCATAGTCCCCACCACACTTTAATACATTGGCAGTGTCACTAGCGTCAACCTAGTGCAGTGTACACAGTGTAATAAGCTACATACTTATGTACAGCCTAGTCGCTCCTTTCTGAAGGCCTTTCTTCAGTAGAACCTTATCTCTCTAATATGATAGTTAGTGTAAATGCCTCTAATAAGTCTACTAATAAGAGCATTATTTCTTTATTTAGGGAGGTTTAGTGTCACATGGTCTGAAACTGTTCCAGAAACCTGTAATGCTGCATATTGAATGGTAGAGAGGACCACTTCTATGCAAGGCCAACGGCCTATGATCTATGCATTATGTTATGACCAAATTAACCTGAAAAAGAAGCACAGGACCTTTTCAGTTCGCTTTCCTCCTCAAAGGATTGTTCAACTCAGAGAAAACAATGCCACAAGTGAAAACACTGTGGTCTGCTTATATGCCTTGAGTGAGGGCAAGATGTCTGTTATCATTGCACCCTCGAGAGATGTCTTTACTCTGTTTATGGGTATTTGAGCAATGCCAACAGTATCTGTTTGGCCTTTGTATCCTGCTAGCTATGCCACTGCTCTGCCTGTCATGACAGAAAAGTGTCTTCTATGGTGTGATCGCTGTCACTGAGGACCTGATTTACAAGCACTACAAAGGGAACACCCTCATTCTGTGGATGTTTGCATCAGATATTAAAGGGAGAGTGTTGAAAGAATTACTACAAAATTATATAATTTATCACAAATTTCCCTGTAAATAATGCACAGATTATGCTTCTGTGTGTGTGTGTGTGTGTGTGTGTGTGTGTGTGTGTGTGTGTGTGACATGGAGTGTGTGTCACCGTGTTCTTTGGGAATTGTTCTGGGCCTGTTTTATAATTTTGTTCGTTTTAGAGTTCATTTTTGCTAATATTATGTTTCCCCGGCAATATGAGAAAATCTTTTGCATTTACATTATGATGAGTCCCTTGTAAATCAAGTTAGAAGAGGACTATTCCTTTGTGGAATCTGTAGACACATTAAAACTTTCTTTTTCACTTTTTCACCAGAAAGAAACAGACAGGTTGTTTTCTCTACAGCTTCCATTCCTCTTACATTAATGTAGTTGCTCTAGTTCGGTTCAATGAGTAATTTAACTTCAGCTGGTCTAAATGTTTCCATCTCACCAAGAAGCTTTTCTGAGGGAAACACAGTTTTAGTGCGCAACTACTGTACTGACTAAGAATAAGAGTTTCTCTAAAACCAGGCCTCCGGTTTATTTTAATTATTTATATTTTATACAAATGTTAAGACTTTTAAGATGATATTCTATGTTTTGGTTTGAAAGTCAATCACTGGTGTGTTTTTTTAAGTGATTTTTGGTTCTTTTTGCTGCTGTACAGACTTTTGTACAATAAAAAAAGGTATTTTTGTACCAATTATTTGAAAAAATAAACCCCCCAAAACAATGAACGCACCTTCACTTGTGTCTGTGTTTTTATTGGCAATCCCTCACACATGCTATTTCTACATGTAGTCTTCATTAGCTCTTTTCTGGAAATGAAATGAAATACCCTCACAACTGAAGCAACAAGCCACAGGAACTTGATTATTGATTTTTAGAACAACTAGGAGGTGTGAATGGTTGCATTTACAGTTAATAAGTTAGAGGTAATAGTTAAATATCTGTCATCGTATAAGCATAATCTCTGGCCCTTGACAGACAACTTTGTATTAAGAAAGTTAGAAGAAACTATCCCTCTCTGCAAACTCATTTTCAGAGTCATTTGATGTTACAAAATATAAACAATAACATAATAAAAATGAAGTAATATTGTTTTACCTATTTGTAAAACGTCAGCATGACATCTTGTGAAGGAATACATTTTTTGTCTGGTTATACTGAGATAGTGATACCATGAGGTGGTGCTGACACGTAGACAAGAATGTAAGTTGTTTTGCAAATGTTTTTGCATTGCAACATTTCCTTTTGAACAACCTATATATAGTATATTGGCAAAACATACCAGCAAAAGTCCTGTCTGTATTTCTGTCTAATCTTATTTTTATTTTCTTTTTTTCCTTTTTATTTATTTAATAGAAACTGAAAACTGTGCAAAAACAGAATTTGAAGCAAACCCTCTCAATGAAGGTATACACACTTTACTCATGGAGTGCTGTCTGGCTGACCGTGTGCAATGCTCAATTAGTCAACCACCGCCACCTTCAGGCCAGTGTGAGTTATTACAACAGGATCAAATCCACTATGATAAGTTATTTTGAGCCTAAAGTCAGTATCTACTCACAAAGGTGTCTCCTTAAGCTGGAACTCCAATCAGAGCATTAAGACTTAAATTTGTGTTTTTATCAAGTGACGCCATTTTAAAGTGACAGTCAGTTAGTAAAAATGTCACAGTGGCTCCAAGGATTTCTGTTTGATATATGCAAGATTATGCAAGTCATTGTAGAGCTTAATTATGATACAGGATATAATTACTATACAATATCTTGGAGGCTACACAGTATTTTATTATTCAATAAATGATATGATTTATATGATACTGCATTGTGCTTCCTCAAATCATCATTGCGCATGTTTGTTCTTCCACTCAGAGAAACAGGAAGCACACTGGCAGACCGTAAACATGGGAACCGGGATGAGCTCGTGTCATTTAGTAGTGCTGAGTTTGCCTCGGTGTTGGGGTGACTTTAGCTCCGGGCTGCTGACATGAGAGTGCAGGGGGATGAATGAGGAGCAGCACGGTCGTCTGTGAGGAGGTACGTGACCCGAAAGAGAAGCCTAACTTTTCACGACAGCTTATTTATTGAGGGTTTTTTTTGTCTTACTTTAACAGTATATCGTTGACAAGTCGCGAGACTGACTGGAAGCATCCTCTCACATCTTGTGACTTAGTATCACATGTCACCGCTGCAATAAAACAGGTTAAACTAACTAAATTGCAGACTTAAACTTTGCTGAATGCTAAAGTCTTTGCGAAACATTTATTATATACATAATTAAGACCGTGTATTCTGCATATGTAGAAATATGACTACAAAATTATATTGTGTAACATTAATATGCAAACATTCTTACTTTGGATCATAACATTGTGACAGTGGTTTTACCTTGACACACTAGATCCTAAATTATTTTATTGCATGCATAGAATATGAGCAATGATTATCTTGTTTTGTTGTTAAGTGCCGGTGACCTATTTAAGACTTTACCTTAACATAACAACTAGAACTGATTCAGATTAGCTGTATTATCGGCTACATAACTGTTGAAACAAGTGAAGAAAGTGAAAGAAAGTCATGTTCAATGTTCAAGATATAAACGACTGAAGAGCCAATGTGCCATTCTTCATGATACTGGAAAAGTTCCCTGCTTGATACAGTTTTCTGGATTTGCATGGGAGCAGATCAAAGGAGTGACATGTAAAGTTGGAGAAATCAGACAGTCAGCTGCTCTGCACTCCACTTCAAGGCTGTGATTATAGCCTTCTGTTTATTTCCATCTAATTGATTCTGAAGATCAGATATTTTTTTTAGACCCTTCTCATCTGCTTGTATTTGTGTAAATGCTTGTCTGTATTAGTTTTCCCCGCTCCTCAGCTCTGTCCCTTCACGCCAGTTTCCTGTGTTTTAAAGGCACATTTGATTCAGACTAAGCTGAATTTCAATCCCATTGCAAGCTTGACCACCTCAGGTCTGGAAGACAGAAATCACGTCACTAACTGTGCCGTGATATTATCAGAAGATGTAACGCTATTTCAAATATTCGATCTAAAAAGACTGTGTTGTTATGGTTTGATGTGGAATTTGCCCTGTTTTTCAAGGATCAAATGATTGTATTGATTATTAGGATGATTATGTCACATCCTTGGACCAATAATAAAGGGGCAGCAGCAGGTCATGTGGCTTGCTCTTTTAATGAGGTATTAATTCAATTACGCTGGACATTCTTGCTGCTGCTGATTAATTATCAATTAATTTTAATCGAGTGAACAGTGCTACACTGTTGCAATGGCTATCTTGATACAATTTTTAGGAATCTGTAACAGTAAAATAAGGATAAAAACACACGTTTATGCATGCTCTATTTTCTAGGAGAGCGCTTAAAGTTATTTTGTGCAGTTCAGCGTTATCTTTTTAAGGGAAGTCTTGAGATAGTTCTTGCACCTCGCTACAAGTCTACATCTGCAGCTGCTTTAAGGTGGATTTGATGACTTGTGGCCCAGTTAGAAGTCATTTTCTATGTTTTTTTTTTTTTCTGTGTATTTGTCCGTGCTCCTCTGCACACACGAGCCTTTTCCTTTTCCAAGAAGAGACTAGACCAAGAAACAGGGAAGAAGTGATTTAAAATCATTTGCTCACTGCAACAGACCATAGAAGGAAGAACAAACACACATGTATGTAGATGTAAACATGGATGTAGAATAATGTGGATATGCACTAAAAAAACAACAACATCCTGTTTGCTGTCCCACATAGCTTAAATCAGCTTAACTAATTCAGTTATTTTTCCAAGTCGTCATATGGATTTCTGGGAACACTTCATGGACCCAACTAAACTAAAAATGACAAGCTGATAAAATGCTGCCAACAATATTTTGTTCCAGAGACTGATTCACACAGCAGGAATCAATATCACAGAGCCTTAGATGGATAAATGTAGACATTGTACTACAGCAAAAGACATGAAGTACATTCAAATGCACTGTCCAGGCTGTCCACACTTAACTCTGAACAGGGCTACTGGGACAGGGTTCTTATTTTGTGAGAACATTGATCTTTTTAAGCTAATACTGATTTAAGATTTGCTTTACAGCTTTGTTATAGTTTGCCCTCAGATCATAGCAACGATACTGCATTTTGGACAGCATTTATTGGGAAAGCTAATTGATTCAGTGATTTTCTTATTTGATATTATTGACCATTTAATATGGCCTGTCTTGTTGTTGTTGTTGTTGTTGTTGTTGTTGTTGTCATTATCTGCTTGTTTCATGAACCAAGTCTAGAGTCCCAAATTGGAAATAGCATGTCTTCAAGGTTTCTGTTGATTTAATGAATTCTCCATGCAGGGGAGATTGTGTGCATTGGTGCTACAGTGAGGACAGAGGCCTCTTTGAAAGAGACAACCATTGCAGGCCGTGCCTTTATAGAAGCCGCTTGTGTTTATATCCTCACAGGACTTTCTGAGCAGCCAGCCAGCAGCTTCAGCTGTCTCAGTAATTAGTTGTGATGTCACATGCTGCCCTTCGCTTCTTGAAGCCTGATTACAGACACTTGATTCAGAGCAGAGGGGCTAATAGGATCAGTGTAAGAGAGTTCATTTCTCATCAGGGCCACGGCAAAAATGTATGCACACCAGATACTGTGAGGTGCTTTAAATAAAAGTGACAGCCTCGGCCACATATAAGAACTACACCAGATTCACACAGGTAATGTTATTCTAGGGATCAGTTTTCAGAAAGGGGAAGAGCTACGCCTCATGACCAAACAACTGGGCAGGAGTATTGAAAAATGAACACGTAATAACAAAGGAAAATAATGCTATTCTTAGTGTAGATAGTTTTGATTGTATTTCTTCAGGTTTTGAGATGTGAAACGTATGATTCAGTTGCAGATACAGTATATCTGTGGATTGATCCATGGAATAACTAGGACTTTCTTTTTTCTGTTAAAAAAAACAAAACTGATGTGTAAAAAGTAGTGCATTGCAGAACTATGCAGTATATCCTGAATTGCACAGTGTTTTGTAACCCCTGTGAGACGCAATATGGAAAATATAATAATTGAACCATGTAATAAAATCAAATGAAACTCAGATTCTGATTCTGTGGAAATCTTGTAGCCGTAATAACTGCGGAGAAGCTATTTCTACTCCCTGCATCTTGGAATAGTCCTGTGGTCTGTGAACTGGGTTTTTAGAAGTCTGTCATGTGTTGTGACTTTGTTTAGCTGATAGATGATGTTCTCATGCAGAGAGATGAAGATGAGAGAACTGTGACAACTGTCTGCCTTATTAACACACCAGCCAAAACAAATCTGTATCACTCTCTCTGTTCTCTGTTAATTTCAGTGGTTGTGATCCAGCAGGTCTGAGGTGGCTCTTGGCCCAGTTCTGCTGGTCCAACTGGGTCCTGGGCTGGTGTCAGTGATGGCGGACCATCTGCCTCCTGTTCTGCTGGAAGCCTGTGTGGTGGTAGGAGCATCTAGCGACAAACTCAGGGAGGTCTACCAGGTATTTGCCTCCGAATGCACCTTTACACACCATTCCATTTTGTTTGGACCTACTAAAGATCCTAGATAACAAACGTTTTGATGTTTTTATATCATGAGGTTCATTTTAGTTTTGTTTGTATTGTCATGAGTTGTGAGTTTGGTGAATACCTGTGTGCCCCATGTTTTATTACCTTTATCTTTTTATGAACCAGACTAGTTCCACTGAGATAAAACGTTTTGTTTTTCAAGGGAAACCTAGCCAGGAAAACAGCATCAATGCAAGCTTTAAACTGCCAGTGACAAATCAAAATGCCCAAACTAAATTCATGTTTGAATTAAGAAAAGCTTAATATCTGTCCATCCTGGTGGCCTAGTGGTTAAGAGGCAAACCATATGGTAGCACCATTCCCGGTTTGATTATGGCCAGGCATGTTGAACCTGTCTCTGCTACGTTCCTGACTATATGTCATGACGAATTGCCCCCCATTAAATCGTTAAAAAGAAAGAGCAAAATATTGTCTGCAGATTCCTATGTACCAAGTCTCTTTATTATTTTAGACTCACCAAGGAAGACCATCTCTGGCATTAACTAATTGTGCAATGAGCAAGGGAGAGGAAAGACAACAAAAACAATGCCTAAATAATGCCCTGATGCTAATGATGCTAAAGAAGCCATGCCACCCAGTTTCAGGATCAGTTAATCAGCATTATAAAAATCAAATATGTTTTCCTTCTCTCTTCCATTAAAAGAGCCACAGGAATGTATGTAGGAATGTGTAATGTAGATTAATATAACATGTATCAAAGCTAATTATGATCTCCCACTCAGGCTATTAACAGTAATGGAACTCCAGAGCTCCTCCTGCTGGAGCCGGAGGTACTGCACGTCCTGGAGCCTCCCTTCGTTAGCAGACCGCAAGCTGAGAGTGAAGTAGTGAGGTCACATGGGAAGAGGCAGCGCTCCTTTCTCAGGAAGAAGAGGGAACAACCTCATTCAGCTGCAGCAACTCCAAGCCAAGGTCTGGTACACGCTTGTCTGGTCTGGTACTTCTGTCCACACGTGCCACACAACAGGTCTTAGTTTGTCTTAGTACAAAACTTATGTGGAGCTACAAACATGTTGTTTTCCTCAAGGTTTCAGTTTTGTCCCTGGCCTAATTTTACCCATGTTACCATCAGTAATATATGTAATCTTGTTATATATTATTTTAGCCCTTCATATTTTTGCAGGTGCAGGAGCAAACGGAAGAGGAGGAAGTGAAGATGTCAGTGTTTCTGAAGACATCGACCTCATGGCATTACCTCAGCTCTGCTTCCCAGGTATTTGATATTCCCTGGCATGCGCACACACACTCACTCACACACACACACACACACACACACACACACACGAGACCTGAGACAAGGTTATGACTGCTGTGATGAGGATAAAACATGTAGATTATTCAGTCTTGGCAAAACACTATCATGTACAGCAGGTATGTGCACATGGAGCCAGACAATATATCTTTATAATATTGATAGTTTGACATGAGACTTAATATTGTCTGTGATGTTTGTTATTGTGATAAATCTTACATGTTGACTGATTATTAGACTGATTGAGGACACTGAAATGAACAAGGAAGCACATTAAGATAATTTCTCAAAAATGTCCTGCATGTAAATATTTTCATCCCTAAAATAATCATCATAATTTCATTATTGAGAAAACTGGTTCAAAAATGGAGCTATTTAACTTTTTACATGCATGTTGTTCAGCCATACAGTAGCGCAAAATTTACATCTTGTAATTGTAGTATATGGTGTCTATGTGTTAACATGTTTTAATGTGTTTTTCTTCTTTTTACCAGGCGGGCTCCAAGTAACCAATAAACAGAAAGAGGAACAATTCCACTTCCTGGTTTTCACTGATGTCTTTGGCAACAAGACCCATGGAGTTGTAATGCAATGTTACCGACCGATACTGGTACACAGCAGTACTATACCTAATACTTCACACACAACAGTTGACCTAAATCTCAACTGTGTTTTACTTCTAAAACCAGATCTCTAATCTAATGCAGATAAAAAGTTATTTAAGATAAAGCGGCCATAATCGTTGACAACTTAACCAATTAGCATGTGTCAATAAATTGCTTGGCCACATTAAAAAGGTACATAAAACTTAAATGAAAGCAATTTACTGTTCACTGTCTATCCTGTGTTTTTACAGGAAGGGACGTCTTTCTTCCAGAACGAAGCTGGGTCCTTTAAGTTTTCTAAACTTTTCTCTGCCTACAGTTTCTGTGTCATATCCAAGTATCCTTACTTCACTGCACTCAAAGACTGTCTGTCATGGTGAGAAACAGTGCACTAAAGCCAACTGCTTGGCTAATTAAATCGTCTTTGCTTTACCACATAAAACAAATCACAAAGTGGTTTTGTTTGTTCATGTTCAGTTTAGCCATGTTTTTGTGTTGATGAGTGCTAAGATGTACTTGTCAACAGGCTAACAGCGTATGTGCGTTACCTATTTTACCTGCAACATTGCTTAATCCCTATTTTAAGAGTAGCTGTAAATAAAAAGTTTGTCTGGTAATTTAATCAAAACGATGGTTATCACAAGTTTTGCACGCATGTTGCACCCGTTAATTGTTTGCACCAGTGAATGTATTAAAAGAAAATTCTTCTTGTGTCTCTCTCTTTCTTTCTGTTTCTTTGTTAGCCTGTTAATCCAGCTGAGAACTTGTCGTTTATCAGACATGGAGGAGAGAGTGAAGGAGTTTGCAGCCAAACTGGCACTGGTGCCTATTCCCCCTCCTGGACAACTACATTTGGTGTGTGTGTGTGTGTGTGTGTGTGTGTGTGTAGTAAGTAGTTGTAGTACTACTATATTCTCTATGTATGTTTGTACATATATTCATTTTCACTGCATCCTTTGACTGTGATGCAGCCAGACCAAAGATAGAAGAACACAAACTATAATGCTGTGTATGTTTTGCAGATGTTTACCTTAGGCCCTCTGACCATTGTATTACCATCCAGAGAAGACAAAGACCACCCAGCTATAGATTTAGACCTTCACCTGCCTTTCCTCTGCTTCAGGCCACATCAACTACTGCAGGTATTACACACACCTGTTGTGTTAATGTTAGTGAAACAGGAGGAGGCTCACATTAACTCTCATGTTTGTTTCTCTGTGTGTTTTTCTATCCCTGTCTCTGCAGGTGCTATCTTATCTCCTGCAGGAACAGCAAGTGGTGTTATTTTCTGCTGATTGGGCCAGACTCACGCTGGTGGCAGAGAGCTTGTTGCTTTTCCTGCAGGTGAGCTGAAAATCTATGTCTGCATATCTGCAAAGGGAACAGTAGTGTTAAATCTGGATTTTTATTGAATTTACATCAACTGTGAATTACTTTTAACAAATCAAGCTTTTCCCACTGTGTTTTCTTTAAAAATAAGACAAACATTGGTCTTAAAAGCACAGTGCTTCATGGCTTGTGGTTGTTTAAGTGAAGAGTAGGGCAGGGCTGCAGTTTCAAGCCTTGTGATAGGGACTTCCTGTTGATATTCAGGAAAATAAAAGCCCCTAAATGTTTATCTTTGGATACTGAAACTGAATGCAAATTGTGAAAGAAAGTTTCAGCACAATACAGTAAATAATAATGATAATTTTAAGCCATTACATATAGTACCTTACTATTGAATTTTGTCAACATAGTATTTTTCTTTTAACATTTATGCAATTTAAGAACAGTCTTGTATAGTAAACTTAACTTAAATCTAAAAAGTTGCAGAAGGTGTTGAATCCTCCATAATCCTTTATCAAGCCAGCCATCCTTTAATCTTCTGATCCATTAATTTGTCCTCCGTGCCTCCCTGATCTTTCTTCCAGCCTCTCTCATGGCAGCAGCCATATGTTCCTGTCCTGGCCAGAGGCATGCTGGACTTTCTCATGGCTCCTACTGCCTTCCTCATGGGCTGCCATCTCAGCCATTTAGAAGAGGTTGCTGCTGTGAGTACACAACCTTCCAAATTAGTTAAAACTTCCAGTACAGGACAATTTTTGCCATAAAAATGAAGGGGATAATGTTGCTGTGTGGTGATTGCACATTAAACCTATTAATGGTACATACTGAATGTCTAGTAGCTTTTTCATCCAAAATATCCATCTCTGATTCTGATTCAGACATTATGATGAAAAGAGTGAGTGAGAGTGAAAGGACAGAGTCAAGCCTTCTGCTTCAGACTTGGTTGGATTATTAGAGGAATGGGACCGCCATTGTTTCTGTCTCACAAAACATAGCGATTTATTTTTATTGCATCTAAATAAATGTAAAATTAAGAAGGTTATCTACAGCAGGTTTAAATACGGTTACTGTTTTAGCAAGTTTTAGTCACAGTTCTAAATAAATACTTTCTATTACATTTGACTCTTATTTCTTGTTGGTCGTTCACAAGTGATCTTCAACTTGTATCTATCTATCTATCTATCTATCTATCTATCTATCTATCTATATTGTCCTAGATCACAAAAACTTATTGTCATATATTTGTTTACATTAGAAATGTATCAGGT